>CM061536.1:72722075-73165396 GCA_030545055.2 Neoaliturus tenellus | reverse complement strand
ACCAATTGCAAGACTATGGTTTAACATCCACTCCAATACTCTACCGTGGTGAAGAAGCCGCTAAGTATTTTGTAGACCAACTGTACGATATTGCTGGAAAGGTTCAACGCTTGTTCGGTAATATTGTACCTATGGAACCTTTAAACCAAAATCAACAAGAAGAATACAACTTAGCGACAAGATGCTATTTATGCAAGAAGATGTTCAGTGAAGAAAATCCAAAAGTAAGAGATCACGATCACCTGACAGGGTTATACAGAGGAGCTGCTTGTAATTCATGCAATATAAATTACAAACTGCCAAACTTTATTCCTGTCGTTTTACACAATCTTAGCGGCTACGACTCCCACTTTATTATCCCGGAGTTAGGAAGAGATGACGGTAAAATTGATGTTCTTGCTACAACATTGGAAAAGTACATCAGCTTTTCAAAAACAGTAGGTAAAATTAAACTTCGCTTCGTAGACTCTTACAGATTTATGGCATCTAGTTTAGCCAAATTGTCAGAGAACCTAAGAAGAGAAGACCTAAAAGAAACCAGAAAAATTGTACCTGAAGATAAATTAGACCTAGTATTACGGAAAGGAGTGTTCCCCTACGATTACATAACTTCTACAGAAAAATTTGAAGAAACCAGTCTACCGCCGATTGAAGCCTTCAACAGCAAATTAAACGAAAGTGAAATCTCCGTTGAAGACTACAATCATGCATGTAATGTTTGGAACCAACTAAACATTCAAACCTTAGGGGAATATTCTGACTTTTATATAAAATTGGACGTAACTCTGCTGTGCGATGTGATGGAAGAATTCAGAAACACCTGCTTCTCCGCCTATGGACTGGACCCTCTACACTCGTACACATCTCCAGGATTAGCATGGCAAGCTATGCTAAAGTCAACCAACTGTCGACTGGAACTTCTAACGGATATTGATATGGTGCTCATGATGGAATCTGGTGTACGGGGCGGTTTGACACAAGCTGTAACACGTCATGTCAAAGCCAACAACAAGTACATCCCCGGCTTCGACGAGCAACAACCATCGGTCTACCTTGGCTATTTTGATGCAAACAACCTTTATGGTTGGGCAATGTCAAATCCGCTTCCCTACGCTGACTTTAAGTGGATCGACCCGGCCACCATCGGAGACATCTCACAGATTCCAAAGGATGGTCCAAAAGGCTATATTTTGGACTGTGATTTTGAATACCCGGAGCACCTTCATGACCATCACTACGACTTGCCTCTCCTAGCCAAGACTGAAGTTTCACCGACAGGAAGATGGCCAAAATTGATGATGACCTTGGAGAATAAGGATCGCTATGTGGCTCACTACTGGGTAGTTCAACAGGCTCTTGAATTGGGTCTACGTATAGTGAGAATTCATAGAGCAATTGAATTCACCCAGTCTTGTTGGTTGAAACCATATATTGATTCCAACACTGCAAGAAGAGCTGCAGCGACAACAGCATTTGAAAAGGACTTCTATAAATTAATGAACAATGCCATCTTTGGGAAGACCTTGGAGAACAAAAGAAAACACAAAAATGTAAAATTAGTGAGTGATCCTAGGAAATTGGAAAAATTAGTGCAAAAACCAAATTTCGGAACATCCATGATTATAAACGAAAATCTAGTCGCTGTCAGTATGAAGAAAACAACAATAGTCATGGACCGTCCGTTATACATAGGTATGTCGATTTTGGATATAAGTAAAACCCTGATGTATGATTTCCATTATAACAAAATGGTTAAACATTACGGAAGGGAAAACATTGGAGTCGCATACATGGATACGGACGCGTTTATCTACTGGATAAAGACTTTGGACATGTATGAAGACCTAAGGACTTTTCCATACAAAGAAGATTTCGATTTTTCTGACTATCCGAAAAACCATCCAAATTTTAATGAAAAATATAAAAAAGTAATTGGAAAATTCAAAGATGAAGCAAATGGAATGCCTTTAGAAGAAATAGTGGCGCTGATGGCGAAATTGTATTCATTTAAGATGTACCACGAGAACAACACACCGACAGTGAAGAAAGCAAAAGGAGTGAAGACATCTTATTTGAAAAAACACGTGACATTTGACCACTACAAGACTTGTTTGTTTGAAGATACTACGATATCAGCAACATTCAACAATATCCGAAGCTTCAAGCATCAAGTCTACAGTGTCACCGAAATTAAAAAAGCGTTGACAGCTCGGGATGATAAAAGATACATTATGCCCGACAAAATCCACACTCTTCCTTTTGGCCACTACTCTCTAAACCCTATCAACTTGTAACCTATTCTTCGTCCTTCTACAACTACGACCTTATTCCTTTCTCCTTCCGTAAAAAAATGGGGAACACGGCAAGTCCAACGCCGTGTTCCCCATTTTTTTACACAAGTTTGGATGACCTTGACCCATATAAATGATGTGAATATTTAAAACAACATTCATTGTGATTATACATGTGATACAACAAACATTGAAACCTGCAATATGAAGGACTTAAAGCAACAAATTGTCAACGAACTTCATAAACCTGCAAGAAGAAAGTTTCCACGAAGAAATACGGTGATAAAAGGAATTAATGATTTATATCAAGCGGATTTAATCGAAATGATTCCTTATAGCAAACAAAATAAAGGATATAAATACATATTGACTGTTATTAACTGTTTTTCAAAAATGGCAGATGCTTTACCACTAAAAGATAAAAGTGGCAAAAGTGTTACAAAAGCAATGGAAACAGCTATACAAAGAGACAAACATACTATTAAACATTTACAAACAGATGATGGAAAAGAATATTTTAATAAGGAATTTGCAAATTTAATGAAAAAACACAATATAAACCATTATTCAACCAATTCAGAAGTAAAAGCCTCAATAATCGAAAGATTCAACAGAACTTTAAAAAGTGCAATGTATAAAATGTTTTCCAACAGAGGATCGCACATATGGATTGATATGTTACCAAAACTTATAAACGATTACAATAACAAATTTCATAGGACTATCGGGATGAAACCAAACCAAGTAACTAGTAAAAATGAAAACCTTGTATTAAAACGTATAAAAACGAATACTAAACCAAAAGTTGAAAAACTAAAGCCTAAAAAATTTAATGTGGGTGATAAAGTGCGAATAAGTAAATATAAAGGTGTATTCAGTAAAAGATACCTGCCAAATTGGACCAATGAGGTTTTTACTGTATTCAAAGTACAACCTACAGTACCTGAGACATATATTTTAAAAGATAATAAAGGACAATTGCTTGAAGGAGGGTTTTATGGACATGAAATGTTAAAATCAACAGTAGGCGATGTATATTTAGTTGAAAAGGTGTTGCAACGGAAAAAAGATAAGGTCAAAGTACGATGGTTAGGATTTAATAAGACGGAAGATTCTTGGATACCTAAAAAGGATTTGATATAACGATAGAGAATCATTTTAGGTTGAACCATTACAAAGGATGGAGATAGTACCACAAAAAGAGAGTTTTACTATTAATAATATAGATGAACTCACAGTGGATAATTCAGAATTCAATAGTGGGAAGCATGGCAATTTGTTACCAAACACCGTTCGTTGTCTGGTTACCGGACCTTCCAACTGTGGAAAAACTAATGTAGTATTCAATTTGATTACAAACCCTAAAGGATTACGATTTAACAATCTATATGTATTTTCAAAATCACTACAACAACCAAAGTATCAATTATTGGAAAAAATACTGACTAATGTGCCTGAAGTTAAATATTTAAAGTTTAATGCAAGCGAGAGTGTCATGCAGCCACAAGAAGCTAAACCATTCTCCGTGTTTATATTCGACGATGTATCTTGTGAAAACCAAAACACAATAAGGAATTATTCTTCGCTATGGGTCGACATAACAACATAGATAGCATTTATATTGGCCAAACTTACAGCAAAATACCTAAACAACTCATTAGAGACAATGCAAACATGTTAATTGTATTTAAACAGGACGAAACCAACCTAAAACATATATATTTTGATCATGTAAATGCGGATATGACATTTGAACGATTTAAAGAGTTGTGTGGAAAGGCTTGGGCTGAAAAGTATGGGTTCCTAACAATTATGAAGGAACAACCGCTAAACAATGGTCGATACAGGATAGGATTTGATAAATTTATATTAATACATTAAACGTGGTATAACACATTCATTGTTGTACAACACGTCTTGCTACAAACATGGTTAACCAAGAAAAATTAGTAAAAGAAATAAAATCACTTAGTGATTCTATTCGGGCTAAAAACAGAGCATTGAAACTAGGTATTAGCGAGAGGGAGAAATTCCTTGAATCTACTTTTAAACCTATTACTGAACCCTTGAAACAATTAAACAAAAAATTTGCTAAACCTGTATTGGAAGGAGATGCGATTGCACCTATTACGAAGTTTGAAAGAGAAAATGTAAAATCAGAAGATTTTAGTGATGAAGACCTGGAATCCTCTACGTATAGTGGTTTTACCGGTGGAGAACCCGAAAGAGAGCTAGAATCACCGGACTATAGTGGAATAAAAGAATTATATGAAGTAAAAGCCAAAAGAGGACATGAAGTTGTATCAACTGCTAGTGAAGAGGAAAAAGAAGAAGAGACAAGGGAAGGTCCGTCAAACATAAGCTTATTGGGTGAAAACATTCATAACAAAGGACCTTTAGGAAGGAAATACATGGTAAAAATGTTACTCGGAACAATTCCTAATAAGAATTACCATAGTTATGGAGCGAGATTAACAGAAGACGGTTTAATGATAGGTAATAGCCCGTTAAACGTTGACGAACATGATAATATTGTCATTGGTGATCAAAGGTATAAGGGCACAAAAGGATTATTTGAATTATTATTTGAAAATAAGCCTTCAGTATCGGTAGTGAAAGAAAAAGACATGGAAGCATATAAAAATATTTTGGAACAGACAAATGCATATAGGAGAAAGTATTTACCTGACCAGCCTCCTTTTAGATCTAAGTCTTTAAAATATAAACAATTTGTATCCAAGTTAATACCAACTAGAAGACAAACAATGCCGTTAACACAAAGAAAACCTGTAAAACGAAGATTTATGGCATCCACTTTGGATGTAAGTGCTCAGGAACGAAGAAAAAGAAGTAAGTCCGTTACGGGTACAGGTTTAATGAAGAAACTATATAACACAAATGTGATTTATTACAATAATATCAATAAATTGGTGGATAGAATGAAACTAATACATGAAGCTAAAGAAGCGGGTCATACTGGATTGGAAAACGAATGGGTGGCTTTAGTGGATGAACTCCGAAACCGTGGGGTAATCTCATAAAAATGCGTTACTCCCTAGAATACTATTCAGTTGCACCATGAGTGTCGACAAGTTCGGACGTTACTCCTCGGATGGGTTATATTATGCCAATAGTTTAAAAAGAAGTGCTGGTTTACCACAAACACCTGATGGAGATTATGATATGAGTAATAAAAGGTTAAAAAACATAAAAGATCCTACGGATGAAAACGATGCAATAAATCTAAAAATATTAAAGGAAAAGATATCGCCAACATTAAGACTACAAAATAACACATATGACGCAGAAGATCATAGAATCATCAACGTTGGTAAACCAAATCAAAACGGTGATGCAATAAACAAAGGTTATTTGTCATCTGAATTAAAAAATACGTTAAAATTCAATGGGAAAACGTATAGTGCCAACAATAAACGTATATCCAACGTAGATGACCCTAAAGATGCCAAAGACAGCGTAAATAGACGCTATTTACATTCTTTGATACCTGAAAAGACAAAAGATGGATTTTCTTTTTATAAATTTGTTATTAACGATATAGGTTATCCAAAAAATGAAAATGATGCTGTAAATCTCAAATATATAAAAGATCATTGTGTCATACGTGATGTGGGAGTTATCGATTGTCTTGGCAATTGTTTGGCGAATGT
The DNA here is from genome assembly GCA_030545055.2 of Neoaliturus tenellus. Lineage (NCBI taxonomy): Eukaryota > Metazoa > Arthropoda > Insecta > Hemiptera > Cicadellidae > Neoaliturus > Neoaliturus tenellus. The sequence goes on along the minus strand of CM061536.1, from coordinate 73,159,434 downwards.
AAAAGATGGTTCAGCACCATCTGATGGTGCAACAGTGGGTCAAATGAAAGAGACTTTAAAACAAGAAACAACTGGATTTGCAAAACGAGATGAAGTATTATCAAAGCAAGGGGATGACTTTATTCAAGGTAATGAAAAATTTCATTTATTGACATACAAAAACGCTTATTGGGATTGCAGGCATGGAAGGTTATCAAATGTGTCATGGGGTCATGCAGATAGAGACGCGGCTGCCTTAGGACAAACAGTACATCTAGATCCAAATAATTACCATGCGTTTTTTATATGTAGTAATAAAAAATTAACAAACATGGCGCAAGGAAGAGAAGCAAATGATGCTGCAACTGTAGGACAGGCTATCACATTATCACAAATGGATAGCAAAGTGTATACTTGTAATAATAAACGTATAACAGAGCTTAAAGACCCTGATCATGCAGATCATGCTGTAACTGTTAATTTCCTTGTAAAAGTAATAGGTAATTTATTATTTGATATGCACAATTATATTGCAGATAAAACATATACTTCGCTTGATGAAAACTTGAGAGGAAGATGGATAAAACAGGAAATTGTTAATAAATACTTTTATAACCCTAAAACTATAAAATTTAGAACTTCTAACATTGCTAATTGGGGTACTTTTGATATATAACTTGAATATCTTAACAAACAACTTCATTTATGTTTAACTCCTCATAGAGGAAACACATATGTTGCGAATTGCAATTATAAAAGACATTAATGACATTTCGGTATATCAGTCCAAATCGGGACATTGCGAGGAAAGGAAGTGGGATCACATCTACAGCGGTTTCTCTGTTAAGTAAAGCTTTAAAACGAATTCCAGTAGGATCCATAGTAAATAGAGCAATAGACGCATTACCATACGAATTTCATATACCGGGAGGTTATCAGTATTGCGGACCAGGAACTAAATTGAAAAAACGACTGGAAAGAGGCGATCCTGGCATAAATAAGTTAGATCAGGCTTGTAAAGAACACGATATCGCATATTCCACGTTTGCCGATTCAAAAAATAGATCAAGAGCTGACAAAAAGCTTGCGGACATAGCTTGGCAACGAGTAAAATCAAGTGACGCTAGCATAGCAGAAAAAGCAGCAGCTTTAGCAGTAACAGCAGGTATGAAGGCTAAAACAGCAGTAGGAGGTGGAAGAAGGAGGAGAAGGAGAGTAAAAAGGAGGTCAACCACAAGAAAACATGGAGGAAATATAAAAAGAAGACGACGATCTACAAGAAAAGGCAGGAAGAAGCCCACCGTGTGGTCAATGGTAAAAAACGGGGCAGGTCTTTACCTAAGACCTTATCGTGCATATTAAATGAAAGAAATCAATTGGTCATACCACATAAAGCATTAACCAATATTGAATTATTTAAATATATTTCCTGTTTAAAAATACCATTTTTCCGCGGTGTGTTTATGAAAGACAGTTTACCAAAGAAAATGTGGCAAAATGAGACTGGAATTGTAAATTTGGATAATACTGAAGGGCCTGGCACCCATTGGGTTTGTTATAAGAAACTAAATAACAATGTATATTATTTTGATAGTTTCGGTAATTTGCCACCACCAAAAGAACTTCAAAATTACTTTAAATCTGCTAAAAACATATATTATAACTATAAAAGAGAACAACCTGATAATACTTCAATATGCGGCCATTTATGTTTGGAATTTCTAGCTAAAAGTATCAGTCACTATTGAGATGTCTTCCTATACGGTATCATTAACAGGAAAATCGTCCACTTTACGAAGTATCCTTTTTCCAGCGTTACGCTTGCAAAAAGGAAGGTTTTGGGAGGCGGCACTATTGGATTTTACAACGTACAACTCTATTCCCAATGTTACGGAAGGTAAAAATAACATATTGCATTATTATAAGGGAAAGGATGCCAGTGGAAAATTTACAGACTTACAAGAGTGCAGGTTACCCACAGGTTCTTATGAAATTGATCATATAAATGAATTTTTGCAAACTAAAATGGGAAAAGACAATATAACATTAAAAGGTAATAATAATACGATGAAAGCTGAAATTACTTCCAAATATTATATAGATTTCACTCAACCAAACTCAATTGGTGATTTATCAGGATTTTCCAACGATGAGCCTGTTTTAGAACCAGATGTAACACATTCCGGTAAGAAAACAGTAACAATATTAAAAGTCAATAGTATAGACATAACTTGTAACATTATACAAGGTGCTTACAGGGATGGGGCTAACACCCACATCATACATACTTTTTACCCAAGTGTACCACCTGGATTTAAAATTGTTGAAAAGCCACAAAACCTGGTATATCTACCGTTGAACACCACTTTCATTTCAGACATCGTGTTGAGCGTATTGGATCAAGACGGTAACTTGGTAGACTTCAGAGAAGAGCCTATTACGATTAGATTACATTTAAAATCGACACTTTAATACAAAACCATGGGTTTAACATTTAAAAGCGAACAACCTACGGGAAACCGCATTAGTAGCTCTTCAGCTGTGGAGGAGTTAACACGCGAGAACATTCGTTTCTTAGAGAGAATTGGATTAAAATTAACCGAGTATGGATATACTGGATATAGCGCAGGGTCCAACATTCGACGAAACCCTATGGGAAAAAGAATATCACACCCACAACCCTTACACTTCATCGAAATTAAACAATAACGATGAAATTCGTATTCCCATACAAAATCAAGACATTTACACACTACCATGTGAAAGTTACTTGTATATTGAAGGACAAGTTACTAAAAAGGACGGTACTACTGTTGGTACAACAGTTCCATTTATAAATAATCCTATGGCTTTCCTATTTGATGAAATTAGATATGAAATATCAGGTGTAACAGTTGATTCCACTAAAAAAGTAGGTATTACGACAACTTTAAAAGGATTAACATCTATAACACCCAATGAAACCAATTTACTTAAACCTGCCGGATGGGTATTACCTACGATTGACACGATCACTCCAAATCCAAATGGATATTTTGATTTTCATATTCCATTACGTTTGCTGCTTGGTTTTGCTGAAGATTATAGGAAAATAATATTAAACGTTAAACAAGAATTAGTTTTGTTGAGATCTTCTAACGATAAAGACATTATTAAAGCTGCAGATGCTACTACAGATGCGACTTTAGAATGGAAATTAAAATTAGACAAAATTGTATGGAGAGTTCCACATGTTAAATTGGCTGACGAGCATAGAATGCTACTTTTAAGAAAATTAAAAGCCGATCGTGATATTGTTATTCCATTTAGAAGTTGGGAATTTCATGAGCATCCCAGTTTACCTACTACGGATCGACACACTTGGACTGTTAAAACATCGAATTATGTAGAACGAGCCAGGTATATTATATTTGGTTTACAAACAGGTAGAAGAGACGCCATTACTAAACATGCAGGACAATTTGATCATTGTGACTTGAAAAATATTAAAGTTTATTTAAATTCACAATTCTTTCCATACGACAATTTAAATGTGTCATTCACTAAGAAGAAATACAGTATATTGTACGATATGTACGCGAGATTCCAAAGTTCATATTACGGTAAAACAAATACACCTTTATTACCACCTGACAAATATTTCGATGCCTACCCAATAGTTGTAATCGATTGTTCTAAACAAAATGAATCAGTAAAGTCTTCAAGTGTGGATATAAAAATAGAAATGGAATTCAACGATGCTATACCGGCTAATACAACTGCATACTGTTTAATTCTACATGATAAAATCGTAACATACACACCTTTAACTGGAATTGTTAAAAATGTATTGTAAGAACCGGTTTTGTTTCATTCCGCGAGTATAAAAGCAGAGCGTACAGACCGCTCCTCATCAGTTTGTTGCCTACTGTTGTATGGGTAGCATCGTATTCAATATGGCTTCTCCTAGTGGTACACCTGAAAATGTGGTAGATATTGAGAAGGAGATATCTGAGTTTTTAGATCCTCAAGGTCACCAGGAAGGAGGTGAACAAAACGTTTGCGGACAACTTCACGCCAGTAATAATGTTGAAGAAAAAGGTAAAAGAAGAAAGACTATACAAAAGAGAAAAAGGGATATTGAAGATAATATTTCTCCAAACATATTGAGTGAGGTATTTTTGCGAATATTTTACCCAATCTCTTCCAGTTTGGATAAAAGTGTTTTAATCGGTGTTATGAAATCTACAGATTATTCCCCTACTGTAATTTTAACTCATGGACCCAAAATGATTTTGTTTACGGACAGTGCTTGGGAATCGTTTATGAAACATTTGCATCTGCTAGAATGCTATTTAAGTAGTAACATGTTTGGAAGAAAGACAAGGGTAGGACTTTTGGATTCAAATGTGGAAATTGATATCATTAAACAACGTGGTGATCATCAGCTACGGTTTAGAGACACAACAAGACATGATAACAAAATTCAACTTAATCGAGAGGAGTTTTTCATTTTAACTTGTGCTACTGAACCTATAACAAGATACTTGAGACAACTGGTGTTTTCAAGTTCGATTATTAAAGATTATCTGGAAGACACTTTGGACAAACAACCGGACGCACCTATATTATACGGACCTGTGGATACTTCTATATTTAATAGAGTTCCTCATGAAGTACAGATGTGGAGACAATTGGAAAAGTACGCTCAACTACATAAGAAGTCAGTAAAACAGGAAGAAGAGGAAGATGGAGGAGAAGAATCAAGTGTTAGTGATGAAAATGAAAATAAGGAAAATATAAAGATGGAAACTTAAATGACAATGGTTAGTTTTTAAAACAATAACCAACATTTTGTGGGGTTAGGCCTATTGGGGACGGTGCCCACGTTAAATATACACCAACGCGCCAACAACTGTACGGCCTGGTATAAAAGTAGTACCTACCGTGGTGTGGAAATCAGTTGACCTCCTGACTTCGTAATGAGCAGACGTGTGACCTTCAAAATGGACAAGGGAGAAGAACAACAAGTAAAGTCCAAGCCTGGTATTATTGAGTTTCAAGCGTTTCGTGGTAATGATGATAGATTCATTATAAAAGAACTTGTGTTTTTGGACATGAATACAAGTGTTCCTTATTCGTTTTTATTTAAACCACCATGTTCTTATTCGTCTTTAACTAGTAAAGCCGCTACTACCAACAGATGGATTTCAAAACACTTCCATCATATCGATTGGTATGATGGTTTTACAAGTTACACGGACTTGTATCACATTATGCATCACTTTTCAGACAAGTTTACCAATATTTACACAAAGGGGCTGGAAAAGAAAAGATGGATCGAAGGATTTACTCATGTTCCGGTTAATGATGTGGAATTGGATAAGAATTATCAATACATGCTGGAAACCATATGTATTTGTACAAAAAGCCCAGAACATGATAAAGATAGACATTGCGCTTTGAAAAATGCCTATAAACTCGCCTCTTACCTTCAAAGTGGGGAATTGGGGAGTGGTGGGGGTAACGGAGAGTATATAAGTGGGGAGCAGACAGGGACCTGGCATGAGTATTACTCGAGATTCCGAGACGACAACATCTCCGAGCAAGAAGACGATCTGTAACCTGACCATGGCATCTCACCAGTTCCTTCAGACTTTGGTCGAGCAGTTCAATGCTCACTCCAAGTCAACAATATTACCTGTAAAGAAGTGCTCGGAACTAAAAGACGAGAAGCACTACATAATCCATGCTATGAAGAAGATGGAGACTACAGTTGGGGAGGCCATCTGCTGCAGTCTCAGCGAGGCACCGTTTACTCCGGGGGATGAACCAAAGTTCCAGGTGTACCTGCCCAAGAGATTCGTCCATCTTCTACAAAACGAGGATCTTCGCTCTATTCAACCCGGGTGTCTATACCTGGTGTCCCACGGCTGCACGGGTAGCAATTCTACAGAGTTGACCATCCACATCGCTGACAAGCAGCAGTGTTAGATTTAAGTTTTAATGTTGTACATATGTTGTTGTTGTAATGTTTTATAAATAAACGAATCATAAAAGACAAAAAAAAAAAAAAAAAAATAAAAAAAAAAAAAAAAAAAATGCAACATATCAATATGTGACAGACTTCACGTATTGATATGTTGCATTTTTTTTTAAACTTCGCGGGTGACCTTGACCTTTGACCTTTGCATTTCACAATTACCCCCACTACTGTAATTACCCCCATTACCGCACTAGGATTCAAACCTGCTTGGATGCGAAAAACGGTCAGTCTGTTGCCAACTAGCAAACGATGAGCACCTTGTACGAGCTTTGCATACAACGAGTTATAACTGACGCATCTTTATTCCAGATGGCTTTACGAGATAATATCCCTATAACAGTAAAGCAGGATATCGAGGAGTACAAGAACGATAATAGAGGGTATTCGGGATACTCCTGGTATAGGTTCCAAGACGGGGAAAAGTTTTGTAGGCCTTGTGGCAATGCTGCCGTCAGAGACCTTCGACGGTTCATACAGGAAGGTGGTAGAAAACAGTTTGGATTTCTAGCACCAATGTTTAGATTTGAAAACTACAAGGACACCTGTGCTATTTGTTCCATCCCTTTGTATCAATGGAAAAAGTTTAGAAGTGTTTAATTGCATCTTCTATACCCCCACCACTATTACCCCCACCACTTTTTCATGTACCTCCAAGCGCTGTGCCTCGGCTTCATTTCTACTCCAGCAGCCAACCTAGCAACATCAAGATGTCTCTGAACGTTAGTTGCGCAAGTTACGAGGAGGTGAGCATCAAGACTCAGCAGGAGCTAAACGACTTATACAAGGAGTTGCAGCTGATGGTGGCACGAGGCTACCGTATAAATGTGCAAGTTTACGCTTGCAATATACGGAACACCCGGCAGTCAAAGGAAGAGCCTGGACACTCCTCGACGGCTTCCTCACCAGCGTCCATGAAGACCGAGCCAGACAACTTGGACTACTTCAGCTGACTAGCAGTTGTATTTCTTGTCCTAACCATTGTAGAATATGTATATTTTTTCATTATATTAAAGAAGTAAAAGAGCAAAAACACCTATCTTGTTACTGACATATAAGCTCAGTAACAAGATAGGTTTTTTTAAAACACAATTTGGATGACCTTGAAACTTCCCCCTCCACTGCTTTGTTACCCCCACCACTTGACTATTGGTGTACATGGCACATCGCAATTGGAAACCTCATTCCATCTTCAACAGCCACACCGACAACATCAACAATGGCAAACCTACCAACAGATGAAAGATGTCCTCACGCATGTTGTGACTTCGTCCACGAGTTGGAGAAGAGGATGCAGGAGAGGGCGATAAGAAGAAAACAGATCCACTCAGAAAATATCATGATAGTCAACGGCTATCTTTTATTGTTCGGCCTTATTATGGTTGTACTTTTCATACTGTACGGCATAGTCACATGTGTCGGCAAGGTTGCAGAAGAAAACGCTCGCCACCATCAATTGGAAAGTTTCAATGTTACTTTGTAAGTTTTCCTTTTTTTTTAAAACTCCGTTTGGATGACCTTGAAAATTCCCCCACTACTCCACCACACCCCCCACCACTTCACCATGTTCCTGCATGAGCATCACATCAACCGTCATTCCTTGTCCGACAAGCAACCATGGCAGACAACAACACCATCAGCCAAGCTGACTCCACTACTGATGTCGGTACAAGTACGGGTTGGACACTGTCGATCGATAGTGTACACTATTTGGAGTCAATTTGCGAACGTATGAAGGAAATACTGCGGGACAACCCTGGGATCATAATACAAATGAATTTAAATTATGATTGGTCCCAAGTTAGAATGCAAGGGGACGACAACAACGGTCAACAATCTCCACAATATTCGCCCATGTCCCCGATCTATCCTTACGGCGAGTCTGACGTCGATGAAGATGAGGCTGATGAAGATGCAGGGGACAACGAGGCTGAAGAGGAGTAAGCTTCATTCCTTTTTTTTAAAACCTAAATTGGATGACCTTGAGAATTCCCCCTCCACTATTTCCTTTTTTTAAAACCCAAATTAAATGACCTTGAAAATACCCCCTCCACGTACTTTTGGTTTACCCCCTCTACTTTTCAATACTGTTACCACAGTCTGTAGCTCACATCATTCCTTGCTTAGCTATCATGGCGGACAGCACTCTTTCTCGAGTTGACTCCACTACGGATGAAGAATGGCCATTTTCCTGGAATGTTCATCTGCAAGACTCGGCAGAAGTGGATATGTTGCATGAGAAATTGGTGTATGTATTAAACGAAAACCCCAACATTGAATGTAGAATGACTATGGATTTCGATGCGACAGGAGTCCACACTCAACCTTCCACTTCCAGCCAGCCTGAACCTCAGCTACAGCCAAAGAACTTTACACATCTTTACACTCCAATACGGCCGGAGGATGTGGTTATCAGCGAGGCAGACTCTACTACAAGTTATATTGAACCAACGAATTGGAAGCTTGTTGTTGACACCTTACACAAGGTCGACTTAGTATGTGACAAATTAAAGGAATTGATGATGCAAGATCCTGGTCTTCGTTTTAAAATTGATTTGTTTTTCATCTGGGGAGCACCTGCACGGGGCTCTTCGTCTGACAGCTCTCTAAGTACAACGGATGAGGAGGAGGAGGAGGACGACTAGTTATCTTTTTTAAAACTCCGTTTGGATGGCCTTGACCTTTCCCCCTCCACTGAGTTTATTTAAGGTGCACTCTCAATGACTGCAGCATCATTTCATCGCGCACCTTCACCACAGCAACATGGAGAGTCAACTCAACTACTGTTGCGAACGGAAATGTTTTTCATGGCCGAATGACATTGATGTTGCGGATGGCCTGGCGTGTAGAAAATGTGAAGCTTTTGGTCAATGCATGTGTAAGTGCAAGTCTTGGAAGAAGCCGAAACCGGAGTTGAAGACATTCCATGTGTACCAGATGAGAGGGCATAAGTACACTTGTTGCCCTGAACGTTGCATTGAATTCACATTAAAACAGCTAACTGGCTGCAAATTGTGCAACAATCATTTTGCAGGTTTTTGCAAACATTATTTAGGAGCCTGTCAGTACAGATCAACTTGGCATACAGAAGCACTCACTATCAATGAAATCGCTATAGATACACAAGAGTAGTCTTTCTACTCTTTTCTTTTTTAAAACTCCATTTGGATGACCTTGACCTTTCCCCCTCCACCCACCTTAGTTTATATAAACCCCATTCCCACTGACCACAGCATCACTTCATCGTGCTCCCTCGTCAAAGCAACATCAGCTATGGAAAGTAAGCGCATCTCATGTTGCGAGCATAGGTGTTTGGAGATACAAGGCGTCACATATTGTGCAAAGAAGCGTTGGGAGGAAGAGACGGGGACAACCTATTGCTGTGAGGATAAGTGTTTCCTCTTACCAAAGTGGCAAGTGGATGGGCTGGCCTGCCGGCAATGTGAATGCTTCGGATGTTGCAGGTGTAGATGCAAGAACCAACAGCTGCCACCACCGGTACTACAAACTTTCAAAATCTACAAATCCAAATACTTTTATACTTGTTGTCCGCAGCGGTGTATTAAATTTCACTTCTCCAATCTTACCAATTGTCGGAAGTGCTACGGACAACCTGATGGGTGGTGCACCTGTTTTCTGGACTCCTGCCGCTACAGATCGGATTGGTTTACAGATCCGTTGGAAATTGATGAAGTCGCCCAGGAAGCACAAGAGTAGTCTTTCTACTCTTCAACTTTTTTAAAACTCCATTTGGATGACCTTGAGATTTCCCCCTCCACTTCCCCATATACCTAGAGTACACGGAGCCTGACAGTCAGTCACTCGGTGGCTGTCGTGGGGTGCGCGTCGGTGTTGGCGCTCCGTTGTTAGGTTTTCAAGGTCACAGTAATATCAAATTGTTGGTGTTGTGCTGGTTCAAGGTCACCTGAGGGATAACCGATTGCCCATTTAGGCAGAGTCATGTCAGAAACTCGAGTTTAACTTGGCACTTTTGCCGTTTCTCGTCGAAAATTCGCTCCAAGTGGTCAAGGTCACGGGGACTCGGACTGAAACTCGGAGCGTAGTGCGAGAAACGGCAAAAGTGCCAAAAAATTTTAAGTTTCGGCGTGACCTTGACCTTAGTGGCGTCGGTGACGTCATTTTGATGACGTAAGGGGTGATGACGTCATCAGCACGTCATTTCTGTGACGTCATGGGTGTGACGTCATCGAAATGACGTCATTGGTGATGACGTCATCGATGACGCAATCGATGACGTCATCGATGACGTCATCGGTGAGGTCATTGACCTCGATGACGTCATCCCTCAGGTGACCTTGAACTGAGCCAGCACCAACAATTTGACACTACTTATGAAATTTATAGAGAGACAAACAAAAGCGCCAAAAAAATACAAACACTATGAACTTTAGTGACCCAAAATTCATTACCCAGTATTACCCAGGCCTTCACAAAATAAATAGAATTTTAAAATTATCTTTCCCCGCTCTTAAGAACTCGACAGATAATGAAAAAATATTTTTAAAAATCCCCAAAGTTATTTCCAAAAAACCCCTTAATCTAGAAACTATCTTGTTTAAACCCAAATTTAATGAAACTAATAAAGTAAAACAATAAGATGGCCCCCACAGAACAAAAACGAAAGCATGTTAGCCCTGCCAAAAAACTAGATGTGGTACATGTAAAATGATCCTTGACTCTGACTCATTCAAAAGCAGTACAACTGGTAAGACCTATCCCATCAAAGGCAATATAGACAGTAATACAAGTATTGTTATTTACCAGCTAACTTTGATGAACGTGACACTCTAAAAGGCATCTACCACCCCAAGCCTGATCCTGACAAGAACACCAACATTCATCCCTTAAGAAATGTGGAGATATCACATCAAAAAATTTTAAAATCTAGGCAACCAGACGGTTTGAACATTTGGTGACAAATTTAATCTCTTTACCTTCATTTACCTCGTAAAATAATTTTATATAATAATTTCAAAATCATCTGTTTTCTTACATTTACCAACATTACTTTGTTTTGTTTGTTACTAACCATTTAATACCAGCTTAAGTTTTGAAAATGATGTATTTTATTCTAAATATAAACTTTTAGAGCTGGTAAATGTTTTTTCCTGATTGATTATGTTGAATATAATATATTTATCTAAAAATACATATAAAAAATTAATAAGTATTATACTAGCGATTTTCTACTTTAAAACTTTGATTTCATACGAATAAGTAACACTGAATTATGTTAAAAAATCTTAAATCAGTAGTGGGATTTTTTAAGGGGATTTTATAAAAATGACTGTAAATCAGCAAAATTAATATAAACTATACGTATCTGTTTTGAATTTAAAGCCCTTATAACACTTGTTATTTCTAAAAGAGTTTAAAAAATACTAACCCTTTTGAAAATCCACAAAATTTCAGATGACATGGTACTACGCCGAGATTCGAGAACAGTCTGATTATGAGGGAGTTAGGCAACTCCAAACTCGCAACACCGTCGCCGCACATGTCAGAGTTTACATTAGCGGCTGTCAGCTCGCCTCAGCCTTACGGGGATCGATAACATCTGTCAATCAAACTGAAACTGAGGTTTTGGAGAAACATCACATCCATGGAATAACTTCTATATTGAACCTTTGCTATGGCTATTGTTGTCGAAGTGTTTATAGGCAATGTTCAGCTTACTGAAAACCAAATAACTATGATATGGAATGTTACTGTTTTTTCTACCATATTTGTTAAATAAGTGACGGTGGTCAAATTTGTGTATATCTCAAATTAAAATAAATGTAAGGTAAAAAACTTGGTGCACTCAAAATACTGTATGGCACGCAAATCGTTTCAGGAATTCAGTAAAATCTCTTGTACACGAATAAAGAAAACATTTATATTTACATCATTCCTAAAATGCTTCGTTTAGCTGATGGTCTCCATTTTTTCTTGCACATAATAATTTGTTATTTTCGTAGCAAATGGTATTAAGTTCAGAACATCGATGGTTAATATCTAATTCGTATCTAAATGACATGAATGATCATTTTTAAATAATATTAATAATACAAACAACCGCAAAAGATAAGTAAAATTTAATATTTTCCAACGTGCTTTTCCAAAATGGAAGTCGTATAAAATTTAAAAATTATCAAAAATAGTTAATCTTAACATAGGCAAGTTTTGCCAGAACCCATAAAACTTCTAAACATGAAAAAATTAGTTAAAAAGATTGTGCCACACCTGAAGACAAGTTTTTGAGGACAACCTTTTGGACCTAAGTTAGCTGCGTAGCCTGTCCAGAGCCTAAGTAATAATTATTAAGGGGTTTTGTGTTTTTAAGTTAATGTATGTTCGTGGTTTTTGTATTATGACGCCATCAATCCCTTAGTAGAGGCATCAGATGAAGAACTGGTAATAAGGTAGCAATAAGGTAAAAGTAAGGGAATGCCGAAAAAGTACCGTTAGAAAAGTAATGTTCTGTAGATGAACAGAGTCACAATATAATACGCATCGGCCCCCAGGGCTTTAAAAGTTGTAATGTTAGTCTTTTCGTTAAGGGTAATTGAATGAATCATTAGACAGCTCTTGTAATGACAAATGATGAAAAAATAGGAAAAACATAGGTTTCAGTTGTAAAATATTTTTTCAACTAATTGGGTCTAAATAAAATTGAAATTTGGTCGAGTTTCGACCAGTGGTAATATGTAGTTTATCAAAATTAAACAAAGCTGAAACATTTGTGATATTTCTTGAGAATACTTCGTAAATTTGCAATAATAAGGGTGCAAAATAATAGGAAAGTCTCATGTGTATTTTGTTATGAGCTTTCCAATATTTGCATTTTTTATGATTATTTGGACATGTTTTAATATTTTGGTATTTTATATCATTTTGATTTAATTATTCGTTTTCAAGATATTCGATTTTAAGTAGTTGCCATAAAAAAAACTCGGAAAAAATAATTTTTGTAGAAATGGGTATTTTTGTTATTAAAAACCATAATTGAACAAAATACAACAATCATTTATGGAAATATAAATTACTATCTAATGAGTATAAAATGGAGTATATAACAAAGTATTTTGAAGACATTTATTTCTGTGTCACTAATAAAATCCTCAAATCATAGAATGTTTCTTAACCGTATTTTTATCGCTTACAAAAAAACTCAATCGAACAGCTCACTATGTTTAGCTTTACAAAGACAGATTTTAAAGACAGTTTAAAATGGTAAACGTTTTGACCCATATTTAAAGCTTGACAACTTCAGAATCATTTAAAAAATATTATTTTAACTCGTTAAGTATAATTAAATAATCGAGCACACTCATTGTTATACAAATTGTGTTTTTATAATAGAAATTTTCCAAAATGAGTAAACCCAATAAAAGGTAGTGTGCATTATGTTTTCTAGTGATCCGGCACTTGTGTTCAGCTAGAAATGACAATGAAACAGCAGGTCTTATCTCTATGAGCGGTAGCGCTCTGTTTATCGAGGTAATATACCAGCCAAACCATCACCAAGTTTATTATTAGCTCTCCAACTACCGCAAACATTTGATAGCTGTTATTTGATTTGCAAATAAATACTTAATATGAAAGCCTTGGAGGCTTGATATCGACTTTGCATTTCCTCTAAAATAATTGTTCCATTATTGTGCTGCATTTACTATAGATTTGTAAAAATAAAATGAAAACAGTACGATCAATTACTACCCCGCCCTAAAATGCCCAAAAAACTTAGCACGGGCCATATTTATTTCTCCAGTTTTAACGCACAACAATAATTTAGTATTGTTACAAGGCTAACAAGATGCTTGATTTCAATTGTTTGACCATTCCAATATTTTTCATTATTTTATAACTTACCACCACGAGTTGGACCGGCATTATTTCTAAATCTATAATATTCCGCTCAAAACGTATATTATAAAAGTGTTTGTTAAAAATAGAAAATACACAAAACTTTATCTTACGCCTACAAATAGTGATTCTTGACACCGAGATCGTAAGAACTTAAACAAATCGCCAAAACTTTAACAAATGTGAAAACGTTATATTGAACGTCAAATAAGAAACTGATACCTCTCTTCGTCCGACCTCACTTGACCGTACTCGTTCGGAGTACATTCAAACGTTACTGCCGGGACGGATTGGTTCAATAAAAATGACTGATACATCTCAGTCCACATTTTGTCCGGAAATTTCTGCAAAAATTGAGCACTTCTGCAATTGAATTTTAGATGTTTCATTCTTGGACAAGCAATCAATTTATCTCCACCAATTCAATTTGCAAAATCATTGTTACTAAAACCTTAAACTTTTTGTTGTTAATGTGTTTTTACCCTATGTTTCTAATTATATTAGGACTTAAAACCATAAGAAATATTCTGAAAACAAATAATAAAACTAATATTAAAAATCGAATAGAACTAAAATTATATTCAAATCAGGAACAAAACTAAAGATTTTCATTAAATCCACCCTAGGTTTCATAGTTTATTGTTATTATAATCTATCAAAATATTTATGTATTTATATTTACTGCTCCTTACGAATAATACACACAAAAAATGCAAATCCGTAGCTCTAATTTTTAATCAAAATTACGTTGTACAGATTAAATGTTTAACCACACATAACTGACGCTTACAGATGGATTGAGAAGTACCCTAAACGCTTTAAGAGGAAAACCCAAATTCAATGAATTAAAAGTTAAACCCGAATAGTTATTATACGGCTATGAGTATGAATAAAAAATGTATGAATAGCTGGCGGAGGGAGGGCATTAACAGAGACACGTGGCATATAAATGCACCCTGCACCTGGTGGCCGACGTATTCCATTGTCATATGGCGGGAGTGGATACAGGATTTGCATTCTATTCTTGTCTCAACATTCAAATTCAAGCGGCGTTTCTCCATCTTTCGGTTTCTATACGTTACAAAAGAGCTTTATAGAGTCGATCGAACACTTGCATCGAGTAAAGTGGGTATGAAAGTAGGTAGAAATTACTAAAATTCAGTACGTTTGTTATTATTTTAAGAAATAGAGTTGAGTAATAAGCACGCATCCAGGGTGAGGCATACCACACGTACACAATGTCTGGCAGCTAAACAGAATAAACTAGATCCTTAATTACAAATTAAATACCCCTTATTCGTGGCCACAGAATTTGTTAATATTGTTTTCAAATCCTTCAGACGCCCTTAGAAGGTATTTGAAGGGGAGAGGTTAATTTTTGGGAAATTTTCACTTGGAAACAATTATTCAAAACAATTGACATTCACATGATAATGTTGTTATAAGGTATTATATTTATTCATTTGTTAACCATGAGCAACTTATTAAATAAATAATGCTTGAAAAGGATTAGTATGTTGGTAGTATGAAAGGGATTAGTATGTACAACATACTAAAACTAGTATCTTATTTTAAATTAATATTGTACATAATCTATGTCATTAAATTACAATTCTTTCTCATCTGTTTCGCTAAATAAAGTTTATAAAAACACGAAGTTTGAATTTCATCCGATATAAGCGAACATTCTTTTTAAGAGGATTAATTTTCTTAACATACAATATTCATTATCAACACCATTAACTAGTTTTTCTATATTCAGAATATCACCCATTTGTGTATTTCGAGTGACTAATCTAGGGCAGGCAAAATCAGTGCCAACGCTCTGGTCTGCCCTTGCTCGTAGTGCGCACGGCGAGTCGGTGTAGTTTTGTAGCCAATAACTATTCTAATTACCATTTATGGACCTAACTAATGATTTCAACAATATTGAGAGTATTTTCAATGATATATCTATAAATAATGGCCATTTAGAAATTTGACAAATAATAAAACTGGACTAATGTTGGATCTGTATAACAATTTGTGCTTTTGTTGCCAATATAAATTGATTTTACGCACCTATCGTGCAAAACCCATGTGCAATTAGACAACAAAATAATTGGTGTAATTCAATTCGCATTTTCTTATTGTGGAATGAAGAAATAAACTTGTAGAGGGGGAAATTAATCAGTTAAAAAATAAAGTAAACCATATTCTAAATGATTCCACTATGTTAGAAAAACACACACACAATTTTAACTAAGATACCAGCATTTTTTAGCAGAAATGTGTCTTTCCAATATTGTTTATGAAATCAAGATCCGCGCGGAACGTAATATAATATTTATGGAGCAATATCCAACTCCTTGATACGATTCCTGGCCGGAATGAGATTGCTGCTGCGGTCCCAGTTAATTCAATCACCGTAAAACTACCGCATTAGTTATACCTACCATCTTGATTCGTAAATTATGATGGTATTAGAATAAGTCATGTCTTGAAACAAAGAAATTTCCCTTAGTGAAATTAGTATTTTAATATTTTATCTATAATAATTCTATTGTCTCGATAAAATTTTCATATATGCTTTGGAAATGAATGTCTAAAGTAAGTATGTTAAGTTATAAAACTTATAGTTTTAACTGTGCTTTTAAGATAGGTTAAAAATAATGTTTTAAATAACTTCTTGATTAGCATTATACGTGCTGGTAATGATATTCAGGTTGAAATAATAAAACGTCTTCCAACACTATTCGATATATTTACACTTATACTGTAAATGTTTACAGACGGTAAATATATATAAAGGATCTTATAATGACGATCGATTTCGACCAGTCACACCGGTCATCATCAGGCCCAATCAGAGACTAATGTTTTGGCAAAAAATACGAATCAGTTCTTAAAATGAATCAACAAAATCTACTTATCCGCAAAATACCCCGTCGCAGCAGACCTGCGTACTCATGGAATTTCCAATGGAATTTGACCTTTTTGATATCCCTCGTAAACACCATAGGAGTAGGTTTGCTCCATGGGGTGTTTTTATAAAATTTAAGTTAATCGAAGGTAAATATCAATTGTTTAAAGATTGGGTACTTTTTTACATTTCTCATAAACATCGTGAGCTTCAGATTGCAGGTTTGCCACCATGAGGGTGTTGTAAGCAAATATAAGTTACGCCCTATCTGGTGAAGGTACATATCAAATAATAATTATTTATGTCAATAAATAAGCGATATAAGAGGTTTCGTTGATTTCCTTTTAGATTGACGATGGAACATATTTTGGATTTTCTCCGTAACCCGTTAAGAGTTTGCAGTACCGGCCGCCTTGGATTTTTATTTCCATAAGACTAATGTTAGATTTCAAATATCGCTACGCGTTTAAAATTTGTCAAAAATATTGATATGACATACATTTTTAAGGAAATTTAAATACCTAAGGCCTCTTTGAAATCAAAAGTTTCGACCAATATTTAAGGCATAGCGGGGGTTTGAAATTTAACATTAGTACTATGTAAAAACAATTATTGGAGGATAATATTTTTATCTCACATCTTGAGGGGCCCGTTAAGGAAATGTTGAATTTTTTTATGTAAGCATAGAGTGTTTACGTTATTTACATCAAATTAAGGTATTATTACTTAGCGTAGTGCAATGACGCAAACCTGACCTAAAAAACTCAATAGAGTTTAAAATTGTAGGCGGTCAAACTATCCATTAATTTAAAGTTGTATGAACACAATTTAAAAATGCAATAACTTTCACTAAACTTAACTTTTTGAGGCCCGGTTCTTGGCACAATGATAGTTTCGCTGTCGTTAGTTGTCTAATAAACAATATATGACCATTCCGTTACTTTTGGGACACCCGGACCACTTTAAGGATATCAGAAATAGACATTTTTCTTCAAGCGTATTTCTTCTTATAATATGTAACTCAACATAACCTCATTTGAAATTGACAAAAAAAATTAAGCCAGTATATAAACTGTAGTCAGTGTATAAATACTATACTTATCATAAAATTCTAGTCACTATCATTATCAGAGCGACTTTATACGTTGATATGATCTCTTTACTTTTGTACTTTTTAAACGTTTTCTTTTTTAAAACAAAAGTATGTATTATATTTTAATGTATAAAACAATATCTGTCGATTTCAACTGGGAAAAATAGAATCATCGACAATATTTAAATTCTCAAAATAATTACTTAAATGAACATAAAAAAATCCGCATAAAAATTCGCTGAACTAATTAACGCAAAATCTTTCATTTCTGCAAAATAATCACCACATTTTCATAGTTATACAGTGCCATTTTCATTTCACTTAACGGAAAGAAATAATTAAGTAAAGTATTGGTACAGAATCATAATAACAATAAATATTTTCTACCGGTGAATTCGAATGTCAGTCTGGGGTGAAGCTACAGTACCTGCTCAGCCGAGGGAACTTCGCCGCCTGGGTTGACAGACGCGACGCGACGCCTCATTTGACCTGTACGTTCGCTGAATTTTCTTTCTAATGTCTCCGATAGAAATTCTTCTTCTTGACTTGTAAAAATCCTGCCATAGTTAAATTATAATGGATTTTCCTCCGTTAAGACTGGTTAGTTTTGTTACATTATCAGTATAAAGTTACGAAAATAATTCTTTCCTAGTTGAACAGATTGCTTAGCCTTGATATTTGCGAGAAACAAATATTAATGTAAATTGGTCACAGATGGTACCGTTAGTAAGACGATAAATTAAAAATTTTAAATAGTGTAGAAATTTTACACGGCCGAAACATAGGTTATCGCCTAAAAAAATGGTGGATTCCGAAATTATAAGGGCTCATGGCCTTCGAAAAGTGTCAGTCTTGGCTTTTGAATCTGTCACATGTCTTTACTTACACTTTGAAATTTGTTGTTGTTACAAATAAAATTATTATAGATATTATTCTCAATTTGTAATTCTTTTTATTCCAGTTCCATGTATAGTAATTGGTATTTAACCGCAACGTTGATTAAACTATAAAGCTAGTACCTAAACTTTCCAGAATGGCTTTCTGATTTTTTATACAGCACATATAATTTAGAACATATTTGTATTCGACATGTAATGACTTGCAATTTGTATTAGTCTTTAAAAGTGTAAAAAAATCAATCATTCTAAGTACTGTGCAAAGTAAACACGATAATGATGAATGAATGACGAGGAACTTGCGTGACAAATAAGTTGATGACAAAGTTTGAAACAAGTCGGTGGCGATATTAATGGTAGATAAGTTACAAGAGACTCTATTTCTAACAAAGATTAATAGGAAATGTCTTGTCTCGGTTTTCGAACACTTCAGGTTTCGTTTTTAAGCTTCCATCAATGGGTATTATGTAATATTTTCCCATTCTGACATTTAAGTTTTTTATTAGAATATAAGATTGAAATACTTGACGATTATTTTATTTTGATTTGTGAGACACCTTTAAATTAGGTAATATTTACATGAAATAACGTTACTAATAGCGCTTTAACGTTAATAAGGATTAGATTGCGATAAGGTGGACAAAATTTAAATAATAGGTGACTACAACGTGAGAAATAACATAATTTCGTATCCTATAGTCCAATGTCTTAGATTGTGAAATAATACAGTTTTATCCATTGAGTATCGACCTGGATAATTAGTAATATTTTTTTTTTACTTCATGATTTACAAGTAATGATGTAGATTGGCCAAGTAATGCCTAGTTAGGCTTTTTCTTAATATTATGAATTGTATACTAAAAGGTAAATCACACTATAAGTCTAAAAAACTTGTATACTAGTACTTGTTGCCTTACAAAGCCCATATTTTTTCACTTAATTGTAAACTTCAGTATTTTAAATCAGTTGACTTAATTTAATAAATGGTGTGAGGATATTGGAGCTATTTGATGAGGCAGAAACTGATAATGACGTTGCTCCGCACTGACGATGCTCATTACGAGTGCCGGGTTGACGTCACCATTCAATGACGTCATCAGTCAATAGCTGCTGGTGCGGCCAGACCTACTTCTGATTTTCGACTCCAACTCAACTAGCAATCCCCTTAATGCTGCACGACAGAGTTCGTTCCTAATATTATGGATAATGAAAGGTTGCCTCCTCGCCACTATAAACTATATGATGATGAAATATATAGCTATTATTTGAATAATCCTACCAAATGTTAAATTAATAACATATCAAATTATTTATACATTACCTGGGGACAAGAAGGATTTACTGAATCTAAATTTTCCACATGTTAATTTTTAAACTAATATTTATTTTTTGATTGGAATTTTTTTATACTAAACGGATTATTTTATAGAAAATTTCACCAACTTATTTTATGCAGTAGATCTTTTAATCCTAAAAATATTTTCATATACCTTTAAAGTATTTGTTTATATATATAGTTCGTTAGGTTTAACACTTTCTTCTTCATTGTGTATCAAAGATTATCTCTCAATTAATTATTTTACTTAACACTATTTTCATATAGAAAATATTTCAAATAATTTTAGTAAATTGTTTACTTAAAAAAAAAACCACTGCTTGTCACTACCATAGGTCAATAAGTCAGTGACTCTTGCTGTGATCTAAGGATGTCGTGTTGTCCAAAGACCGAGCTTCCGCGTCCGTTAGGATACCGTGCCCAGATGATAGTTTTCCATCGTATTTGAAAACGTGTGTCACGACCACTATACCTGACTGTATTAGACTGTTTGATACTGAATTATTCTTTCATTGACTAAAATTGTCTTATTCATTGGCTAAAATTGGTTTATTCGTGACTAAAATTGACTGTGTTCACGGCACTCATTGTCTACTAAAAGCGCACAATAACTATTTTGTAATCCACTTTTCAAAATGCAGCTTGAACTGTAATAGTTCCATGTTTTGATCACTTTGAAATACATTTTAGTGCGGTTAATTGTGGTAGTTAGTATTTAGTTGTAACAAGTTGTCAGACATTAAAACAAATAATTTGTAATATTTGTTACAAGTAACAAATAATTTATTTTTGAATGTACAAAGCAACAATCTGGATTTAGTTTTCAAAAAAAATTTTACAACATTCATTTTTACATTTTATTAAAAATATATTAAATTGTGTTAAAATAACCTGTATAAATGTTATGTAACCAATTTAACCAAATAAATTTCGTGATTAAGCGTTCGTTTACTATTTTAATTTGTGAATGCCTTTTTTACCAGAACGTATTAAAATTTGACATATTTTTAATGAATTTTACCGTTTAATACTTACGAGAAAAAATGCAACTTCAAACCGAACCCTGGTAAACGAACTACCACTACAGAAGCATGTATGATCAAAGACCTCAAAAGCATCTTCAATTGAGCTTAAACTTTATGGTATACTTTACTTTATAAAGAAGACTAAATGTAATGGAATGACATACAGGTCAGTAAAAAAATTGTATTCAATGTTTCATATTTAATAACATTTTTATGTAATAAAAATGCTTTCAACTGCATTTTTATCTACTAGCTAAAAATATTTTTAAAGTTAAAGATGTAAACATTGTCGTTCACCTCCATATTGCTTTTTATCTACATAGTGTGATACAAAGAAATCTCCCTTAGCTCTTAACAGCCAGGAAATTATTGCTATCTCTTTAAATTACTCTTGAATTATGGTATAATATTTTCACACATTCATAGTTGAAGCCATATATTATATTGATACTTCATTGTTAGTTTTACTAACTAGGATTTTTAATTTAACAAAACAGATAATTTATGCAATATTCATGCGATATTTTATGCAATATGCATTCTATGCCAAGATATTTTATGCAATCAAATAGTGTTTAGTGTACATTAAAATTATTATATTGTCACACACATATACCATTAATGATATAAACATTTAACCACACCATTTATTTTCAATTTATTTGGTTACCTAATATCAATATTATATTGCTCGCAAGTAGTTAGATTTGGTTACTTCTGGCACAGGTCAGCTGCCCCGGAAGCCACGTGCCGGGGCACATAGCTTCCGGTCGTATATTAAATGAGGGGTGAGGAGGTGGGGTGAGCGTTTGAAGTAGAATTGCGCATAAATTAAAAGTTAGTTCAAGACTGAAATTCAACAATTTGGGAGTGAACTAAATGTGCGCATAAATTAACCGGGTTCAACTAAAACTTCGCATAAATTAAAAGTTAGTTCAAAACTGAAATTCAACAGCGAAACAAAAGTAGAAGTTAGTTGAAAAGGAGAGGGGATAATTGCTTCAAGGTCATCCGGAGGAAGTTTTAAAAAAGACTGAACTTCTAAGAGTTCAGTTTAACGGCGATCGTCGTACAGGTCAGTCGAAACCGACGAGCGACCGAAGAATAGCTTCAAGATCATTCCTCGCCGTCGAAGACACATCCGAAACTTGGACAGGGTCCTGTGGATTCGGTGAAGGCGAAGTTCTCGGAGGATTCTCCCTCGGGTGGGTAGTAGACGATATTTCGTGAACTTGTACTTGTTCTTGGTTTGTATCCATCTTCTTGTAGTGTGTAATTTAGAGCGGAGTAGTTGTCGGTCGAAGAGCGTATAGAAGAATGAAACAGGAATTGTCGTGAGCGCACTTATATAAAGAATGGTGGGGATGAAATAGAAAAACCTGTTGAACACAGTCGATAGGTGTAACAAGTTCGAAGTTGTGGAAACGTAACATCGAACGCAAAATGTTGTGAATAACATTATCATCAACGTGAACCTGCGAAGTTCTAACAGAGTATAACGGGTTAAAACTTAATATCTTCCTCACTTTTGTTAAATTTGTTTTAGTCTTTGAAACCGATGGTTTGTAATTATTTCGTAATATATGTTGTGTCCGCAAAAGTTTCAATTTCAAACATTGCGTATCCATCACGAGAAGTATGTCAGATGTGTAGAAGTCAGAACAAGACAGATGAATGAGATATAACGTCAAACACGCGAAGGTGATTCAAACAGGACGACATGTGCTAATGTAAATGAAACTCCAGGTTAGTAGCAATTAGACTTGTATAATGAAGTTGGCGAAACGTATATGTAATGAGTAGGAAGGATGCGAACAACTCAAATGCGAGTTAATTAATGGTCGCGGCGCGATGAACAATCTCCTATTTATAACGGCTATCGCGTGGGAAGATCAGTTCCGCATGAGCGTCCAAGTGGAACCTCCCGCGTTCACTCAAGCGGAACCCCCCCCCCCCCCCCCCCGTGACTAATCAAGCGGAACCCCCCCCCCCCCCCCCGTGACTAATCAAGCGGAACCCCCCCCCCCCCATAAAAAATGGAGATTAAATCCCCCCCCCCCCCCCCGTGTTCACTCAAGCGGAACCCCGCCGGGTCGATGATCGGTCAATGGCCGGTCACGACCGGTTGCTAACCCCATCTAATTACCACACTTCACATCCCATGCCAGCCATCAACTACTATTGTTTGAATGAAACAGAATTAAACATGGCAGCCACCATGGAAAATTCTAACCTCAAACCGTGGTTTTACGTCACTGCGCATGCGCCGCTCCCACTCTTTCGTTTCATTTTTATGCTGCTATAACTTGTACTGGAGTGAGCCAACTTCACGCTACGGCGCCTAGTCCTGTATTACTCACTTTAGCGCTACTGCGAATGCGCCTAGTCTGTATTACTCACTTTAGCGCTGCTGCGAATGCAACGAGTTCTCCGGATCGGAATCACTCCTCGCTATTGCGCATGCGCCTAGTCCTGTATTACTCAATTTAGCTCTACTGTGCACGGAAAGTTCTAACCTCAAACCTTGGATTTTACGTCGCTGCGCATGCGTCACCCCCACTCCTTCGTTTCATTTTTACACTGCTGCGAACTGGAGTGGATTTAAGACCGTACTGGAGTAAAACAATTCCCCCACCACTGCATTAATTACCCCCACCACTCGAAAACCCGAGGATCGATACGAGCCCGATTTTCGCGTCAGTCGTCAACGAGTTTTCATAGCGAAAAGTCGTTGGCGACTCGGTAAGAGGTTCAAATATATAGTAGGCCTATATATATTTGAACTTCTTATACTACGTTGCGTTCTTTAATGCAATGTGGTATGTGTGTGTGTGTGTGTTAATATTAGTTGTAAGTTGCACTTAATTTAAGAATTAATTTGCGCATTGCGATGTTAGTTATAAGTTGTGTTTAGCGTTAAGGTGTATTAATTTTAAGAATAATGATGGTATTTGGTTGTGTTGAATTATTTGATATTTAATAATGATGTGTTGGTATTAATAATTAATGTTGTTGTTTTGCCTTTCAGCTAGATGATAGGGGGTAGATTAACTGTAAATTCAGAAGTTCTGTTGAACTTCACTTAGAAGGGGTGGGACATCCGCACTAGCGGACTAGGTTTTTGAATTTTGTTTAGGAATACGATGGGTGGGATTAGCTTGGGTGGGTGTTAGAGTTGCGTGTCTGCATCAGCTGTTCCAGTTTCCCTTGTAATTAGTGGTTACGCTTTGATGCGGGCCGGGACGTTACGCTTTGATGCGGACGGACCAAACAAAATTGCGTCGATGTCCCTCGCAGAACGCAACTAGTGGGTTGGGAGTGGGAACCGTTAGGCAAACAGGGTGGTGGGAACAGTTACTACTGTTCCCATCACCTTGGTTCATTATAAGTCTTGAATGACCTTGACCCACTTTTGGAAGGGTCAATGACCCCCCCCCCCCCCGTGTTCACTCAAGCGGAACCCCCCCCCCCCCCCTCCAAAAAAATGGAGTCGATTTGCCCCCCCCCCCCCCTCCATCTATCTTTCCCCTTCCATCTCCCCTTCCACCTCCCGGGTCCAATGACCGGTCACGGCTTGTCGCTAACCTTTCTCTCATTAGCATACCGTTATAAAAGACGCGACGACCACGGCTAGAGTTTCATTCTGATTCCAGACGTTACGCTGCAAACAGAACTACCACGATGTCATCCCTGCCGACTACAACTTCCACTACAACCCGCTCTTCTATTACAAGTTCAACTTCTACTTCTACTACGGCTTCGACTCCAGTCAAGAAAACTCTTCGATTGAAAAATGCTCCCGACTGGTATAAGAAGCAACAAGACTCGAAACCTTCAACTTCTGGAGCTCTTCTTCCACTCACTATGACTACTATACTTGGCAGCATATTTTCACCGCCTCTATCTTCAAACGACTCCACACCATCTCAACAACAATCACCGCCGCCATCAAACAACATGCCGCCGCCACAAACAGTTCATCGTTTTAATACCACTTCATTTGAAGCTTTTGTTCATGAACTAAGTACACCTATCACTCCACTGTCACCAATACCTCCTACTCCACCACTTATTATGCATAAAGACCACGCCTATCCAAAAAATAAATCCTTTAAACCTGCTCCTAAACCTGCTCCTAAACCTGCTCCTTCAGAGCGCTTTCAATTATTAAAAGAAGAGCGTCGTAGGGCATTTAGCCGTCCCACTACTTGCCCTGAAGTGCTCACTAGGGGAATTAAGAAAGGATCAGCTTGTGGGAGGAAATGTGTTAAGAACGAACATTTCTGCCGTGTACATGTTGTGAAACATCTTTCCGAACCACAACTGACAGAAACCCCCACTGTTGAATACCAATCCGAAATTATTGCTGTGAAAGGAAATAGGATTAAGAGAGGTTGTCTATATTTTTTTGAAAGTGTTATTGACAACGAACACATTTTAGCAAATTGTAACGGCAAAAAATATAATATTAAAGTTATTGAATCCTTGCGTAAAGAAAAATCTGTTTATGAGTTAGACTCTAAAGACTATCTCCTCAGGCATAAAATGGATGGTATTACAAGGTGGGGGCGTACAAAGTAAATTCACATAGATTTTCCAAATTTTGCTAAAAATAATGGGGGAGAAACACAATGCGTTATAGCGTTGTGTTTCTCCCCCATTATTTTTTAACACTCTAAGTCTCGTGACCTACTTTTCAGAGGTCGTTGTACAGTTATATGACCGCTCTGACTTGCATAGCCAGTGTAGCTTCATATAGCGTGCAAAGAATGGTTCCTAATGAAATCTCATCAGCATTCAAAGACAGAGACTGTTGTTTCGCAAGTTAATTAGTCTTGAAATAATGAAGTAGGAAACGTATATATAATGAGTAGGAAAGATATGAACACGGCAAATGCGAGTTAATTAGTGGTCGCGGCGCGATGAACATTTGTCTTCATTATCACGCAACGACTATCTCGTGAGAAGATCAGTTCCGCATGAGCACCCAAGTGGAACCCCCCCCCCCCCCCCGTGTTCACTCAAGCGGAACCCCCCCCCCCCCCCCCGTGTTCACTCAAGCGGAACCCCCCCCCCCCCCCTTCCGAGAATTAAAAATGGCTATAACTCGATAATGGTTTGATCGATTACGACAAGCGATACATCATTGAAAAGGTCTATGTAAGACGAACATTTTAGTAAAAGAAGAATTTGGTTATCTTATTTTAGTCAAAAGTTATGCAAATTATTTAAAATAAATATCCCTTCTCCTTCCTTTTCCCCCACCTCCCGGGTCAATAATTGGTCACGACCATCTCTTACCCCTCTCATTAGCATATCGTTATAAAAGCGAAGCAAGCATTGTTCACTCCTTCATTCTGCTTTCACGCGCCACACTTGTTGTTTCGTCTCTGCCGTTATTATTTGCTTTAAAAATGCTTCCTCACCATAGTGAAAACTTCAATCCTTCCGAAATTGCTGATGTTTTCCAACAGCCTGAAGAAGATGTGATAGGTTATTATGATAGTAGCAGTGACAATGAAAATGATAGTAGCAGTGACAGTGAAGATGAAGATGTAATTGAACTTGATGAACAAATGAGACCAATCTACATCGATGAACAATTTCCTTTTGATACAATAGAAAGATTTATTACGGAAGCACACAAATGGCTAAATTTAGGATTCAATGTTATAATTGGTTCAGCTATTGTGTATAATGACAGTAGGTTCTTCTGTGTAACACCAAATACTAGAGAACGTATGTTGACTTGGCAGGATGATGTTATGAAGTGTTATGAGCTCGAAGTTAGCATTGGTGGCTACTTTGTCGCACAAGTGGTCTAATAACCACATTACCCTTCCCTCACCCCCACCCTATCCCCTCCCAATCCTTATTCCTTCCCCTTCCCCATTTTTAAAACTAATAAAAGGCGGACTATGAACCTCCAGGTTTTTAGTCTGTACTTGCACCGTCAAGATGAGTACTAGACTTGATGGTTTTATAGCCAATGATATTAATATATGGAGTTTGATAACAAACTTGCGTATTAAAATTGAAGAAACAATTATGGCAAACAATGGGATAGGAGTTATTGTTATTGTTTCATTACTAAGACATATTGATTTTTTGTATGATATAAAAGTAACAATCAACAATATTAATGAACTATTTCCCTGGACAATATTTATTCGTGATGAAGTTGAAAAGCAGAAAATTATAGTAGATGTGCTAGCAATGAAATATAACCTAGATAGAGAAGAATAGCTACAAAATCCTCTCCCCACCTTCCTTCACGTTGTGCAAAAAAAGTGGGGGTAGAAGTATATAAGACTAAGTAAGCGATACATAGTTTGTTATTCGAGGTAAAAGAAGTGGTGAACAAATATGTTGTCTAAAGATACTCCATTTGTTAATTATTTTGAAGTTAAAAATGTTTATATTAATACAAATGAAATGGAAGAAGACAATATAGAGGAAAATTATAACGAAACTGATAATGATTCCACGATGGAAGAAGAAATGGTACAGTTTGAACAAGAACTTTTTGAAGAAATGATAAACGATAGTGACGAAGATATAGTTAAGGAAGCTATTGATACATTTATATTAGATTCATCGTTGGATTCACCCATATCACCTTTATTGTCTTCTGAATCCGAATCCGAATTGGACTAAGGTAGTTCCCCCACTTTATTATTCAAACAAGTCTTATAAATTGAGAGTTTTGTCATTAGTAAGTCAGCATTTGTTGGAGCTACATGTATGGTTAATAATGTCTCCTAGAGATAATTCTTTTATACAATTAATTGAAATTGTGAGACAACGAAATATTACGTTAGTTCAAGAAGAAGATGAAGTTGAAACAACCGACACAATACAAAATCCTGTAGAAGAAGCGATGGAAGTAACAGAAATTGATCAAGAACCTTCAATGATGGAAATGGTTGAAACACAAAATGAATCTCAAGATGTGGAAGAAACTGTTTCATATTCAGTTTTTTGGGAATTTGCGTCAAATATATTTGTTGTAATTCAAATTGAAGCTATTAATTCTGAAGAAGTGGTGGGGGAAAATTCTCCCCACCACTAGCTTAAAGTTGGTGGGGGAATGTTCATAAATGTGTTGGTTATTTGCGTAGAAGCTTATTCGTCAGGAAACTGTCGACTAAAAATGTTCAATCCTAACGCACCTACAGAACCTTCTTCGAGTAACTGTCTAGTAAAAACGTTTCGTGCTGTACCTTTTGAACCTTCGTACTATAAAATGATAGGTATTCATGAGATTGCAATCAATGATCAAAAACTGTTCAAAATATTCTGTTCTCGACTTGATAGAACCTTACGTTTACCACCAAATACGTTCACCTACAGGCTACCTCTGATAGACAAAGATGATGTAAGCAAAATACCAATGATTCAAGTAAAATTTCTGGAAGATGGAATTCTTGTTAATTTAAGAGAAGTATATCATAATGACTATTCGAAAAGAATAGCTTTCAACTTTCTTAAGGAAAATATAGGACGTGAAATATACCAGTATCCAGAACCATTTTACAGATACCTTTTTGAAAATGGAGCAAGTGTAACGGTGGAAATAAGTATTAAATTAATGTAATTCTCCCCACCACTAGCCTAAAATTGGAGGGGGGAGTGCATAAATGTGTTGGTTTTCTGCGTAGAAGCTTATTCTTCGAGATATCGTTGACCAAAATGTTTCGTCATATTCCTTGTGATCGAACTTCTTTGTTAAGGGAGAATCAAAGATTGAAAAGACTAGAAAAGGAAAAACAAGACCGACAAGATATGAACATGGAGTTCAATCGACTACAATTTCAAATACCTGGAATTGCAATGGGAGCACCAAAATTGAAAACCCTACACTGGGCTGGAAGTTACATCAAGTATTTAAAACTACAAATTGAAGCAAGAGATTTAAAATTGAAGAAAGTGGAAATGGAAAATCGAGAAATGAAGAAACTAATATCACACATGTCTGGTAATACTACAGTTCAAAAAGGTGAAGAAGAAGGAAAAGAAATATTAGGAATCTAAATTATCAACAATCTTCTTAGAGAATGGGGAATAGATCACTTTGTGGTAATGGAATAACATGCCACTTAGTGATCTATTCCCAGTTCTCGCTTGATATACAATGACCTTGACCTATATAAAAGTGGTGGGGGGAAAATCATATAAGAAAGAGGTTTTAGATGTAACTATCAGTATAAGTCTAACACGATGGATAGGTTGTTGGTTCTGTGTTTACAAGAAATTATCAATAATGGGTTTCTTTACCATTATATTATGAGATCAAATGAGTGTAAAATACCTAAAGCAATTCGTGAAATGCTCATTGAATTTAAAAGAGACAATTATGGATTTGCTATCTATCTTGCTTATACTTTTAAAGATGGTACAAAAATGTGTCATGATTGTGGAAAAGCGTCTGTTTTAGATTTTGAACAATTCCAAGATGATGGAGGTAGGTTAGTTCATCTTGTAAAAGGTCAAATAATGAAATTCGAAACATGTAATAACACCTGCGACATTTGTGCACAGTGTTTGTTTGAATTTATTAAGTATCGTGCATTCAAACCATAATACCCCTTCCACATATAAAGGAGAGGGGGAAAAAGAGTGGGGGGTTATAACTAGGTGGGGGAACGTGTATAAATGCAGGTTGTTTGAAGAGAGTTTTATTATTGTTGCGGCATTGTAAGAAACATCATGGAATTCGAAGTGCGTCATTTCAAGATTAAATATGAAGAGTGGACCTCTGTTGCAAATTTCATATCATCGAAAGAGGAAGAAAACAAGTTGATGCAAGTGTATTGTTATATAGAAAATGAGGAAAGCCATCACAAGGTGATGAGCTATCTAAACAGACCGAATGTATCGTCGAGGAGTCCTGAATTTGTCAAATACTTGAAAGAGGAAGACGCAGATGTCATATTGGAAGTATGGTATAAAATTTGAAATGTGGAAAAACAAGTATAAATAATTATGGTGGGGGGAAGAATTTATAAGTCGGTGGTGGGGGAAATGTGATAAAAGAAGTAAAACTTAAAAAAAGAGTTCACTCTGTACGACAACAGTGAAAGATGACTGATCCTTCTGCAACACCAGTATTTTCAACTACAGATTGCCACCAAAACTTAGAACCGAAGATGTATTGCAATACTCCAACAACAAATTATTATCAAGCTCAACGGCCGCAAGTATCTCATTGTACTTCAACATCAGTGTTAAAAATGTCAAAACCATATCCAGATTGTATGTACGAGCCAATAACACCATCTTCGGCAAGACTAAGGAAAAACCTAAAAATGAGAGAAAGGTGCAAGAAAGAAAAGATAGAATTTGCAAAATTGCAACTAATAGTGCCTTCCATTCAAGTTGGATGTAGCAGACTGAAAACTTTAGAAAAAACTAACGCATATTTGTTACAATTGTTGGAAACTATTGAAGATTTGAAGAAGAAAAATGGACATTCTACCAAGTAATATTCAAACACTCATTCCCCCAGAAAAACCAAAAAAAAAAAGATAAAAATAACAAAAACCCAAAAAAATTAGATGTAGAATAGAGAGCGAGGAATAGATCACTTTGTGGTAATGGACTAACATGCCACTTAGTGCTCTATTCCTCGTTCTCGCGTTAATACCATATGACCTTGACCTATATTAGTAGGGTGGGGGAAACTGAAAGTGGTGGGGGAAAGTGTATAAAAGACGAGTGTACTATAGTCGAATTATTCTGAAAGCGAACTTGTCACGAGTATGGACTTGACTACAAGTAAAGACAATAAGAAACAAAGGCTTCGGGAAATGGCTAAGGCAAGAGAGTCTAGAATAAAGTTTAAGTTTTACAGACTACAGAGATTGATTCCTGGTGTTATGTTAGGTGAAATACGAACAAGAACGGTGGATAAAGCAGCTGATTACATTAATGAGTTACATACAGAACTAATGATAAAACAAGCAAAAATAGAAGAATTGGAACAAATAATAAGACGACACATTGAAATTTCAAACAGTCAACCAATAAACTATGTAACAAAAGATTCAAATTAAACAAAAAAAAGGAAATGGATTTGGACTTTGGTTATTGATTGAACACTTCTTAGAGAATGGGGAATAGATCACTTTGTGGTAATGAAATAACATGCCGCTTAGTGATCTATTCCCAGTTCTCGCTTAATCTAAAATGACCTTGACATACTTATCAAAATATCATATAAGCCGAATCACAAAGAGTTATTCCTCATTTACTTGAAATGGCTCCTGTGGACAACACCGATTATCCAAGGAAACCTCTTATTGAAATATTGTATAAAATTCAACTAGACGATTTTAATATGGAAGAAGATGATAATAACAGTGAAACATCAGAAGTAGAAAGTGTAAATGATATGGATGTAGATCTAACAACATCAGAAGTAGGAAGTGTAAATGATGTGGAAAATGAAAATTTGGATATGGATGTAGTAATGTCAGAATCTTCATCATCGTTTGAATATGAAGAAGTACATACTGAAACCCCAACTGGAATAGAGAACACAAATGAACAATCAGTTAGTAGAAGATTAATGTTTCGTCCAAGACGTTTGTTTTCCTCGGATAGTGAAGAAGAAGAAGAGGATGATGATGATGATGAAATAGTGGTGGGGGAACCGTTATAAAAGCGGGACTGTCAGAGCCCATTTCATTTCTCGGCGAAATTTCGAAGAGTAAACATCGTCAACATGTATCATTGCGATAAATGTTCGGAATCGTTTCACGATGAAATTCTACTAGATATACATAAAGAACTAATTCACAACAACACAGAAGAAGATCAAGAACAACAAGAAGAACAAGAAGAACAAGAAGAACAAGAAGAAATAACAGCAACATCTTCAACTACTTTACCGAATCTACAAGTATTTGCTTTACCCGGTAAGGTAGTAATGCATCATAAGATTCAAAATGAAAACTTGAACTTAGAAGAATTTATTAGAGAAGCAAAACCAATCGTAAGTAAAACTTTAAAAGAAGAATTGAAAAGATTAAACTTTCTTAAATTTGGTTTACTACTAGAAGCTATGTTTATAAATGCGCAAGAAGAATTATCACCAAGAGGATTTATAACAAAAAACCGAACCATCATGGAAAGTTCAAACATTGATTCAATAGTAGAGAATTGTATAGAAGAAATATTAACCAAACTTCAGGAACACGAAGGAAGAGGATCCGGATGGAGTCTTACAAGTATTGAAGTATTAGATATAAGAGTTCACAAACACGGATATGGACTAATGGGATCTAGTTACATTCCTTTGCCAAAAATAATTGAAAATACAAAATCTTGTATTAATGTTCAAAATGAAGATAATGAATGTTTTCGCTATGCTATGACGTCAAAGTTTGTATTAATAAATCCACAACGACCCAACCAAGAATATGAAGACGCAAGACACAGGTACAATTTTCAAGGAATAACATATCCCGTTTCTACGAAAGATATATCGAAATTTGAAAAGAAAAATCCCGGCACGTCTATTAATGTTTTTGCATTAGATAGTTCAAACAAAGTGTATCCTTTACGTATTGCAAAAGAAGAGCTACCAGATCATACGGATTTACTACTACTAACGCGAGGAGATGTGTCTCACTATGTGTACATAAAGCAATTCGATCGTCTTGTTAATAAGCAACTTTCAAAAAATCGAAACAAAAAGTTGATTTGTAAGAGATGTTTTAATTTTCAACGAGAAGGAAGACAAGGAAGAGAATGGTTACAAGAACACAAAAGATTATGTAACAATAATTATGAAGCAAAGATTAATTTACCTTCGGAAAACAGAGCATTCGTTACATTTGAAAAGGTTCATCATCAATACCGTATCCCTTTAGTTGTGTATGCGGATTTTGAATCAACACTTGTTCCAGTTGAAGATGAAAATTGTGAAGCAAGAAAAAGTGTAAAGTATCAAATGCACAAACCAAACAGTTTTTGTTTAATGGTCAAATCAACATTATCAGAAGAACATTTAAACAGATATGGATTAACTTCAGAACCTCTAGTATATCGTGGTGAAAATGCGGAAAAAATATTTCTTGATCACCTATATTCAATAGCTGGAAATACACAAAGATTATATACAAATATTGTACCAATGAAACCGATGGACGAAGAAGAAGAAATTCAACATGAAAATGCGACTCACTGTTTCTTGTGCAAAAATGATTTTACTATTGAGAATTATAAAGTTAAAGATCACGACCACCTCACAGGATATTACAGGGGTGCTGCTTGTAATAAATGCAACTTGAGCTATCGTTTACCACTATTTATCCCTGTGGTTCTGCATAATCTTAGTGGGTACGACGCTCATTTTATAATACCTGAATTAGGAAGAGACGACGGTAAAATCGATGTGTTAGCTGAAACTTCAGAGAAGTTCATAAGTTTTTCCAAAGAAGTTGGAAATGTCAAACTAAGATTCTTGGACTCCTACCGATTTTTGCCGTCGAGTTTGTCTAAACTTTCTGAAAACCTAAGGAAACAAGATTTAATTGAAACAAAGAAGATTGTAAATAGCGACAAACTGGATCTGGTACTTCGAAAAGGTGTTTTCCCATATGATTACATAGACAGTTTAGAAAGATTTAATGAAACATCACTACCTCCAAAAGAAGAATTTAAAAGTAAACTGTACGACATGGATATATCTCAAGAGGATTATGATCATGCATGCAAAGTATGGAACGAATTAGGATTTAGAACATTGGGGGAATATTCAGATTTCTACGTTAAATTAGATGTGACTTTATTATGTGATGTGATGGAAGAATTTAGAAATACATGTTTTGCGTCATATGGATTAGACCCTCTTCATTCGTACACTTCGCCTGGACTAGCGTGGCAAGCCATGTTAAAAGAAACAAATTGTAAAATACAACTTCTTACAGATATAGATATGGTGTTGATGTTAGAATCAGGAGTTCGAGGAGGATTGACGCAAAGTGTAACACGTCATGTCAAGGCGAACAATAAATATTTGCCCGATTATGATGCATCAAAACCAACAACATTCCTGGGTTATTTTGATGCAAATAACTTGTACGGATGGGCAATGTCGAATCCCCTTCCATATGATAATTTCAAATGGATAGACCCAGAATCAATTGGAAACATAATGGATATACCGAAATATGGAGAAACTGGTTACATATTCGACGTCGATTTTGAATATCCCGAACATCTTCACGACGAACATTATGATTTACCACTTCTTCCGAAGACTGAAATTTCTCCAACTGGAAGATGGCCAAAATTATTGATGACTTTAACTAACAAGTCTCGGTATGTTGGACACTACTGGATGATACAACAGGCCTTAGACTTGGGATTGAGAATTACAAAAATTAATCGAGTACTACAATTCTCTCAATCTTGTTGGTTAAAACCGTACATTGACAACAACACAAGAAGAAGAGCCGCCGCTACATCAAGTTTTCAAAAAGATTTCTTCAAACTAATGAACAACGCAATATTTGGCAAGACTTTGGAAAACAAAAGGAAACATAAGGACATCAAATTGGTAACTGATCCAGTAAAACTACAGAAATTAGTGCAACAACCAAACTTTGGTTCATCTGTAATTATTAATGAAAATCTAGTTGTTATTTCCATGAACAAGAAGTCAGTTCTAATGGATCGTCCTTTGTATCTAGGAATGTCAATCTTGGATATTTCCAAAACACACATGTACGAGTTTCATTATAAGAAGATGGTTAACTATTATGGAAGAGAGAACATTGGTATTGCATATATGGATACGGATGCTCTAATTTACTGGATTAAAACAAATGACATGTACGAAGATCTACGCACTTTTATGTATAAAGATGATTTCGACTTTTCCGATTATCCCAAGGACCATCCAAATTACGACTACGACAGAAACAAAAAAGTATTGGGAAAATTTAAAGATGAAACAAATGGTGTGCCGATGATGGAAATTGTAGCATTAATGTCCAAACTATATTCATTTCAACTGTACATAAGCGAAAGGAACGAATATCAAGTCACGAAGAAAGCCAAAGGAATAAAAACCTCTTTCCTGAAGAAGAACGTACAGTTTGAACATTATAAAAGATGTTTGTTTGAAAATGTTGAAACAACTGCAACATTTAACACCATAAGAAGCTTCAACCATCGTCTTTTCAGTGTGAAGCAAACCAAATCGGCATTGAGCTATAAGGATGACAAGAGATACATCCTTGAAGACAACATAAGAACTCTGCCATTTGGACATTACTCTCTAAACCCTATCGACCAGTAAACCTATTCTTCGTCCTCTACCTTCTTCCTTTTTTCCTTTCCGTAAAGAAGAGGGGACATGGCAAGCCCAATGCCATGTTCCCTCTTTTTTACACTAATATGAAATGGCCTTGACCTATATTCAAACTATATAAAAGAGAAAGAACTGTTGTACGGATCAGTATTTTTACAAGCGATGTGCAAGCAACACCTGAAGATGGAAAGTGTGAAGGACAAGATTGTAAATGAACTACATAAACCAGCAAGAAGAAGATTTCCAAGAAGAAGTACAATTATTAAGGGAATGAATGATCTGTATCAAGCTGATCTCATTGAAATGATACCGCACAGTAAATTAAACAAAGGTTTCAAATATATTTTAACAATTATAGACTGTTTTACTAAAATAGCTGACGCTTTACCATTGAAGGATAAGACTGGTAAAAGTGTTACAAAAGCTATGGAAACAACGATACAAAGAAATAAATTCAAAATCAAACATCTACAGACCGATGATGGAAAAGAATATTTTAATAAAGACTTTGGAGCTTTAATGAAGAAATATCAAATAAATCATTATTCTACAAATTCTGAAGTTAAAGCTTCAATAATTGAAAGATTCAATAGAACATTAAAAGGAGCGATGTACAAACAATTTTCAAAACGAGGATCATACGTGTGGTATGACATATTACCACAACTTATAAAAGAGTATAACAACAAATATCATCGTACCATCGGAATGAAACCTATCCAGGTAAACAGCGCTAATGCTAAGGTTGTATTACAACGCATCAGAAATAATACAACACCTAAATTGGAAAAGTTACAACCAAAAAAGTTTAAAGTCAACGATAAAGTTCGTATAAGCAAATACAAAGGTGTATTTAGTAAAAGATATCTACCAAATTGGACTAATGAAGTATTTACAGTTTATAAAGTGCAACCAACTATACCTGAAACCTACTTATTAAAGGATAACAAGGGTGAATTACTTCAAGGTGGATTCTACGGACATGAATTGTTGAAATCAACAGTCGGTGATGTATATCTTGTTGAGAAGGTTTTACAAAGGAAAAAGGATATGGTTAAAGTCCGGTGGTTAGGATTCGATAAAAGTGAAGACTCTTGGATTCCTTCAAAAGACCTGGTATAGTAACTTAATAGCTCATTGTGTGTTTAACCTTGACACAAGATGGAGATTGTACAACAAAAAGATCGATTTAATATCAATAATATTGATGAATTGACGGTTGACAATGATAAGTTAAATCATGGTAAACATGGTGAATTACTACCAAATACAATAAGATGTTTAATAACTGGTCCTTCAAATTGTGGAAAAACAAATGTTGTTTTTAACCTTATAACTAATCCTAAAGGATTGCGCTTTAACAATATATACATTTTTTCAAAATCATTGCAACAACCAAAATATCAATTATTGGATAAAGTACTTGCAAGTGTACCTGAAGTGCATTTCTACAAGTTTAATGCCAGTGAAACAATTATGCAACCAAATGAAGCAAAACCATTTTCTATTTTTATTTTTGACGATGTTTCTTGTGAAAATCACGACACTATAAGGAATTACTTCGCTATGGGAAGACATCATAATATCGATAGCATTTATATTGGTCAAACATACAGTAAGATTCCAAAACAACTCATAAGAGACAATGCAAATATGTTGATCATCTTCAAGCAAGATGAAACAAATTTAAAGCATATATACAATGATCATGTAAATGCGGATATGCCATTTGAGAAATTTAAAGAAATGTGTGGCAAAGCATGGAATGAGAAATATGGCTTTCTCGTTATTATGAAGGAAGAAGATATTAAAAATGGTAGATATCGTATAGGGTTGGATAAATTTGTATTTATGCGTTGAACTACCGATGCTACATCTAGTTACACGTTGAACTTCACAGTGTAAACATGGTGAATCAAGAAAAACTATTAAAAGAAATAAAATCACTCAGTGATTCTATTAGGATGAAGAATCGTGCATTGAGGATGGGTTTAAGTGAAAGAGAAGAATTTCTAGAGACTACATTTAAACCTATTACGGAACCTTTAAAACAGATATCAGAAACTATTGGTAAACCTCGTTATGAAGGAGATGTTTTACTACCAGTTTCTAAACAAGAAGTACAAGCATTAAAAAAAGAAGAAGATGATGATTCATATACCAGTGCTAGTGAGCAAGAAGAAACAAAAGAAGAAGAAGAACCAATTGTTGAAAAGGAAGAAGAACAGCCAATACCTGAAGCTGAACAATCTATTCCAAATTTAACTCAATTGAGTAGCGATATATTACAACATGGACCTCTTGGAAGAAAATATATAATGAAAATGCTACATGACATGAAATCAAACCCGAATTTGAGTAGATCACACGTATACGGAGCGAGAATTGATGGGAATGAATTAAAGATCGGCGATTCAAAGCTTGAAATAACACAAGACGATTACATCATTATTGGTGAGCATAAATATAAAGGAACAAAAGGACTTTATGAATTAATTTTTAAAAACATACCATTAAGATATTCATCCAAAGATTTAAGTGTTTTTAAGGAGATTCTACAAAATACTAACGCTCATAAAAGAAACTACTTAAAGGATGCAATGATTAATCGTTCACGTGCAACAAAATATAACATTGTTATAAAAAAGTTGTTTCCTCCACGAAAATTGCCAACATTACGTACTGCACCAGCAGTAAGACAACCACTGAAAAGAAAATCTTTATCACTTATGGATTTATCACTTCTTGAACAACATGGTAAAAAGAGTAAAGGAGATACTTCAACATCTGGCAAAGGATTGATGAAAAATCTATACAATACGAATGTGATTTACTACAACGACATCAATAAATTGGTTGATAGAATGAGACTATTGCATGAAGCCATGGAAGCCGGTCATACAGGTTTAAATAATGAATGGGTAGCTCTGATTGACGAACTCAGGAATCGCGGCATAATCGTATAATTGTCCGCGGATATATAAGAGTTGCAGGCGTATAATGTGTCAGTTCTAACATGAGCGTCGACAAGTTCGGACGATACTCCGCGTTAGGAGTGCAAGTTGGAGAAAACAGAAAAAGAAGTGGATTACCGCAAACACCCGAAGGTGACTATAACATAAATAATAAACGTTTAAAGTTTGTTAAGGATCCAGAAGAAGATGGAGATGCAACAAATTTAAAAACAGTAAAGGAGGAAACATCTACAAGTTTAAAACTCGACAACAACCAACTGTATGATGCAAAATCTCACAGGGTTATTAATGTTGCAAAACCAGTCAACAATGGAGATGTTGTTAATAAAGGTTATTTTCTATCTGCGATGGAATACGCTTTACTGTTGGAAAAGACTAAAAGTGGAAAAAAGTACAATGCTTTAAATTATAAAATAACTAATGTTGCAGATCCAACCGAGGATACAGATACAATCAATAAGCGTTATTTGCATTCTGTAATACCAGAAAAGAAAAAAGATGGATTTTCCTTCTATAAATATACTATAAACGATATTGGATATCCTAAAGAAGAAAGTGATGGTGTTAATATTAAATACATTAAAGATAATTGTATTTTATATAATGGTGCTGTTATTGATTGTCATGGAAAAGTGTTGTCCAATCTGAAAGATGGTTCAACTCCATCGGATGCTGCTACTGTGAGACAAATGAATGAAAGCTTGAAGAAAGGAACATCCGCTTTTGTTAAACAAAATCAGGTGGTGTCAAAGAAAGGTGATGAGTTTGTGCAAGGAAGTGAAAAGTTTACCTTACTACAACTAAAAAATGACAAGTGGGATGGAAAAAATAAAAGATTGTCAAATATAAGTTTAGGCACGGAAGAACATGATGCTGTTATTTTAACACAAGTGCCACAACTATCAGCTACTGGTGTTAACTTTATATGTGGAGGCAGACGATTAACCGAAGTTAAATCTGGTAAAGATGATCAGGATTGTGTTGTTGTAAAACAAACTATAGTTAGAGATAAAATAAATAACGTATATGATGGAAAAAATAAAAGAATATCTAACATATCAGCAGGAATAGCTCCGAATGATGTTGCTACTATTAATCAAGTTATAGCAACCTCTAATAACGATCCATCTGTGTATACATGTAATGGTAAACGTATCACAAATCTTGATAATCCTACACGTAACAAAGATGCTACTAATGTAGAGTATGTAATGAATCTTGTAGGTAATGTAGTTATTGATATGCATAATCATTTGATTAATGCATCGATGAAACACAATAAAATCGAAGATTCTCAGAGAAACCAATGGATTAAAGATGAAATCATTGATAGATACTAGTAAAACTTATGAATATTTAAGTATGGAATACACAAAAAAAGGATTCATTATCATAAAGTATTTCATAGAGTGAAGACGTTGGTTACATAAAACAGCATAATGAAGACCGTATCGCTCAGTCGTCGTCAAGACAGCGGCAAGAGAGGACGTGGTTTAACATCAGCTGCATTATCCCTGCTCAGACGGATTCCAATTGGTGCTGTTGTGAATCGGGCGATAGACGCTTTACCATACGAATTACATCTGCCCGGAGGTTATCAATATTGTGGACCTGGAACTAAGTTGTCAAAACGTTTAGCAAGAGGAGATCCTGGAATTAATAAATTAGATCAAGCTTGCAAAGAACACGATATAGCATATTTAAAGTATAAAGATTCAACAAATAGATCAATAGCGGATAAAATTCTAGCGGAAAGAGCTTGGCAAAGAGTAAAATCAAGTGACGCAAGTATTGCAGAAAAAGCAGCGGCTTGGGCAGTAACTACAGCCATGAAGACGAAAGCTAAATTTGGTGCTGGAAGACGACGTCGCAGAGGAAGACCTGCAAAGAGAAGAGCTCCCAAAAGAGGTGGAAACATTAAGAAGAGACGTCGTAGAACTCGTAAAGCAACAGTAAAGAAAGCTTCTATTTGGTCAATGGTAAAAAACGGAGCAGGTTTATACCTAAGACCGTACCGTGTGTACTAAATAAGAAGAATCAATTGATAATTCCAAATAAAGCCTTAACAAATCATCAGTTAAATGATTATGTAAAATGTTTGAAAATACCATTTTTTCGAGGAGTTTTTATGAAAGATGCATTACCAACTAAAATATGGGAAAATGAAACTGGAATAGTAAATTTGGATTCCACCTATGGTCCAGGCACTCATTGGGTATGCTATAAAAAGCTCGGACAAACCGTTTACTACTTTGACAGTTTTGGCAATCTACCACCGCCGAAAGAACTGCAACATTATTTTCGAAACTCCAAAAACATTTTTTACAATTACAAAAGAGAACAACCTAACAATACTGAAATATGTGGGCATTTATGTTTGGAGTTTCTAGCGAAGAGTGTCAGTCAGCTTTAAGATGTCATCGTATACAGTGTCACTGAGTGGAAATTCATCCACATTGAAAAGTACGCTGTTCCCAGCATTGCGTCTATCCAAGGAAAGATTATGGGAAGCGGCATTACTTGATTTAACTACCTACAACTCAATTCCCAATGTTACGGAAGGAAAGAACAATTTACTACATTATTATGAAACTAAGGATGCTTCAGGAAAATACTCAGAATTGAAAATAATTACATTTCCTACTGGAGCTTATGAAATCGATGATATAAACCAATTACTACAAAAACAACTCGGAGAAGAAAATATCACCGTTAAAGGAAACAATAATACTTTAAAAGCAGAAATAACTTCAAAATATTATATCGATGTCAGTTTCAAAAACTCCATTGGCAGTTTACTTGGATTTACAGATACAAAAAAGAATATATTAACTCCTGGAACTACTCATTCAGGTGATACAACTGTCACAATATTGAAAGTCAATAGCATCGATGTAACGTGTAATATTATACACGGATCGTATAGAGAAGGAGTGAATCAGCATATTTTACATACATTTTATCCAACAGTGGCTCCTGGTTTTAAAATTGTTGAGAAGCCACAAAACTTGATATACCTACCGTTAAACACCAGTTTCATTTCAGACATCGTACTGAACATATTGGATCAAGACGGTGTTAGTGTTGACTTTAGAGGAGAAACGATAACTATACGGATACACATCAGAGCGGCAACATAAAGGTCAACATGGGATTATCATTTAAACCGCAACGGAAGAGTCGGGAGCTCAGTAGCTCCTCGACATTGGAAGAGTTAACATCGGACAACATTCGTTTTCTACAGAAGATTGGATTGAAACTTAACAACGATGGATATCCTGGATATATCTCAAGGACCGACATTCGACGAAACACTATGGGAGAAGGAATATCACACGCACAACCCTTACACTTCATCAAAATTAAACAATAACGATGAAATAAGGATTCCCATTCAACAACAAGATATTTACACATTACCGTGTGAAAGTTATTTGTACATTGAAGGACGGGTATTAAAATTGGATGGAAAAACTGCTTCAACAGTTCCTTTTATAAATAACCCGATGGCATATCTTTTTGATGAAATAAGATATGAGATATCAGGGGTGACAGTTGATTCGACAAAAAAGGTTGGTATAACAACGACATTGAAAGGATTAACATCATTAACACCGCATGAGAAGAATTCAATAGTCACCGCCGGATGGGTTGCCCCTGATAAAGACACTATAACACCGGATTCCAACGGTCACTTTGATTTTCATGTACCCTTACGATTGCTTTTGGGATTCGCTGAAGATTACAAACGAATAATAATAAATGTCAAACAAGAATTGGTATTACTCAGATCTTCAACTAACAAGGACTTGATACTTGCAGACCCTGCAACTACGGAAGATAAACTGGAATGGCAACTACAATTGGATAAAGTTGTTTGGAGAGTACCTCATGTAAGATTGGCCGATGAACATAGAATCGTATTATTGAGAAAGTTAAAGTCTGACCGTGATATTGTGATGCCATTCCGAAGTTGGGAATTCCATGAATATCCTACACTACCTCAGACAGAACGACAAACATGGACCGTCAAGACATCAACTTATTTGGAACGGGCAAGGTACATAATACTCGGTTTTCAAACTAAGCGAAAAGATGTTATCACTGCAAATGCCGGTCAATTTGATCACTGTAAAATAAAGAATTGTAAAGTTTTCTTAAACTCTCAATTCTTTCCGTATGACAATTTGAATGTCATGTTCAGCAAAAAACGTTTTTCCATTTTATACGATATGTATGCAAGATTTCAATCGTCATATTATGGAAAGACTAATACACCACTATTATCGCCTGACCAGTATTATTCCAAGGCTCCGATAATTGTAATCGATTGTTCAAAACAAAATGAATCGGTAAAATCATCAAGTGTGGATATAAAAATTGAAATGGAATTTGAAGAACCAGTAGCAGATGGAACTTCAGCATACTGTCTAATTCTACATGATAAAATAGTTACTTACACACCGCTGACCGGAATTGTGAAGAATGTACTTTAAAAAAGAATTAGTACAACGACTGCAGATTTTTGAGGTTAGAATTATCTGCTTCAATTTTTGAGGTTAGAATTTCGTTTGTGAAAAACAAGTTGAAAACAAACATTTATGTGATTGTATAAATTTCAAGGATTTCACGAAAAACATAAAAGAGAGAAAATCATGAGTGGAAAGTTCATTTTATATTCGACCGTCGTATGGGAAACATCGTTCGCAAGATGAGTTCTACTAACGGAGAAGAAAATACACCTCTAATGGATGAGAATAGTTCAGATATAGAAAAACAAGTTGAACGAGAAATGGACGAGTTCCTCAAGTTTAACAAACATAAGAAGAGAGAAGAAGAAAAAGAAGAAGGAGAAGCTGAAAAAGAAGTAAAAAGAAAAAAGGTTGAAGTTAACATTACAACTAATATTTTAACAGAAGTATTTCTTCGGATTTTCTACCCCATTTCATCATGCATGACGAAAAGTATTTCAGTTGGAATTTTAAAATCATTGGATTATTCACCGATTGTTATTTTAAATCATGGAAATAAAATGGTTACATTCACTGAAACTTCTTGGGAATCATTTATGAAACATTTACATCTTTTGGAATGTTATTTGAGTAACAACACATTTGGAAGAAGAACAAGATTAAGTTTATTGGAATCAAATATTGAAGTTGATATAGTGAAACATCGTGGGGGACAAATGGTTCGCTTCAGAGATTTAACTAGACATGATGTAAAATTACATTTGACTAAAGAAGAATTTTACACTTTAAGTTGTACTACCGGTCCCGTCACCAGATATTTGAAACAACTAATATTTTCAAGTGCAATAATCAAAGACTATCTAATCGATACATTGGACAGACAACCTTTCGTTCCAATTTTATACGGTCCCGTGGATACTTCAATTTTTAATCGAATACCTCAAGAAGTGGATATGTGGAGACAATTGAACAACTATCACACCAACTTTAATATCGACGAAGAAGCGCAAGAAGTTAAAGAAGAACAATCGTGTTTGTAATACAAGTCAGTTGCTGACGAGACTTCATCATGAACAAACGGGTTTCGTTTTCTAATGCGCCACATATAATGGAAGTT
Organism: Neoaliturus tenellus; assembly: GCA_030545055.2. Taxonomy (NCBI): domain Eukaryota; kingdom Metazoa; phylum Arthropoda; class Insecta; order Hemiptera; family Cicadellidae; genus Neoaliturus; species Neoaliturus tenellus. The sequence goes on along the minus strand of CM061536.1, from coordinate 73,115,425 downwards.
AAAAAAGGTATAATTGAATTTCAAGCTTTTCGAGGAAATGATGGAAATTTTATTATAAAAGAATTAGTAATTTTGGATATGAACACATCTGTAGTTTATCATTACTTATTCAAACCTCCATTACCATTCAATAGACTAACAACTAAAGCGAAAGTTACAAACAAATGGTTGTACAAACATTTTCACAACTTAAGATGGGATGAAGGTTTTATTAATTATAACATGATGCCGCACATTATGAATCATTACTGCAAAGAGTTCAAAACTATCTACACAAGAGGATTGGAAAAAGCTAATTGGATACAATCATTTACAAGCAACGAAGTGATAAATGCAATAATAGATAGAGATTTCCAATGCTATTTCAATGAACTTTGTATTTCATCAAAGAGTTTTAAACATCGAAGGTCACAGTGCGCTTTGAAGAATGCCTACCGCTTGAATAATTTCCTTCAACAGAATGGTGGGGGTAATGTCGGTAATAAAAGTGAGAGCGCTACCATGACGCAGCATGAGTATTACTCGAACCTCCGAAGAGACAACATCTCCGACGGACATTATTATTAACAAGAAGATTAACAAGAAGATTAACAATAACATCAAGATGGCATCGCAGAACTTTCTTCAAAATTTGGTTGATCAATTCAACGCTCATTCAAAATCAACAATCTTACCGACGAAGAGATGTTCTGAACTAAAAGAAGAAAAACATTACATCATACATACAATCAAGAAGATGGACACTTCAGTTGGTGATGCTATTAATTGCACATTGAGCGAGGCGCCGTATACAGTTGGTGACGAACCGAAGTTTCAGATATTCCTACCGAAACGATTTGTACAACTTTTACAGAATGAAGATCTTCGTGTTATTCAACCCGGCGCACTCTATTTGGTTTCACACGGACCGAGTGGAAACAACTCAACTGAACTAACTATTCATGTAACACCTTCTACTAACTAGTTTGTACATAGCATTGTAAATATATGTGTTTGTAATGGTTTCTCAATAAAGATGATATAAAACAAAAAAAAAAGATAAAAGAAGCAACATATTGTTATGTCTTTGTACATAGCAATATGTTGCTTTTTTTAAAAATTCCACGGGATGACCTTGACCCAATTTTGTGTGATAATAAAAGTGAAAATCAACTTGTGAAATTCATCAGTCTACGACTAGCTTTCGTACCGTACACATCTCGCTCTCTATAACTAAATACAAAACTTCAACATGTCCCTAAAGGTCAAGTGTGCATCTTACGATACCAACACCATTACGAGTTTTGAACAACTTGAAGATTTAACCAACGAAATGCGAGTTTTACTTACCGGTGGTTATCACTTAACTGTTGATGTTAGTGCTACTAATATAAGGATGTTTACTAAAACAAAATACTGCGATGATGAAGTATTTCTTTCTACACAACCTACAACATCTTCATCGCCGACTGGTCAACATAACATCAAGTTTCACAAGTATTACCAATGTTAAATAACTTTTAACAAGTAAAATTAAAGAATCACGTGATCAATGTCAAGTTGATAAAAAGGGAATGATACTTGTATAAATAATCATTCGCTTCCCGACTCTCGCTGCGTGAACACCTAATTTTAAAGATGTTATACAGAATGATGATTGAACTTGATGGAAAGATCTATGGAAAAGATTACAACACTGTTGAACAAATGACCGAAGATTTAAATATATTAACTAAAGAAGGATATCAAGCTAAATTAATTTTAAAATTTCCTGAAGTACATCCACTATCGACTGAAGAACTTATCGCTATGGCTAAAGCGGAGAGAGAGAAAAAGGCTGAAGAAAACAAACAGAAACAGACAAAGTCTGAAGAAGATAAACAGAAATGAACTTCTTAAGTATAAACATTCCTTACATTAGTAAGGTATAATTTTTTAAAACTTCGTTTGGGTGACCTTGAGATTACCCCCACCACTTTTTGTAATACATAAAACTGACTATTCAACACTATACACTCTTATTCTTTCACTGGACTCAGCAGCGTCAACATGGAAGAACAAAAGTACAAGTACGAACCTCGTTACTGTTGTGAACAACAATGTACAGATTTAGGACCAATGATGGTGGACGGGTTAGCTTGCACTAAATGTGAATTTTTTGGATCTTGTTACTGCAAGTGCAAAACAAAACAACTACCGCCGCCGGAATTGCGAACTTTCAAATTTTACAAATCAAGATATTTTCATACATGCTGTCCTCAAAGATGTTTCAAATTTCATCCTCTCGATTTAGCTCATTGTCAACGCACCAAGTCTCATCAAGATGATTTTTGTACACATATGATAAAAAGATGTAAATACAGGTCAGATTGGTATTCCGATCCTGTAGAACAATCGAATGTGTAATTTTAGTTTTACACTCTTTTTTAAAACTTCAATTGGATGACCTTGAGATTTCCCCCACCATTGGTTTTTAGACTTCCCCCCACCATTAATTTAAGTTTTGTATCTTATTGAATCCGCCTTTGTATTATTTCACTTCCAACACTCTAACTAACAACATGGGATCGCCTTTCGTCAAGTTTCAACATATAATAACTGACAGAGAAGAATTGGAGGAAATATTTCAAAATTTGCTCTCTGTCATGGATAGATATCCTATGAGATGGATCAGACTTGATGTTCACTATTTACGTCCTCGTGATTCTTCATCATCTAGTGAAGACGAAACAACGACTACTACTTCAGCTAAGATATTTCAATTTTCTTCATCATCGAGTGAAGACGAAACAACGCCTACTACTTCAGCTAAAATATTTGAATTGAAAGACGAAGAAGAGGAACTTGGCTATTTATTTAATAACAAGCTCATGCTCACCGACAAATAAGCCTCCTTCCTATGCACCGATCTTCATTCAATCACCGACTCTCGCACGATGAACAACTCTCCGTTGGCACGAATGAATTCTAGTTTCGAAGTAAATTCTAAAGAAGATTTGCAAGAAATATTTAATACTTTACACGAAATTGTTAGTAAATTCAACACTGTTAAAATGAATCTGGAAATAACTTACGCCTGTCCTATTTGTGATAAGGTTGACAGTTCTGATGAAGATAGTTTGCTTAATCTTACTCCACTTACACCTCTACAATCAGACACGACAACAACAAGTACGGAAGCAAATGGTGAGCAACCTCCTTCCCCCACCACTTCATTGTGATTCAACTTCCCCCCACCACCTCTTTGTAATTCAACTTCCCCCCACCACTTCTTCGTTTAACTAACGTTCCTCGCTTTCACTTCTCATTCCGTCTCCAACATTTGAACTATCAACATCACTTGTTTCAAAATTTCAAACACCAAAAAACAACACTAAAGATGGATATGATGGATGAAGTTTCCTTCGTCACAAGGATGGAAGAGGAAAAGATGAAAGAAGAAAAATTGAAATTGGAAATTAAACGTTTGCAATTGGAACGGGAAAACCAACTCGAAATATTACGTTTCTTCAAACTTGTCAAGTATGTCATCTGGGGACTCTGCCTGTACCTTATCCTCGTCGTCGGCGTTTGCTTTTACAACTCCGTATTTCATCACAGAAATTCAACCTGTATTGCACATTGATTGTATTTGTTTTTGCACATTGATTGTATTTGTTTTTACGAATAAAGTTCAAAACTTAACTCTACCTATCCCGCTATCACCGGGTAGTTCAACTCTCAGAACTATTTCCTGTGCTAGCGGGATAGGCTTTTTTAAAACTTACTCGGGATGACCTTGACATACTTTCCGTAACCCAATTATCAAGTTGAATTTCAGTTTTGAACTAACTTTTAATTTATGCGAAGTTTTAGTTGAACCCGGTTAATTTATGCGCACATTTAGTTCACTCCCAAATTGTTGAATTTCAGTCTTGAACTAACTTTTAATTTATGCGCAATTCTACTTCAAACGCTCACCCCACCTCCTCACCCCTCATTTAATATACGACCGGAAGCTATGTGCCCCGGCACGTGGCTTCCGGGGCAGCTGACCTGTGCCAGAAGTAACCAAATCTAACTACTCATACTTGTTTCGTAGTAATAGGTTCGATTTTTACCAGGAATTTATCCTAGTAAAATTATTATTAGGCCTATCATTATTATTATTATTTATAGCTGAGTAAATTAGTTTTCCTCTTACAACAAAAATATTTTGAGAAATTACATATAAAGGTAGTAGCATCATTAACTGTCTAAATTAATAATAATAATAATAACCAACTTACTTTTTTTTAGAAAATGTATTTTACAACGTAAACATAGATTCCCAATATTTAATATATCTTGTTAGTGTACAATTTCAATAAAATTATTTTCAAAAAAGATTTCGACTATTATGAAAATAGTTTAATTTTGTTATTTCCATCGTTCATGTGTTGGTAGTCGTCAATCTTAATAAATGGGATGACCTATGTAACATTAAATGTTCTTTAGAAGTAAACCTGGTGTAAATATATGTATAGCAAGCAATAAATCATTCTTGGTTTTGTCAGTTTCTCTTGAGATTACCTCAACATTCTTCTGCATTTTACATATAAGGGAGTGGTGATAGACGAAAAATGCGGAATCTCCTTTTATAATGTTCACTATGTTTTATCTGCATATATAAAAATATTTACAATAATGTATTAGTTTATATAAAATCAATTAAGTAATAACAGATATCTAAGCGATAGTTTTAATTGCTTCCTAATGTTAAGAGTCATTAAGCTTACTTTAAGCTTTCGTCAAGTGTTAACTTTAAAGAAGCATGTGCAAGATTAAAATTTTTTATAAACACTAAAAAACTATATTCGTTTTATTTGCGTATCCATTTTTGTCTTTCAAATGCAGTTTTTTTTTACAAAATTTAAAGTTCTCATAATCGAATTAGTTTATTGTAAAAGTAAATATTTGCTATCATAAAAACTTTTTATAAAAACTCTGAATACTCATTAGCCCCACTTAAAAACAAATCTGATATCACGTACCTTCATTGATTTAAGGATTAACATATAAATCACTATATTTTATGTTATATTGTATGTTATAAACGTGCTACAACACCCTCATGGCAATAAACGTGCTTACTCAGCCCCATTTAAAAACCAAATTTACTTTAAAACTTCATCAGAAATTCGCTGAGTACGCAGGTTTGCTGAGCCTGCCTGTGTGTTATGTAATTATGGTATTTCATCACTTCGCACCAACAAACATAGAAGACGACACAATAGAAACTGTCACCATAGCGAAATAACATTACTATCTACTAGGATTTATCACGTGACCTTTACATGTTGTATTTAATATCAAACACATAGTGATGGGCACCCTTTCGATTGGAACGGTGGAAATAAGATCTTATGCGTTTGAAATATGAGGAAGTTATGGGGTTTGGAAAAATTTGTGTTTATGGCATCTAAGGTTACTATGGTATTGTGTCGTCTTCTGTATCGTGAAAACAGCTATCATAAATATCCCATGTATCATAAATGGATCCCAAAGCAAAACACTAGCATTCCATCTCCTTTTTTCTGTTGCATTCCTCAATAGTAATTATTTTTACCTATTGCAAACTCTTATAGAAATAATATTTTTTTCGTTTATAATGAAAAAAAAGTTTTGTGCCTTTCAAAATTGCATTTACATTAATTTGCATTGCTAAAATTTTAAAACAATAGTTGCTCGAAATTGACTACGATTTTGTAAAGCTAAGCATATTACGTTTAGTTTTAAATAAATGACATCCGACCAATCAATATTGTGATTATCAGTAATCACTAAACGTAACACATGAGTGATTACGTCAGTGACACAACGTGCTGTTCTCCTTTGATGTTCTGTAAGGGTATCTACAGCTGTACATTAACAGATATTTCAAATACTCAAGGAAATCATTATTCCATTTGAATTTTTTTTTAATTTAAACTATGTATACTGTCCTTATTTCTAGTCCGATTCTCATTAATTTTTTACAGAAACAACTACAGATTAACTAAAACAAAAACTCCTATCCAACGGCACAAAAAAAAAAATAAATCAGCTGAGAATTGTAGAAGGGGTTCCAATTACAAAACAAAAACCTTAGCGTATTAAATAAGTATAGATTTAATTTATTTGTAAAACATATAGATTATATTATTAGAAATCACTGCTTTATTGCGTTAACATTATTACTTACAATATTCTAGGTTTGTACAATAATGAATTCATTACATCGTTGGTGCATTTTTTCAGTTATTACAAACTATGTTGTTAGTTGCATCACTTCACTTTAGAAAAGTGGAAGCTGCTATTTGTAACTTTGTTTATTATTTCTAGAGGAGAGGTGACAAAATCATTATTTACAGTAAATGCAGGGCAAAATGCTAATTAACTCAGGCTGATATTAATACTTTACATTATCCAACGTTATACGTTACATTGTTACGTAAACATATTTTTACTAAATCCAGTGAATCGAAAATTTTCTATATCTAGGGCGTATATCTAACTATACCTTTTAACAAATGAGTTACGTGGAAAAGTTAATGAGTTGCGTGGTTTACGTGAGTTACGTGAAAATATTATTACAACAAAAAAGGCAATAGAGAACAAAACTTTTGTTATTATTTGTGGTAAATTGAAAATATTCCAAGCTACCAAGCTCGTCTACCAGAGCATCAGTTTTCGAAGTAATGTGATTTAGCCGATGCCTGTGGCGTTGATTTGGTTTTGTCTGCATCAAAATAACCAAACCAACTCTTCGTTTGATTGTTATTAAATTCCATTTGATTAGAATTAGCAATTGTTTTAAATGTTACAACAATTAGATAAAATAATGTTATATCTTATCTAAAATATATCTTACCTAAAATATTGAAAAGGTGTTAACGTAAATTTCTTACATAATAAAATTGAATCATAAAGTGCAAATGTGTTCGTGGAAAGAATACAACAGCTGTTTTAGAGGATCATAGAATAGTATAAAAGCATCCATTTCATCATTTGATGGAAAATAGGATTTACATTAAAGTCATCAAAATTAAAACTGTTACTCTGCCACACTGTCCTTCAAAATTTATTAAAATAATGTTAAAGTAAAGATTAAGTGTTTTTGTTTATTATGTTTTCCCAATAACCTCTCTAATATAGTACCAGATTTAACTACGGTTACCTAATACTTTTATTTTTATATCCATTTATTGTAAATTAATTGGTTGGCATGAAAGGAAACATGTTTCGTTGCAATGTGTTCAATTTTTACCATGAATTTATCCTAGTTAACAAATACTTCCTAGGAATCGTGTAGGCCTAACTGTATACCAGATTTTCGTGGTCATTGCTGTAACCAAAACCCATCGTTCCCTGGACCCTATCTGAAGAAACATTATTAAGTCGCGTCCGCACTGGGCGAACATTCGTGGCGAACTTGTTCGGCGAACACAAAAAATCAACAAAAATTTCTAACGAACAATTACCGGCCATATGATTTACATTCTAAAAGGTTAGCAACGAACAAACAAATGTTCGGCGAACATGTTCGGCCAGTGCGGACGCGGCTTTAGATTGCACGCTTCATATACCCCCCCCCCCTCACTACGATTCTTACAACATTGTGTAACAAGTTTAGTACCTTTTCTTTCTAGAAAAACATGTTAATATTATTAGTCAGTGGCGTAGTGGTTAGCTCACCGGACTTCGGAAAAAGTGATAGCGATGTCGTGGGTTCTAATCCGCGTTCTGCCAGGCAATTTTATCAGTACTGTCCTCTTGTTCTAATACGATCGACCCACAGATCAATAGGCTATGTAGACGGGGCAGAATTAGACAAAAAAACCTGATAACTCTTTTTAAAAATAGTAAAAATTATAATAGCTATTTGTGTATTAAGAGCGCAAAGTACGTCATTGCCACTCGAGAAGTGAATACGGCCACTCGAAGCGTCGGCTGAGTGCGGCCAAAAATTTTGAGAGCGGCAATAGCTATTTGTGTATTAAGAGCGCAAATAACGTCATTGCCGCTCGAGAAGTGAATATGGCCACTCGAAGCGTCGGCTGAGTGCGGCCAAAAATTTTGAGAGCGGCAATAGCTATTTGTGTATTAAGAGCGCAAATAACGTCATTGCCGCTCGAGAAGTGAATATGGCCACTCGAAGCGTCGGCTGAGTGCGGCCAAAAATTTTGAGAGCGGCAATAGCTATTTGTGTATTAAGAGCGCAAATAACGTCATTGCCGCTCGAGAAGTGAATATGGCCACTCGAAGCGTCGGCTGAGTGCGGCCAAAAATTTTGAGAGCGGCAATAGCTATTTGTGTATTAAGAGCGCAAATAACGTCATTGCCGCTCGAGAAGTGAATATGGCCACTCAAAGCGTCGGCTGAGTGCGGCCAAAAATTTTGAGAGCGGCAATAGCTATTTGTGTATTAAGAGCGCAAATAACGTCATTGCCACTCGAGAAGTGAATATGGCCACTCGAAGCGTCGGCTGAGTGCGGCCAAAAATTTTGAGAGCGGCAAAGACTATTTGTTCTTGTAATACACACAAGATATTTCCTACCACCATAATTGCATCAGATTATGTTTCATAGTATACGAAATGTCATTTAGGTTATGTTTGATTTTTTTGTTGGAACACACTACCTACATAACTATTAAACACAACCTAAAAACTAAAAAAGCAGCAATTAGTAAACGGCAGCTATGGAATGGTTTGGAACAACAGCTGATCTTAAATTGCTATTTGATTTAGCATGCGGGAATAAAACGGAATCTGGAAATAAACTGTTTTGCGAGTGGCTTCTAGGTGTGGAAATGTGATTACTTCCATGCGGTGGTAGGAAAAAACATTTTATGGAGATACAAGCTACAAGTGAAATAAACGTGAATGTTTCATTTCATCATTTAATGTTTTATCCTCCAATAATTATTTAATTCACTATTCAGTCCAAAACAAATAATTAATAGCTGATTAAAGTGGTTTTCCTTTTCATTAACAGAAATATTTGGAGAAATTGTATATAAAGGGAGTAACATCATTAACTGTCTAAAATAATAATAATAACCAACTTACTTAAAAAAAAAAAACATTTTTTACAACGTAAACATGGCCTCGCAATATTTAATATATATCTTCTTAGTGTGTAATTTCAAAAATCTTTTAAATTTTTTTATTTCCATCGTTCGTGTGTTGGTAGTCGTCAATCTTATTAAATGTTATTATCTATGTAACGTTAAATGTTCCATAGAAGTAAACCTGGTGTAAATATCTGTATAGTAAGCAATAAATCATTCTTGGTTTTGTCAGTTACTCTTGAGATTACCTCAACATTCTTCTGCATTTTACAGATAAGGGAGTGGTGATAGACGAAAAATGCGGAATCTCCTTTTACAACATTCATTATCTTTTATCTGCATAAATAAAAATATTTACAATGATGTATTAGTTTATATAAAATCAATTAAGCAATAACATGTACATTAGCAATAGTTTTAATTGCTTCTTAAATGTTAAGGGTCAATTAGTTACTTTAAGCTTTCGTCAAGTGTCAAATTTAAAGGCATGTGCAAGATCACTAAAAAACTTGATTCGTTCTAGTTACGTATCCATGTTTGTCTGGTCTAAATGATATACATAAAAATACCACAGATAAAAAAGTTCAAATGCAGTTTTTTACAAAATATAAAGTTCTCTAATTGATTTAGTTTATTGTAAAATAGTCATCATAAAAACATATTAAGCTTAAGAAAAACCTCTGAATACTCATACACGTACCTTGGTTGCTTTAAAGGTTAACTTTATTAATCCCTCTTATTACAAAACCAAAAATGTTTTGTATGAAATTGAAAATAACTGCAAAATGTTTTAAAGGTGAAGAAAACTAACAAATAAATTTTAAGATAATTACGAGCTATACCACCCTCATTGCATTAAACGTGGGTGTTTAAACTCAGCCCCGTTTAAACACCCAACTTTAACCAAAGCTATGAGAAATTAGCTGAGTACGCAGATTTGTTGATCCTGGGTGTGTTATGTAATTGTGTTATTCATTTCTTCTCCCCAACAAACATAAAAGACGACACAGCACTCGTTTGGATACCATAACACAATTTTTTTTAAACCCCCATAACTAACTCATATTGCAAACGCATAAAATCTTAATTCCACCCCTCCAATCGCTATGGGTGCCTATCACTGTGTTATTACAAGATGTGTTTGATATTACATACAACACGTAAAATTCACGTGATAAATCGTAGTAGATATTAATTATGTTATCTTACACATGTCTTCAACGGAATTTTACAAGTAGACAAACGTAAACACGTGTTTATTTATCACACATAGCTAGGCGCAAAAAACCAAAAATTGTTTGCGGTGGTTGAACGTCGCTAATCATTATTTTCATAAACGGAAACCATTACTATGGTGCCCGTTGCTATGGTTCTATGTTGACCGATGTATGGTAACGTTTGCTATGGTTACAGATGTATGGTAGCGGTTGCTGTGGTAACCGTTGCTATGGTAACCGTTGCTATGGTGCCCGTTGCTATGGTGACCGTTGCTATGCCCGTTGCTATGGTGACCGTTTCTATGGTGACCGATGTATGGTAACGGTTGCTATGGTAACCGTTGCTATGGTAACCGTTGCTATGGTAACCGTTGCTATGGTGACCGTGGCTATGCCCGTTGCTATGGTGACCAATGTATGGTAACGGTTGCTATGGTTACCGTTGCTATGGTAACCGTTGCTATGGTAACCGTTGCTATGGTAACCGCTGCTATTGTAACCGTTGCTATGGTAACCGTTGCTATGGTAACCGTTGCTATGGTGACGGTTGCTATGGAGACCGCTGGTATGGTGACGGTTGCCATGGTAACCGTTGCTATGGTAACCGTTGCTATAGTAACCTTTGCTATGGTAACCGTTGCTATGGTAACCGTTGCTATGGTAACCGTTGCTATGGTGACGGTTGCTATGGTGACCGCTGGTATGGTGATGGTTGCCATGGTAACCGTTGCTATGGTAACCGTTGCTATGGTAACCGTTGCTATGGTAACCGTTGCTATGGTAACCGTTGCTATGGTAACCGCTGCTATGGTAACCGTTGCTATGGTAACCGTTGCTATGGTAACCGTTGCTATGGTAACCGTTGCTATGGTAACCGTTGCTATGGTGACGGTTGCTATGGTTACCGCTGGTATAGTGATGGTTGCCATGGTAACCGTTGCTATGGTAACCGTTGCTATGGTAACCGTTGCTATGGTAACCGTTGCTATGGTAACCGTTGCTATGGTAACCGTTGCTATGGTAACCGTTGCTATGGTAACCGTTGCTATGGTGACGGTTGCTATGGTGACCGCCGGTATGGTGACGGTTGCCATGGTAACCGTTGCTATGGTAACCGCTGCTATGGTGACGGTTGCTATGGTTACCGCTGGTATGGTGATGGTTGCCATGGAAACCGTTGCTATGGTAACCGTTGCTGTGGTAACCGTTGCTATGGTGACGGTTGCTATGGTGACGGTTGCTATGGTGACCGCTGGTATGGTGACTGTTGCCATGGTAACCGTTGCTATGGTAACCGTTGCTATAGTAACCGTTGCTATGGTAACCGTTGCTATGGTAACCGTTGCTATGGTAACCGTTGCTATGGTAACCGTTGCTATGGTAACCGTTGCTATGGTAACCGTTGCTATGGTAATCGTTGCTGTGGTAACCGTTGCTATGGTAACCGTTGCTATGGTAACCGCTGTTATGGTGACGGTTGCCATGGTAACCGTTGCTATGGTAACCGTTGCTATGGTAACCGTTGCTATGGTAACCGTTGCTATGGTAACCGTTGCTATGGTAACCGTTGCTATAGTGACGGTTGCTATGGAAACGGTTGCTATGGTAACCGTTGCTATAGTGACGGCTGCTATGGAAATGGTTGCTATGGTAACCGTTGCTATGGTAACCGCTGTTATGGTAACCGTTGCTATGGTAACCGCTGTTATGGTAACCGTTGCTATGGTAACCGTTGCTATGGTAACCGTTGCTATGGTAACCGTTGCTATAGTGACGGTTGCTATGGTAATGGTTGCTATGGTAACCGTTGCTATGGTAACCGTTGCTATGGTAACCGTTGATATTGTAACCGTTGCTATAGTGACGGTTGCTATGGAAACGGTTGCTATGGTAACCGTTGCTATAGTGACGGTTGCTATGGTAATGGTTGCTATGGTAACCGTTGCTATGGTAACCGTTGCTATGGTAACCGTTGCTATGGTAACCGTTGCTATGGTAACCGTTGCTATGGTAACCGTTGCTATGGTGACGGTTGCTATGGTGACCGCTGGTATGGTAACCGTTGCTATGGTAACCGTTGCTATAGTAACCGTTGCTATGGTAACCGTTTCTATGGTAACCGTTGCTATGGTAACCGTTGCTATGGTAACCGTTGCTATGGTAACCGTTGATATGGTAACCGTTGCTTTGGTGACGGTTGCTATGGTGACCGCTGGTATGGTGACGGTTGCCATGGTAACCGTTGCTATGGTAACCGTTGCTATGGTAACCGTTGCTATGGTAACCGTTGCTATGGTGACGGTTGCTATGGTGACCGCTGGTATAGTGACGGTTGCCATGGTAACCGTTGCTATGGTAACCGTTGCTATAGTAACCGTTGCTATAGTGACGGTTGCTATGGAAACGGTTGCAATGGTAACCGTTGCTATGGTAACCGCTGTTATGGTGACGGTTGCTATAGTAACCGTTGCTATGGTAACCGTTGCTATAGTGACGGTTGCTATGGTAATGGTTGCTATGGTAACCATTGCTATGGTAACCGTTGCTATAGTGACGGTTGCTATGGTAATGGTTGCTATGGTAACCGTTGCTATGGTAACCGCTGTTATGGTGACGGTTGCTATAGTAACCGTTGCTATGGTAACCGTTGCTATAGTGACGGTTGCTATGGTAATGGTTGCTATGGTAACCGTTGCTATGGTGACGGTTGCTAGGGTGATGGTTGCTATGGTAACAGTTGCTATGGTGCCCGTTGCTAGGGTAACCGTTGCTAAGGTAACCTTTGCTATAATGATGGTTGCTATGATGACGGCTGCTATGGTAACCACTGGTATGGTGACGGTTGTTATGGTAACCGTTGCTATGGTGACGGTTGCTATGGTGACGGTTGCTTTGGTAAACGTTGCTATGGTGACGGTTGCTATGGAAACGGTTACTATGGTGACAGTTGCTATGGAAACGGTTGCTATGGTGATGGTTGCTATGATGACGGTTGCTATGGTAATTGTTTCTTTGGTGACGGTTGATTTGGTGACCGTTGCTATGGCGACTGTTGCTATGGTGAGACTTGCTATGGTGATGGTTTCTATGGTGACAGTTGCTATGGTAACCGTTACTATGGTGACGGTTGCTATGGTAACCGTTGATTTCGGAAGATCTCACAAACTTACAAGATAACACAAAGCATATAGTTATAAACAGTTGGATGGTACGGAAAAAGTGTTTCTGAATAACCCTGTCCGCCGTGTTCTTGTGGGGGGGATGCAGGCTTTGCATGACGGAGGCGCGTGGATCCTGGACTTACTTCGCTCGCCAGCTTCTCTCATCTCTTATAAAACAATCGACCCCATCACAGGATTCTACATTAAATTCTTTTAAGTCTCTAAGTGACTTTCAACATTCATTCAATGGAAAAATTATGTAAGGAAGAAGTAGATGGATTTTACCGGTCCTGGCACAGGTCAAGGTCAGCGGTTGTAACTGGCAGGTGTGTGTTGTTGATTTGGGGGTGTTTTTGGGGGTTTGGGGTGGTGTTGGTAAGTGTGTCAAGGTCATTCGGAGGGGGTTTTAAAAAAGGTGGGGAGTCTGGGGATCAGTGGCGGGCGGGAGTGTGGTGGGAGCGGATGGGGGGTGTCGGGCTGTGGGAATTACTAATTTATTTTAGGAAAGCCAAGTAGAATTTTTATTTGAAGTGGTGTCCAAGCGATGTTTGGCGGTGACGGTCTGGTAAATGCCGATGGTGATGGCGATGAGCAGATAGAGGCATACCAACCACAGTACGCACTTGAAGAGTTTTAACAGCCGGATCATTTCTTCCTGATTTTGTGCTTCCAATTGTATTCTGTTAATTTCGAGTTTTAATTTATCGTCTTCCAATTGTGATGTGATTGAAAAGCTGTCCATCATGTTTGTGTACAGGTTAGAGAGGAGTGGTGTAGATGGTGTAAAAGTAGGCGATGAAATGAGGAGAGCAAATAAGGGGAGGATATATATTTAATGTAAAGTGGTGGGGGATTGAAAAAGAATATTTGTGTAGGACTAGCTTTCATCATCTGGTGTTGAATCGTGGGTGGAAGAAGGACTGTTGTTTGGCATTTCTAATTCTTCAACATTATCGCTTTCCATCCTTTCACACTCTGGACAATTGTAGGTAATTTCAACAGTAATAGTAACTGTGTTGTTTGGTGTGTTTACAACATCGGTTAAAGTTTGAAAAATATCCTGTAAATCTTGTTGCGATGTTACTGCAAAAGTAGTAGTATTCTTTGCTAATTGAGGCTGGCTTATCGTTCGGCGGTAGGCAAACAAATGGTGAGCGACGGTAAGGCGGTCGCTTATATGGAAACGGGGAATAGTGGTGGGGGGAAGAAAAAGAGTGGGGGTAATCCAAAACGAGAAGCGAGAGAACTTTGGTTACCGCAGTTCGCCGCGAAACGCCGTCCGGGTAGGTTGTGGGAAGTGTATAGAAATAAAATAATAATAGCTTTAATATAGAATAGAAATACCAATTACTTTTGTAAACTAAATACTAAGTTTATTTATAATTTGAATTTGATTGTCTTGTTCTTCGCTGTTTAATTCAATAATTGTAATACCATAAGTTGGTTCTTCTTGTTCCCCTGCACTGTTGGAAGATGATGATGATGATGATGATGATGATGATGATGAAAATATTCTGGTAGGATCTACATATTTTACTTTGATGTTGATCCATCTTAAAGAATACCTATCCATAAGTGTGAGTAAGTTGTGAAATAGTGTTTCCATCTCATCTCTTTCGGTAATTAAATGTTCAAAAGAAATAAATCCGTCACCCATGTTGGTGTTAGTCCAAGCAATGTAGTGTAAATGAGAAGTGTGTTAAAGGGTATATAGAATATATATATATTGTAAATTAAGTGGTGGGGATAATCTCAAGGTCAACCAAATAAAATTTTAAAAAAGAGCTGCAGTCAGTGACTACAGCTATACATCTGAAGCTTGAATAGGATCAGAAGACCAATCTGATCTATATTTGCACAAATTTTTGATGCATGTACAAAAGTAGTCTTTATAATATGCATCACACTTTCGGCAATTAAAAAGTCTTTCTGGGTGAAATTTGAAACATCTCTGGGGACAGCAAGTGTGGAAGTATCTTGATTTATAAATTTTGAAGGTTTGCAATTCTGGTGGTGGTAGTTGTTTTGTTTTGCATTTGCAGTAACAGGATCCGAAGAATTCACATTTTCTACAAACTAATCCGTCTACCATCCATCTTCCTATATCGGTACATTTTTGTTCACAACAGTAGCGTGGTTTGTAGTCTTCTTTTTTCTTTTCCATGTTGACGGTTCTAAGTGGAGTTGGGAAATGAAGGTGTATAGTATAGAATAGAGAGTTTTATTAAAAGAAAAAAGTGGTGGGGGTAATTTCAAGGTCAACCAAATGGAGTTTTAAAAAAGAATGGGGTACAAATATTAAATAGTTGAGCACTTAAGATATAGGTTCGTCTTTTTTTCCTTCTTTCTCCTTTTTAATATTTACTTCATGTTCTTGTTTTTTCGCTCTAGCCATTGCGACGAGATTTTCAGTGGATAGCGGATGTACTTCTGGAAATTTTAGAATTAATTTTGGTTGGAAGCCTTCTTTAGTTAATACATCAAGATCGGAGCTCATCTCTTCTACTGTTTGATAGTCCTTTCCAAATATTTTACCATTAAATTCAATCATCATTCGGTACAGCATAGTAGTTGCAGTTGTTATCGCTGCGGTTGTCAAAAAGCAAATGATGATTTAGTCTGGGTTGAATAGCCTTTTTATAGTGAAGCCTCAAGTTTATGGAGTATTGTTATTGTAATTTAACATTAGTAGTATTTGTGGAATTTAACATTATTTTGAGTAGAAGGGCTGGATGTTGTTGCCGTTTGTGTGGAAAAGTACACTTCATCATCGCAGTAGTTTTGTTTTGAAAACATCTTCTTATTTGTAACATAAACATCGGCATTTAAGTGATAACCGCCTGCGAG
Source organism: Neoaliturus tenellus (assembly GCA_030545055.2). NCBI lineage: Eukaryota > Metazoa > Arthropoda > Insecta > Hemiptera > Cicadellidae > Neoaliturus > Neoaliturus tenellus. The sequence continues at coordinate 73,099,149 of CM061536.1, read as the reverse complement.
AAGTACTCGCAATTCATTAGCGAAATTGTCGAGTTGTTCAAAAGTTGTGATGGTGGAGGTATCGTATGATGCGCATATGATTTTGAGAGACATGTTGTCGTTTATAATAATTGGACAACCAAGGGAGATGTGTACAGCACGGAAGTCAATTGTAGACTGAGGAAATCCCCTTGAAAATTACTCCATTTATATAGTTTTTGTAACTAGGTCAAGGTCATCTAAAATTATTTTTTTAAAAAGCAATATATCACCATGTGCAAAAACACATAGTGATATATTGCTTTTTATTTTTTTATTTTTTTTATCTTTATTTATTTTTAAAATAATTCACAAAGGTGTACAAAAGTATTACAAATAATAAATTAGTTGTTGGCAGTAGGCATGACGTGAAGTGTAAGTTCCGTTGAATTGCTTCCGCTTGGACCGTGGGATGCCAAGTTCAGAGAGCCGGGGTGGATAAGGCGTAGATCTTCGTTTTGCAGGAGGTGCACGAAGCGCTTGGGAAGAAATGTTTGAAATTTTGGTTCATCACCGGGCGTGTAGGGTGCTTCACTCAGTGTAACATTGATGGCGTCCCCAACACTGGTTTCCATCTTCTTAATGGTGTGGATAACATAATGTTTTTCTTCTTTTAATTCTGAACATCTTTTAGTCGGTAAGACGGTAGATTTTGAATGTTTGTTAAATTGATCGACAAGAGATTGTAAAAATGTTTGTGACGTCATCTTTACTTTTTCTTCTTCTTCTTATTTATTGTTGATATTATTCTTAGTCTTGCGAATCTGTGTGGGAGGTGTTGACTGTTCGGAGGCTAGAGTAATACTCATGCTGGGTCATGGTTGCGCTGTCGCTTTTATATCCTTCCCACCCCCCACCATTCTGTTGTAGATATGCATTCAAACGATAAGCGTTCTTTAAAGCGCATTGGGACTGCCGATGTTTAAAGTTTTTGGTAGAGATACAAATGTTGGCAAAGTGACACTGAAAATCTCAATCCACTTGCACATTTATCACTTCATGGTTTGTAAATGCTTGTATCCAAGCGGTTTTTTCCAATCCCTTTGTGTAGATAATTTTAAATTCCTTACAGTAATGATTCATAATGTGTGGCACCATACTGTAGTGGATAAAACCTTCATCCCATCTCAGGTTGTGAAAATGTTTCATTAACCATTTGTTTGTAACTCTTGCTTTAGTATTTAATCTGTTGAACGGTATAGGAGGTTGGAATAAATAGTGATAAACCACAGATGTGTTCATGTCTAGAATAACTAACTCTTTAATGATAAAATGTCCGTCGTTACCGCGAAACGCTTGAAATTCAATTATACCTCGTTTCACCTCCATTATTTGGTATTGGTTTGAAAATGAAACTTGTTTATTCATGACAAAGGTCGGTATCGGACTGTTTGTAAAATTATGGAGGGCGTCCTTTTATAATGCGGGTTGGTTGCTGCAAGATGCTTCTTCATTCATTTCTTGCGCTTCTTCATCTATACCGAAGTTAGTCTGATAGTTGTGCAACTGTCTCCACATATCAACTTCGTGAGGTATTCTATTGAAAATGGAAGTATCTACGGGACCGTATAGGATTGGTACATACGGTTGTCTATCCAATGTATCGGTTAAATATTCTTTTATGATCGCGCTTGAAAATATTAGTTGTTTTAAATATCTCGTGATAGGACCTGTAGCACAGCTGAGGGTGTAGAATTCATCTTTTGTAAGGTGTATTTTTATGTCATGTTTAGTTAAATCTCTAAAACGAACAATTTGTCCTCCTCGGTGTTTTACTATATCGATTTCAATATTTGATTCTAACAAACTTAATTTTGTTCTTCTTCCATATGTATTGTTACTCAAATAACATTCTAAAAGATGTAGATGCTTCATAAACGATTCCCAGGAAATTTCAGAAAAAAACACCATTTTAGATCCATGATTCAAAATAATAGTTGGTGAATACTCCAATGATTTTATTACTCCGGCAGATACGCTTTTTGTCATACATGATGAGATGGGATAGTAGATTCTAAGAAATACCTCTGCTAAAATATTGGTGGAAATAATGTCATTGACTTTTCTTTTTTTAATTCCTTTTTCAACTTTCTCTTCTTTTTTCTTATGTTTAAACTTGAGGAACTCATCCATTTCTTGTTCAATTTGAGTAGTGGGGAATGGGGGCTTCTGGGCCAGTTCAAGGTCACCCGAGCGATGACGTCATCGATGACGTCATCGAGGTCAATGACCTCATCGATGACGTCATTGATTGCATCAATGATGACGTCATCACCAATGACGTCACATCCATGACGTCACACCCATGACGTCACAGAAATGACGTGCTGATGACGTCACCACCCTTACGTCACCAAGATGACGTCATCGATGTCACAAAAGGTCAAGGTCACGCTGAAACCTAAAATTTTTCGGCACTTTTGCTGTTTCTCGCACTACGCTCCGAGTTTCAGTCACAGTTACCATGACCTTGACGACTTGGAGCGAATTTGCGATGAGAAACAGCAAAAGTGCCGAGGAAATTTGAAGTTTGCAACGTTACTCTGCCTAAACCGTCATGTGACACCGCTCGGGTGACCTCGAACTGGCCCAGAAGCCCCCATTCGACCATTACTGCAACCCCGATGCGCACCCTACGACAGACACCGAGCGACTGACTGTCCGGCCCCGCGCACTCTAGGTATATGGGAAGTGGTGGGGGAAATTGTGATGACCTTGGGAAACTTGAAAATGTCAAGCCGGGTAGCACCGTTTCGGTGCTACCTTAAAGTCACATGCTAAAGTGTGATGACCTTGAGTAAAAACATAGAAATACTACAAGTTGATACCGTCCTAGAGTTAAAGTGTGGTGACATTGAGTCAAAACACTGAAATACTATAAGTTGAAATCATCCCAGAGTTAAAGTGTGATGACCTTGAGTGAAAACACAGAAATACTACAAGTTGATGTCGTTCCAGAGTAGAAGTGTGGCGACCTTGAACTACCCCAAATTGTCAGGAATTGGAGTAGCAACAGCGATGTGCACCCTACGACGGACACCGAGCGACTGACTGTCTGAGCCTGCGCACTCTAGGTATATGGGAAGTGGTGGGGGGAAATCTCAAGGTCATCCAAATTGGGTTTTAAAAAATAAGAAACTCTAAACCCCATGCTCCTCTTCTTACCTTTCCACCTCATTTGTAGGATATATGGTTGACAATGGTAAATTTGACAAATACTCCGGTGATTGTTGATCGTCTTGCTGCAGTATAACTTCAGACCAATCATAATCTAAAGTGGCCTTGAGCTTTATTCCCGGGTTGTCGAGGAGAATAGACTTCATCCAATCGCAGATGGTTTCTAAATAATGCACGTTGTCGATTGTGAATTTCCAATTCGTAGTGGGTACATCTTCGGTGGAAGACATGGCATTGCAAGCAGGTGTGTCCGCCATGGTTGTTGGAGGAGGAATGATGCTTGTTGCAGCGAGCAATGCTGGTATTACAGAGTAGTGGGGGAAATTTCAAGGTCATCCAAATGGAGTTTTAAAAAAAGGAAACTTTGTCTATTTACTTATAACATAACCACTTAAACTAAAAGGATTGGGATCAACAGTACGTTTAATCATCATATTCATTATATTCTTCATGTTTCTCAGTTTTCACCTCCGCCCGGATAGTACCTCCACTCTTTAGCTCCTTTTCGGCTTCTTCTAGTTGCTGGGTAATCGCCATCTGACATTGAAGTTCAAAATCATCACGCGGCACAGATCCGCAAATATCCATCTGAGCCAACCAGAGCTGCCTGAGGTTCTTTTCCTTTTCCTCGACAGCTTCCACGGCTGCATGTAATTCCTTTTCTGTAATAGAGGAGTCCCACAATTGTTGATCATCGGTTTTGTTGACAACCTCCTTTTCGAACTCCTTGTACAAATTGTTCAGCCCCTGCTGAGTCTTAATGGTTACCTCCTCGTAACTAGCACAACTTACATTGAGAGACATCTTGATGTTGTATGGTTGACCGTTGGAGTTGAAATGAAGCTGAGGCACAGCGCTTGGGGTACTATAAAAAAGTGGGGAAAAAGTGGTGGGGGAAGTTTCAAGGTCATCCAAATTGTGTTTTAAAAAATCCTATCTTGTTACTGAGCACATATGTCAGTAACAAGATAGGTGTTTTTTCTCTTTTACATCTTTAATATAATAAAGAAATAAACATATTCTACAATGGTAAGAAGAAGGAAGACAACTGCTAGTCAGCTGAAATAATCCAAAGTCTGGCTCGCTTCAGTCTTCATGGACGCCGGTGATGAAGTTGCTGGAGAAGAGTAATGTTCAGACTCTTCTTTTGGGTGTCGGAGATTGCGTATATTGCAAGCGTAGACTTGCACATTTATACGGTAGCCTCGCGCCACCATCAGCTGCAACTCCTTGTACAAGTCGTTCAGCTCCTGCTGAGTCTTAATGGTTACCTCCTCGTAACTAGCACAACTTACATTGAGAGACATCTTGATGTTGTACGGTTGACCGTCGGAGTTGAAATGAAGCTGAGGCACAGCGCTTGGGGGGTACTATGAAAAAGTGGTGGGGGTGTTTGCATCGAAGCTGGTTTGACCTTTAGCTTGGTGGTGGGGGTAACTGTGAAATGCAAAGGTCAAAGGTCAAGGTCACCCGCGAAGTTTAAAAAAATGCAACATATCAATATGTGATAAACCTCACATATTGATATGTTGCATTTTTTGTCTTTTGTATTTTTTTTTGTCTTTTATGGTTTATTTATAAAACATTACAATAACATATGTACAACAGTAAAACCTAAATCTAACACTGCTGCTTGTCGACGATGTGGATGGTCAACTCGGTGGAATTGCTACCCGTGCAACCGTGGGAAACCAGGTAGAGACAGCCGGGTTGGATGGAGCGCAGATCCTCGTTCTGGAGGAGATGGACGAATCGTTTCGGCAGGTAGACTTGGAACTTGGGCTCATCCTCCGGAGTGAACGGTGCCTCGCTAAGACTGCAGCAGATGGCCTCTCCAACTGTAGTCTCCATCTTCTTCATGGCGTGGATAATGTAGTGCTTCTCATCTTTAAGTTCGGAACACTTCTTGACAGGTAGTATGGTAGATTTGGAGTGAGCATTGAACTGCTCAACCAAAGTTTGCAGGAACTGGTGAGATGTCATGGTTGAGTTAAAGATTGTCTTCTTCGTCTTCTTGCTGGGAGATGTTGTCGTCTCGGAATCTCGAGTAATACTCATGCCAGGTCCCGGTCTGCTCCTCACTTATATACTCTCCCTTACCCCCACCACTCCCCACTTCCCCACCTTGAAGGTAAGAGGCGAGTTTATAGGCATTTTTTAAAGCGCAATGTCTATCTTTATCATGTTCTGGACTTTTAGTACAAATACAAACATTTTCCATCGTATACTTGTAGTTTTTATCCAAATCCACATCATTAACTGGAACATGAGTAAATCCTTCGATCCATCTTTTCTTTTCCAGCCCCTTTGTGTAAATATTGGTAAACTTGTCTGAAAAGTGATGCATAATGTGATACAAGTCCGTGTAACTTGTAAAACCATCATACCAATCGATATGATGGAAGTGTTTTGAAATCCATCTGTTGGTAGTAGCGGCTTTACTAGTTAAAGATGAATAAGAACATGGTGGTTTAAATAAAAACGAATAAGGAACACTTGTATTGATGTCGAAAAACACAAGTTCTTTTATGATAAATCTATCATCATTACCCCGAAACGCTTGGAACTCAATTATACCAGGTTTGGACTTTACTTGTTCTTCTTCCTTGTCCATTGCGAAGATCACTCATCTGCTCATGACGAAGTCCAAAGGTCAACTGATTTCCACACCACGGTAGGTACGACTTTTATACCCGGCCGTACAGTTGTTGGCGCGTTGGTGTATATTTAACGTGGGCACCGTCCCCGGTAGGCCTAACCCCACAAAGTGTTTGATATTGTTTTAAAAATTAACCATTGCTGTGTAGTTAATTGTCATTTAGGTTTCCATCTTTACATTTTCCTTGTTTTCATTTTCATCACTAACACTTGATTCTTCTCCTCCTTCTTCTTCCTCTTCTTCACGTTTTACTGATTTCTTATGTAGTTGAGCGTACTTTTCCAATTGTCTCCACATTTGTACTTCATGAGGAACCCTATTGAATATAGAAGTATCTACAGGTCCGTACAATATAGGTGCGTCCGGTTGTTTGTCCAAAGTGTCTTCCAGATAATCTTTAATAATTGAACTTGAAAACACCAGTTGTCTCAAGTATCTCGTTATTGGTTCAGTTGCACAAGTTAGAATAAAAAACTCTTCTCGATTAAGTTGAATCTTGTTATCATGTCTTGTTGTGTCTCTAAACCGCAACTGATGATCACCACGATGTTTAACAATATCGATTTCCACATTTGAATCCAAAAGGCCTACTCTTGTCTTTCTTCCAAACATGTTACTACTTAAATAGCATTCTAGCAGATGCAAGTGTTTCATAAACGATTCCCAAGCAGTGTCCGTAAACAAAATCATTTTGGGTCCATGAGTTAAAATTACAGTAGGGGAATAATCTGTAGATTTCATAACACCGATTAAAACACTTTTGTCCAAACTGGAAGAGATTGGGTAAAATATTCGCAAGAATACCTCACTCAATATGTTAGGAGAAATATTATCTTCAATGTCCCTTTTCCTTTTGTGTGCATTCTTTCTTCTTTTACCTTTTTCCTCAACATTATTACTGGCGTGGAGTTGTCCGCAAGCGTTGTGTTCATCTCCCTCCGGTTGACCTTGAAGATCTAAAAAGTCGGATATCTCCTTCTCAATATCTACTACATTTTCTTGTGTACCACTAGGAGAAGCCATATTGAATAAGATGCTACCCATACAACAACAGGCAACAAACTGATGAGGAGCGAGCTGAACGCTCTGCTTTTATACTCGCGGAATGCATTGGAATGTAGGAAAACCGGTCTTTTACAATACATTTTTAACAATTCCAGTTAAAGGTGTGTATGTTACGATTTTATCATGTAGAATTAAACAGTATGCAGTTGTATTAGCCGGTATAGGCGCGTTGAATTCCATTTCTATTTTTATATCTACACTTGATGATTTTACCGATTCATTTTGTTTAGAACAATCAATTACAACTATAGGGTAACCATCTAAGTATTTTTCTGGTGATAGTAAAGGTGCATTCGTTTTACCATAATATGAACTTTGGAATCTTGCATACATATCGTACAATATGCTGTACTTTTTATTAGTGAATGACACATTTAAATTATCGTATGGAAAAAATTGTGAATTTAAATAAACTTTAATATTTTCAAGTTGCAATGATCAAATTGGCCTGCATGTTTGGTGATGGTGTCTCTTCTGCCTGTTTGTAAACCAAATATAATATACCTGGCTCGTTCCACATAATTAGATGTTTTAACAGTCCAAGTGTGACGATCCGTAGCTGGCAAGCTGGGATGTTCATGAAATTCCCAACTTCTAAAAGGAATTACAATATCACGATCAGCTTTTAACTTTCTTAATAGTAGCATTCTATGCTCATCAGCTAATTTAACATGCGGAACTCTCCATACAATCTTGTCTAATGTTAATTTCCATTCTAAAGTTGCATCTGTTGTACCATCTGGAGCTTTAATCATGTCTTTATCGTTAGAAGATCTCAACAAAACTAATTCTTGTTTAACATTTAATATAATCTTTCTATAATCTTCTGCAAAACCAAGCAACAAACGTAATGGAATATGAAAATCAAAATTTCCATTTGTATCTGGAGTGATTGTGTCTTTTGCAGGTAAAACCCATCCTGCAGGTTGTATTAAATTGGTTTCATTAGGTGATATAGATGTTAATCCCTTTAAAGTTGTTGCAATACCTACTTTTTTAGTGGAATCAACTGTTACACCTGATATTTCATATCTAATTTCATCAAACAGGAAAGCCATAGGATTATTTATAAATGGAACTGTTGTACCAGTAGTAGTACCATCCTTTTTAGTAACTTTTCCTTCAATATACAAGTAACTTTCACATGGTAGTGTGTAAATGACTTGATTTTGTATGGGAATACGAATTTCATCGTTATTGTTTAATTTTGATGAAGTGTAAGGGTTGTGGGTGTGATATTCTTTTTCCCATAGGGTTTCGTCGAATGTCGGACCCTGCGCTATATCCAGTATATCCATAATCGGTTAATTTTAATCCAATTCTCTCTAAGAAACGAATGTTCTCGCGTGTTAACTCCTCCACAGCTGAAGAGCTACTAATGCGGTTTCCCGTAGGTTGTTCGCTTTTAAATGTTAAACCCATGGTTTTGTATTAAAGTGTCGATTTTAAATGTAGTCTAACCGTAATAGGCTCTTCTCGGAAATCTATCAAGTTACCGTCTTGATCCAATACGTTCAACACGATGTCTGAAATGAAAGTGGTGTTCAACGGTAGATATACCAGGTTTTGTGGCTTTTCAACAATTTTAAATCCAGGCGGTACACTGGGGTAAAAAGTATGTATTATATGAGTATTTGCTCCATCTCTGTAAGCTCCTTGTATAATGTTACAAGTTATGTCTATACTATTGACTTTTAATATTGTTACAGTTTGTTTACCGGAATGTGTTTTATTTGGTTCTAAAATTGCTCCATCTTTGGGAAATCCTAATAAATCACCAATTGAGTTTGGCTTAGTGAAATCTATATAATATTTTGAAGTAAGCTCAGCTTTCATTGTATTGTTATTACCTCTTAGCGATATATTGTCTTTTCCCATTTTATTTTGCAAAAATTCATTAATATGATCAATTTCATAAGAACCTGTGGGTAAACTGCACTCTTCTGTAAACTTACCACTGGCATCTTTTCCTTTATAATAATGCAATAAGTTATTTTTACCTTCCGTAACATTGGGAATAGAGTTGTAAGTTGTAAAATCTAACAGTGCTGCCTCCCAAAATCTTCCTTTTTGCAAGCGTAATGCTGGAAAAAGGATACTTCGTAAAGTGGACGATTTTCCTGTTAATGATACCGTATAGGAAGACATCACAATAGTGACTGATACTTTTAGCTAGGAATTCCAAACATAAATGGCCGCATATTGAAGTATTATCAGGTTGTTCTCTTTTATAGTTGTAATATATGTTTTTAGCAGATTTAAAGTAATCTTGAAGTTCTTTTGGTGGTGGCAGGTTACCGAAACTATCAAAATAATATACATTGCTATTCAGTTTCTTATAACACACCCAATGGGTGCCGGGCCCTTCAGTATTATCCAAATTTACGATTCCAGTCTCATTTTTCCATATTTTCTTTGGTAAACTGTCCTTCATAAATACTCCGCGAAAAAATGGTATTTTTAAACAGGAAATATATTTGAATAATTCAACATTAGTCAACGCTTTATGTGGTATAACTAATTGATTTCTTTTATTTAATATGCACGATACGGTCTTAGGTATAGACCTGCCCCGTTTTTTACCATTGACCATATTGTCGGTTTTTTATTATTTTTCTTCGTAGAACGTCTTTTTAGTCTAATATTACCACCATGTTTCTTCATGGTTGATCCTTTTTTATTCCTACCCCTCCTTTTACCACCTCCTACCGCTGTTTTAGCCTTCATACCTGCTGTTACCGCTAAAGCTGCTGCTTTTTCCGCAATACTAGCGTCACTAGACTTTACTCGTTGCCAAGCTATATTTGCTAGCTTTTTATCAGCGATTGACCTATTTTTTGAATCGGTAAATGTGGAATATGCGATATCGTGTTCTTTACAAGCCTGATCTAACTTATTTATGCCTGGATCACCTCTTTCCAGTCGTTTTTGCAATTTAGTTCCTGGTCCGCAATACTGATAACCTCCCGGTATGTGAAATTCGTATGGTAAAGCGTCTATTGCTCTGTTTACGATAGATCCTACTGGAATACGATTTAAAGCTTTACTTAACAGAGAAACCGCTGTGGACGTGATACCGCCTCCTTTCCGTATAGTGTCTCGATATGGACTGGTGTAATGAAACGCCATGATTGTCTTTTATATTCGAAAAGCGTAACCCATGTGTTACCTCTATGACAGGTTGCACATAAATGATGTAATTTATGGTGTTATTTAATTAAATATCAAAAGTACCCCAATCTGATGATCTAAACTTTTGTGTGTTATGATTAAAAAAATATTTGTAAAGAATTTCTTGTTTAATCCATGTACTTCTCATTTTTTCGTCAATAGGTTTATGTTGTCCTGCTGCAATATAATTATGCATATCAAATAATAAATTACCTATTACTTTAACAAGAAAATTAACAGTTACAGCGTTATCGGCATAGTCAGGGTCTGCAACATTTGTTAATCGTTTGTTATCACAATTCCACCATTTTTTCCAGTTGGCTCTAATTGTATTATCTGTTCATAAGTAACAGCATCACCAGGATTTTCACCAATACCTAAATTTGTCAATAGCTTTCCTTTACCATCCCAAACATAATTGTTTTCTTCAAGTAAAGTAAACTTTTTATTTCCTTGTACAAATACATCTCCTTGACGTGTTACTACTTGGTTTTGTTTCACAAAACCGGAGGTTTCTTGTTTTAAAGTTTCCTTCATTTGACCCACCGTTGCACCGTCTGATGGTGCAAAACCATCTTTTACATTCGCTAAACAATTAATTACCAAGACAGTCAATAACTCCTACATCACGTGTAATACAATGATCTTTGATGTATTTTAAATTTACAGCATCATTTTCATTTTTTGGATAACCTATATCGTTAATAACAAATTTATAAAAAGAAAACCCATCTTTTGTCTTTTCAGGTATTATAGAATGTAAATAGCGTCTATTTATGCTGTCTTGTTCATCTACAGGGTCTGCTACGTTGGATATACGTCGATTTTCAGCATTATACGTTTTTCCATTGAATTTTAACGTATTCTTCAATTCTGATGATAAATAACCTCTGTTTATTGCATCAGCGTTTTGATTTGGCTTACCAACGTTGGAAATTCTATGATTACCCGCGTTATATGTGTTTTTATTTAGTTTCAGCGTTGGTGATATCTCTTTTTTTAATACTTTTAAATTTATTGCATCGTTTTCATCTGTGGGATCATTGATGTTTTTTTAACCGTTTATTACTAATATCATAATCTCCATCAGGTGTTTGTGGTAATCCAACACCTCTTTTTAAAATATTAGAGTAATATAATCCATCCGATGAATACCGTCCGAACTTGTCAACACTCATGGTGCAACTGAATAACATTCTAGAGTGTAACCCATTTTTATAATATTAGTCCCCGATTTCTAACCCATATCAGTTTTATACAAATTCTTAGTCTTCATCAGTTACATTTTCATCATTCCCAGGACATTTAAAATATTTTAAATCTGCACTAATTAATGCTCTGTCTGCTTCATTTCTAAATACATGATTTTAATGAATAAATTCTTCACCAGACAATTTTCTAAATCCGCTAAATGAATTTGGATCTGCAATTAGTATATTTTGATAATCATTTACATCCATTAATTTAAATCTTTGCTTATTATGAATAAACTCTTTATTTTTACTGTCATATTGTAATGTTTGTCCTACAGTTGCAGCATCATTTGGATCTCTTCCATTATGCAAGTTTTTTATTACTTTACCATTACATGTAAAAAATCTAAAAGAATGATCTGGATCTAGATGTACGGTTTGTGATAAAGCAGCTGCATCTCGAGCAGTATAACCCAATCTCATATTTGATAACCCTTTACCCATGCAATCCCAAGCATTATTTTTGTATGTTAATAAATTAAATTTTTCATTACCTTGAACAAATTCATCCCCTTGCTTCGATACTACTTGATCTTGTTTTACAAAAGAGGTTGTTTCTTGTTTTAAGGTTTCCATCATTTGACCCACTGTTGCACCATCTGATGGCGCCGAACCATCTTTAACATTTGCTAAACAATTACCAAAACAATCTATAACTCCAACATCGCGTGTAATACAATGGTCTTTGATATATTTCAAATTTACAGCATCATTTTCATTTTTTGGATAACCTATATCGTTAATAACAAATTTATAAAAAGAAAATCCATCTTTTGTCTTTTCAGGTATCAAGGAATGTAAATAGCGTCTATTTACGCTGTCTTTTGCATCTTTAGGATCGTCTACGTTGGATATACGTTTATTGTTAGCACTATACGTTTTCCCATTGAATTTTAACGTATTCTTTAATTCAGATGACAAATAACCTTTGTTTATTGCATCACCGTTTTGATTTGGTTTACCAACGTTGATAATTCTATGTTTTTCTGCGTCATATGTGTTATTGTGCAGTCTTAATGTTGGTGATATCTTTTCCTTTAATATTTTTAAATTTATTGCATCATTTTCATCCATAGGATCTTTTATGTTTTTTAACCTTTTATTACTCATATCATAATCTCCATCAGGTGTCTGTGGTAAACCAGCACCTCTTTTTAAATTATTTGCGTAATATAATCCATCCGAGGAATAACGTCCGAACTTGTCGACACTCATGGTGCAACTGAATAGTATTTTAGGGAGCAACGCATTTTTTATAAGATTACCCCACGGTTTCGGAGTTCATCCACTAAAGCCACCCATTCGTTTTCCAATCCAGTATGACCCGCTTCTTTAGCTTCATGTATTAGTTTCATTCTATCCACCAATTTATTGATATTATTGTAATAAATCACATTTGTGTTATATAGTTTCTTCATTAAACCTGTACCTGTAACAGATTTGTTTCTTTTTCTTGGTTCTGGAGCACTTATATCCAAAGTGGATGACACAAACCTTCGTTTTACAGGTTTTCTTGGCATTATCAGCATTGGTTTCCTTCTCGTTGTTGGTATTAACTTGGATACAAATTCTCTATATTTTAAAGACCTAGATCTAAAAACTGGTTGGTCAGCTAAATACTTCCTCCTGTATGCATTGGTGTGTTCCAAAATCTGTTTATATGCTTCCATGTCTTCTTCTTTAACTAACAATTCTAAAGGCTTTTTTTCAAATAATAATTCAAATAATCCTCTTGTGCCCTTATATCTTTGATTACCAACAATAATATTATCATCTTCATCAATGTTTACCGGGCTATTACCAACCATTAAACCTTCTTCTGTTAATCTTACTCCATAACTATGGTAGTTTTTATTAGGATTTATTCCAGCTAACATTTTATCATGTATTTCCTTCCTAAAGGTCCTTTGTTATGAATGTTTTCACCCAACAAGCTTATGTTTGACGGACCTTCCCTTGCTTCTTCTTTTTTTTCCTCTTCACTAGCAGTTGATACATCTTCATGTCCTCTTTTAGCTTTTACTTCATATAATTCTCTTATACCACTATAGTCTGGTGATTCTAGCTCTCTTTCAGGTTCTTCACCGGTAAAACCACTATATGTAGAGGATTCCAGGTCTTCATCACTAAAATCTTCTGATTTTACATTTTCTCTTTCAAACTTTGTAATAGGTGCAATTGCATCTCCTTCCAAAACGGGTTTAGCAAATTTTTTGTTTAATTGTTTCAAGGGTTCAGTAATAGGTTTAAAAGTAGATTCAAGAAATTTCTCCCTTTCGCTAATACCTAATTTTAATGCTCTGTTTTGATCTCGAATAGAATCACTAAGTGATTTTATTTCCTTTATTAACTTTTCTTGGTTAACCATGTTTGTAGCAAGACGTGTTGTACAACAATGAATGTTTTACATCATGATCAGTGTATTAGTATAAATTTATCAAATCCTATCCTGTATCGACCATTGTTTAGCGGTTGTTCCTTCATAATTGTTAAAAACCCATACTTTTCAGCCCAAGCCTTTCCACACAACTCTTTAAATCGTTCAAATGGCATATCCGCACTTACATGGTCATAATATATGTGTTTTAGGTTGGTTTCATCCTGTTTAAATACAATTAACATGTTTGCATTGTCTCTAATGAGCTGTTTCGGTATTTTGCTGTAAGTGTGACCAATATAAATGCTATCTATGTTGTTATGTCGACCCATGGCGAAGTAATTTCTTATTGTATTTTGATTTTCACAAGATACATCGTCAAATATGAATACTGAGAATGGTTTAGCCTCTTGCGGTTGCATGACACTCTCGCTCGCGTTAAATTTAAAATATTTAAGTTCAGGCACATTATTGAGTATTTGTTCCAATAACTGATATTTTGGTTGTTGTAGTGACTTTGAAAATACATATAAATTATTAAAACGTAATCCTTTAGGATTTGTAATCAAATTGAATACTACATTTGTTTTTCCACAATTGGAAGGACCGGTAACCAGACAACGCACCGTGTTTGGTAACAAAACACCGTGTTTCCCAGTATTGAATTGAGAACCATCCACTGTGAGTTCATCTATATTATTAATAGTAAAATTGTCTTTTTGCGGTATTATCTCCATCCTTTGTAATGGTTCAACCCAAAATGATGCTCTATCATTATATTAGATCCTTTTTAGGTATCCAAGAATCATCCGTCTTATTAAATCCTAACCATCGTACTTTAACCTTATCCTTTTTTCGTTGCAACACCTTTTCAACTAGATATACATCACCTACTGTTGATTTTAACATTTCATGTCCATAAAACCCTCCTTCCAGCAATTGTCCTTTATTATCTTTTAAAATGTAAGTTTCTGGTATTGTAGGTTGCACCTTAAATACAGTAAATACCTCATTTGTCCAGTTTGGAAGATATCTTTTACTGAATACACCTTTGTATTTGCTTATTCGCACTTTATCACCAACATTAAACCTTTTAGGCTTTAGTTTTTCAACTCTTGGTTTAGTATTCATTTTTTACGTTTTAATACAAGTTTTTCATTTTTATTAGTCACCTGGCTTGGTTTCATACCAATAGTTCTATGAAACTTGTTATTGTAATCGCTTATAAGTTTTGGTAACATATCAATCCATACGTGTGATCCTCTGTTGGAAAACATCTTATACATCGCACCTTTTAAAGTTCTGTTAAATCTTTCAATTATTGATGCTTTTACCTCTGAATTGGTTGAGTAATGGTTAATGTTGTGTTTTTTCATTAAATTTGCAAATTCCTTATTAAAATATTCTTTTCCATCATCAGTTTGTAAATGTTTTATAGTATGTTTGTCTTTTTGTATAGCTGTTTCCATTGCTTTTGTAACACTTTTGCCACTTTTATCTTTTAGCGGTAAAGCATCTGCCATTTTTGAAAAACAATTAATAATAGTCAATATGTATTTAAATCCTCTATTTTGTTTACTATAAGGAATCATTTCGATTAAATCCGCTTGATATAAATCATTTATTCCTTTTATCACTGTATTTCTTCGTGGAAACTTTCTTCTTGCAGGTTTATGAAGCTCGTTGACAATTTCTTGCTTCAAGTTCTTCATATTGCAGGTTTGAATGTTTCATGTATCACATGTATAATCACAATGAATGTTGTCTTAAATATTCACATCATTTATATAGGTCAAGGTCATCCAAACTTGTGTAAAAAAATGGGGAACACGGCGTTGGACTTGCCGTGTCCCCCATTTTTTTACGGAAGGAGAAAGGAATAAGGTCGAAGTTGTAGAAGGACGAAGAATAAGTTACTAGTTGATAGGGTTTAGAGAGTAGTGGCCGAAAGGAAGAGTATGAATCTTATCCGGCATAATATGCCTTTTATCATCTTGAGCTGATAGTGCTCTTTTAACTTCAGTGACACTGTAGACCTCATGTTTAAAGCTTCTGATAGTGTTGAACGTTGCAGACATTGTAGAATCTTCAAACAAGCAGGTCTTGTAATGGTCAAATGTCACATGTTTCTTTAAGTATGATGTTTTGACTCCTTTAGCTTTCTTCACTGTCGGTAGGTCATTTTCCATATACATCTTGAAGGAATATAATTTGGACATCAGCGCAACTATTTCCTCCAAAGGCATTCCATTTGCTTCATCTTTAAATTTTCCAATTACTTTTTTATTCTTTTCATTATAATTTGGATGGTTCTTTGGATAGTCAGAGAAGTCAAAAACGTCTTTGTATGGGAAACTCCTTAGATCTTCATACATGTCCAAAGTCTTTATCCAGTAGATGAACGCGTCGGTATCCATGTATGCAACTCCAATGTTGTCTCTTCCGTAGTGTTTAACCATTTTGTTGTAATGGAAATCATACATCAGAGTTTTACTTATATCCAAAATCGACATTCCAATGTATAACGGACGATCCATCACTATTGTTGTTTTCTTCATACTAACGGCGACTAGATCTTCGTTTATAATCATGGATGTTCCAAAATTTGGTTTTTGCACTAATTTTTCCAATTTTCTAGGATCACTTACTAATTTTACAATCTTGTGTTTTCTTTTGTTTTCTAAGGTCTTCCCAAAGATGGCGTTGTTCATCAATTTGTAAAAGTCCTTTTCAAATGCTGATGTTGCTGCTGCTCTTCTTGTAGTGTTGGAATCAATATATGGTTTCAACCAACAAGACTGGGTGAATTCAATTACTCTATGAATTCTTACTAAACGTAGACCCAATTCAAGAGCTTGTTGAACTACCCAGTAGTGAGCCACATACCGATCTTTATTCTCCAAGGTCATCATCAATTTTGGCCATCTTCCTGTTGGTGAAACTTCAGTCTTGGCTAAGAGAGGCAAGTCGTAGTGATGATCATGAAGGTGCTCTGGATATTCAAAATCACAGTCCAAAATATAACCTTTTTGACCATTTTTTGGGATCTGTGAGATGTCGCCGATGGTGGCCGGGTCGATCCATTTGAAGTCAGCGTAAGGAAGCGGATTTGACATTGCCCAACCATAAAGGTTGTTTGCGTCAAAGTAGCCAAGGTAGAGTGATGGTTGTCCCTCGTCGAATCCTGGGATGTACTTGTTGTTAGCTTTGACATGACGTGTTACAGCTTGTGTCAAATCACCTCGTACACCAGATTCTATCATGAGCACCATATCAATATCTGTTAGTAGTTCCAATCGACAGTTGGTTGACTTCAGCATAGCTTGCCATGCTAATCCTGGAGATGTGTACGAGTGCAGAGGGTCCATTCCATAGGCGGAGAAGCAGGTGTTTCGAAATTCTTCCATCACATCGCACAGCAGAGTTACGTCCAATTTTATGTAAAAGTCAGAATATTCCCCTAAGGTTTGAATGTTAAGTTGGTTCCAAACATTACAAGCATGATTGTAGTCTTCAACGGTGATTGCACTTTCATTTAACTTGCTATTGAAGGCTTCAATCGGTGGCAGACTGGTTTCTTCAAATTTTTCTGCAGAAGTTATGTAACCATAGGGGAACACTCCTTTACGCATTACTAAGTCCAATTTATCTTCAGGTACAATTTTGCTGGTTTCTTTTAAGTCTTCTCTTCTTAGGTTCTCAGACAATTTGCTCAAACTAGATGACATAAATCTATAAGAGTCTACGAAGCGAAGTTTAATTTTACCTACTGTTTTTGAGAAACTGATGTACTTCTCCAATGTTTCAGCTAATACTTCAATTTTTCCATCATCCCGTCCTAACTCTGGGATAATGAAGTGGGAGTCATAGCCGCTAAGATTGTGTAACACGACAGGGATAAAGTTTGGTAGTTTGTAATTTATATTGCATGAATTACAAGCAGCTCCTCTGTATAACCCTGTCAGGTGATCGTGATCTCTTACTTTTTGATTTTCTTCACTGAAACTCTTCTTGCATAAATAACATCTTGTTGCTGAATTGTATTCTTCTTGTTGATTTTGGTTCAAAGGTTCCATAGGTAAAACATTACCGAATTAGCGTTGCACCTTTTCAGCAATATCATACAACTGGTCTACAAAATACTTAGCGGCTTTATCCCCACGGTAGAGTATTGGAGTGGATGTTAACCCATAGTCTTGCAACTGTTCTTCAGGCAAAGTGGATTTCACCAATAAGCAAAAACTGTTAGGTTGATGCAATTGATATTTGGTTCTTCTAGTCACCTCACCATTAGGAAGCTCCTGTGGTACTAACGTGGATTCGAAATCTGCGTAGACGGCTACTGGAATCCGATATTGATGAACTGTTTTGTTGAATTGGATGAAAGCTCGAGATGGCGGTGGCAGACTAATCTTCACTTCATAGTTGTCATTACAAAGTCTTTGATGTTCCATCAACCACTCCGATCCTCCACGTCTCAAGTCTTTATTTGTGAAACAAAAGCATCTCTTACACACTGTTACTCTAATTTTCTTTTTAGTCACTTGTCGTCCAACCAAAGTTTCAAAGTTCTTGATGTAAACATAATGTGATATTTCACCTTTGGTCAATAGCAGCAAATCTGTATGATTTTGACGTTCAGTCTTTGTAACTCGTAACGGGTATACATTATTTGATTCGTCTAAACCAAACACATTAACTGAAACTCCTGGGTTTTTTCTTTCGAATTTAGCAACATCATTAAGACTAACAGGATACGACATACCTTGGAAGTTATAGCGGTGTTGAACAGTTTCGTATGCTACGCTAGGTCTACAGGGATGGTCTTCCACATATTTTGCTAACATTGCATACCGGAAACATTCATTATCCTCATTTTTCACATTGATACATGATTTAGTATCTTGGATCACCTTTGGTAGAGGGATAAAGCTGCTACCTCTCATACCATATCCATGCTTGTGAACCCTCACATCCATACCTTCAATCGATGATAGCGTCCAGCCAGATCCTCTTCCTTCGTGTTCTTGGAGTTTCATTAGCAGTTCATTCAAACATTCTTCTAAGATTTCGTTGATATCAGATGTGGTTGTAAGGGTTCGGTTTTTAGCAATGAATGCTCTCGGTGAGTTTTCACCATCGGTATTAGTAAACATAGCCTCCAACACCAATCCAAATTTAATAAAGTTCAATCTTGCCAATTCTTCCATCAATGTTTTTACAACTAGATTTTTAGCTTGGGTTATAAAGTTTTCCAATTCCAATTGCACATTATTAATTTTGAAATGAGTTACAACTGGTCCTGGCAAGGCTGTGGTGCGCAGTTGTCTTATATCTTCCACTTCTTCTATATCCTCTTCTTCCATATCCTCTTCTTGGGTACGCAGTTGTTTTACATCTTCCACTTTTTTTTCTTCCATTTCCTTTTCAATAAATCCTCCAGCTGTAGATGGTCCAGCTCCGGCAAATTGAATAACACTTGGTCTTCTTCTTTGCATTAACTGTAAATAGCTAGCCCAGTCCTTCTGCTTCTGGGGTGTTTCCAAAAACCGATCAATCGCATCCAAGTCATCTTCACTTACTACAATCTCTTCTTTTCTGTTCTCTTCACGATGCAATTCTCGGTGTAACTGTAGATAGCTATCACAGTCGTCCATCTGCTTCTGGTAGTTTTCCAATAACCGATCAAACGCATCCAAGTCTTCTTCACTTACAACAATCTTTTCTTTTCTGTTCTCTTCATGATGCAATTCTCGGTGTAAAACAAAGATATCTTCATCTTGGAAAAACTCACCACAAATATCGCAAAGAGCCATTTTTTTACAGTTTGGCTTTCAGTGTGCACTCGGTGAATGTCCAAGCAATAATGAGCAGCGCGCTCAACCGGGTCCCTTTATACCCGAGGTTGAAGGGTGGGGGAAGATGACGTCATATACATCCGGTTTATCAATCATTTAGTAAATTTAGCTTTTAAACACCCATTTTCAATATATTCTTCAACAGGCTTGATAAACCAATAATGTTTGGTCTAAATCCACTACTTTGTACAAATTTTTTAAAAGATGTCTGTTTGAGCAAGTTTATGTGGAACAAGGTCACTTGGAATTATTATTTTTAGCAGGGATAGAGCACTGCAATAGAGCCATGGTATAGAAGTGGTGTATCCATCCAATTGGTTTGCCCTTTTTTTATACCCCCACAAACTATGCATTTATGTAGGTCAAGGTCGCGTAAAGATACCCTTTGAGCGGGGGATAAACCACTAAGCAGCATGCTAGTCCATTGCCGCAAAGTGATCTAACCCCCGCTCTGTTCTACAAAACCTCAATCAAGTCCAAGTCCTAGTTTAACACTTGGTTGGGAGAATTACATTAGTTTGATGCTTATTTCTACCGTTACACTTGCTCCATTCTCAAAAAGATATAAATAATATAATCCTGGATACTGTTTTGTTTCACGTCCTGCATGTTCCTTAATAAAGTCAAAAGCCAATCTTTTTGAATATTCATTATGAAACACCTCTCTCACACAAACAAGAATTTTTTCTTCCACCAATTTCAGTTGAATTGATGTTAGTTTGCTTACATCGTCCTTGTCTATCAGGGGTAGCTTGTAGGTGAAAGTATTTGGCGGTAGTTTGTGCGTTCTGTCAAGTAAACAACAAAATTTTTTATACAATTTCTTCTCATTGTCTGTAATACTATTAATACCAATCAGATTATAGTACAACGGTTTATAAGGTATACGACGAGACATTTTTGGTCACCGGTCTTCTTAAGAATGAGCTCCTGGACAGCCACTTCCAACGAAAGCTGGAGCGTGAATGAGAAGTGCGTGCAACCTGACCGCCTTATATCGCCGCCGGGCGACCATGCCTAGGATATTAGGGTGGGGGAGGGGGTGGGGGAGGGAGTGGGGGAGGGGGTGGGGGTGGGGGAGGGGGGGGCACTTCTCGTCCGGAGCAAAAAACTTTTTGGTCAAGGTCAAAAATTTTTCAAAAAATTTAAAGGGGGGGGGACTTTTAAAAAAATTAAGCCCCATGGCATTCTTATGTTACCATCGCTGTAGTCTCCGAAAAGACACAACTATGGACAACTCCACACTTGTGTTAGTAATGCCTACCCATTAATGTTTACAAAGTACTTTAATATATTTACTGTGTTCAAAAACATTACTGTTAAAGATTTGAAAACTTTTATATATATAGGTCAAGGTCACGAAAAAACTTTAAAAAAATTAAGCCCCACACCCCCCTATGGGGGTGTGGGGCACTTGGGTTGTCATCGCTGTAGCCTCCGAGGAGACCCAACTATGACAACTGGGCAACATCCAATGTCGTGTTCCCTTCGCCACGCGAGACTTGTAAACATTTACTGCATTGTCTTTTCAATAGCTAACAAAAGTTCATTTTCATAATTTTGAGTTTCCAGGAGGAAACAAACTGAGGACACCCTAATGGCTTACGTCCTCGGTCCGAGTGCAGAGGCCGCCGCAACCTTTTGCATGCCAGCGTACAAACGGACATACTCCCACAACCCCAGCCGCAACCTGTTGCATGCCTGAGAGGAGCCTAACAATACTTCAAACTGACTTTACACGGGGGTCTACTCCCGTAACCCTATCTTTAACATTTTAAATTTAACAATGCAGTAAATTTTTACAAGTCCTTTGTGGGTCAAGGCCACACGGACATTAAAAAATTTCGGCCCCCGTACATCCATGGCGAACCACGAATGTTCGGGGGCCTTGGGGACTAAAAAACACAAATAGCTAACAAAGATTCATTTACATAATTTTGAGTTTCCAGAAGGGAAACTAACTGAGGACACCCTAGTGGCTTACGTCCTCGGTCCGAGTGCAGAGGCCGCCACAACCTTTTGCTTGCCAGCGTACAAACGGACATGCTCCCACAGCCCCAGCCGCAACCTGTTGCATGCCTGAGAGGAGCCTAAAATTATGAAAAGTGGCTTTACACGGGGGCCTACTCCCGTTCCCTATCGTTACAATTTACTTTGAGCATTGAAAAAGCTCAAGGGGGATTGCTAAAACAAGCGTATACACTTTAGGAAAATATAACACACTTACAACACACAATTGAGCTCAACGTAGTCAATGCTGGAACAAGCACATACACATTAAACACATATGACAAACAAGACACAAAGAATAAAAGACACACAGGAGACATAGGGTACAAGTAAAACACTCTCATATAAAACACAATTCCCAATACCCAAACGCAAGCGCAATATCTTAGAACTAATACAAGTCTTAAAGTTAGAGTAGACTTCGCTAAACACTGAAGGCGCCATTCAGTGTTTAGTGAGGCCTATGGCGGTCCGTCCCGATCGTTCACGTTCAACGCGCGGGAGCGGACTGCAAGCCGGCTGTGGCCGGGCCGCCTTATATCCCCACCGGGGCTGCCACGCCCAGGATATCAGGGGTGGGGAGGGGGTGGGGGAGGGGGCGGGGGAGGGGGTGGGGGAGGGGGTGGGGGAGGGGGTGGGGGAGGGGGGGGAGGGGGGGGTCACTTCTCGTCCGGAGCAAAAAACTTTTTGGTCAAGGTCAAAAATTTTTCCGAAAAAAAAAGTTCGGGGGGGGTCACTTCTCGTCCGGAGCAAAAAACTTTTTGGTCAAGGTCAAAAATTTTTCCGAAAAAAAAGTTCGGGTGGGTGGGGGAGGGGGTGGGGGGGAGGGGGGGGGTCACTTCTCGTCCGGAGCAAAAAACTTTTTGGTCAAGGTCAAAAATTTTTCCGAAAAAAAAGTTCGGGGGGGGGAGAGGGTGGGGGAGGGGGTGGGGGAGGGGGTGGGGGAGGGGGGGGGTCACTTCTCGTCCGGAGCAAAAAACTTTTTGGTCAAGGTCAAAAATTTTTCCGAAAAAAAAGTTCGGGGGGGGTGGGAGGGTGGGGGAGGGGGTGGGGGGGGAGGGGGGAGGGGGTGGGGGAGGGGGTGGGGGGGGTAAGTGGGTCAAGGTCACCCACAACACTTCTACTCTAAGTGTTGGCTATACCCCCACCACAACTGAGTCCCTAGTCTGCACAACACCGCTCCGCCAGTATGTCTCCAGCTTCCATGCGGTGCGTTTCGCTGTTCTCTAACTCTCTATATGTAAGTATTTTTACAAGTTTTGAATCTAGGTCAATACACTTTAACTCTGGGACGATATCGACTTGTACTATTTCTGTGTTTTGACTCAAGGTCATCACACTTTAACTCTGGGATGATTTCGACTTATAGCATTTCAGTGTTTTAACTCAAGGTCGTCACACTTTAACTCTGGGATGATTTCCACTTATAGTATTTCAGTGTTTTGACTCAATGTCACCACACTTTAACTCTGGGACGGTATCAACTTGTAGTATTTCTATGTTTTTACTCAAGGTCATCACACTTTAGCATGTAACTTTAAGGTAGCACCGAAACGGTGCTACCCGGCTTGACATTTTCAAGTTTCCCAAGGTCATCACAATTTCCCCCACCACTTCCCATATACCTAGAGTGCGCGGGGCCGGACAGTCAGTCGCTCGGTGTCTGTCGTAGGGTGCGCATCGCGGTTGCAGTAATGGTCGAATGGGGGCTTCTGGGCCAGTTCGAGGTCACCCGAGCGGTGTCACATGACGGTTTAGGCAGAGTAACGTTGCAAACTTCAAATTTCCTCGGCACTTTTGCTGTTTCTTATCGCAAATTCGCTCCAAGTCGTCAAGGTCATGGTAACTGTGACTGAAACTCGGAGCGTAGTGCGAGAAACAGCAAAAGTGCCGAAAAATTTTAGGTTTCAGCGTGACCTTGACCTTTTGTGACATCGATGACGTCATCTTGGTGACGTAAGGGTGATGACGTCATCAGCACGTCATTTCTGTGACGTCATGGGTGTGACGTCATGGATGTGACGTCATTGGTGATGACGTCATCATGATGCAATCAATGACGTCATCGATGAGGTCATTGACCTCGATGACGTCATCGATGACGTCATCGCTCGGGTGACCTTGAACTGGCCCAGAAGCCCCCATTCCCCACTACTAATTTGTTTTTCTATATCGGAACTGTTGTCGGCTATAAGCGGTGTAGTTTCTTCTTCGTTAGTATTTTTATTAAGTGAACTCATTTTGCAAGCGATGTTTCCCATATGATGGTCAAACAAATAATGAAATTTTTACTTCTTTTTCCTCCTTTTATAACAATCGCCCCCACCTAAAAACCGTTTTTTATAACACATTTTTAACTATTCCAGTTAGTGAGGTGTATGTTACTATTTTGTCATGTAAAATCAGACAATATGCCGAAGTACCTTCCGGTATTTTATCTTCAAATTCCATTTCGATTTTTATATCCACACTTGACGATTTTACTGATTCATTTTGCTTTGAGCAATCGATAACGATTATTGGAGCTTTTGAATAATACTGTTCAGGCGATAACAGTGGTGTATTAGCTTTTCCATAATATGACGATTGAAATCTTGCATACATATCGTATAAGATGGAATAACGTTTTTTGCTAAACATGACATTTAAATTGTCATAAGGAAAGAATTGAGAGTTAAGAAAAACTTTGCAATTCTTTATATTGCAATGGTCAAATTGACCTGCGTGTGCGGTTATAACATCTTTTCGATTGGTTTGAAAACCGAGTATTATGTACCTTGCTCGTTCCAAATAAGTAGATGTTTTAACAGTCCATGTTTGTCGTTCTGTTTGAGGTAATATGGGGTATTCATGGAATTCCCAACTTCTAAACGGCATTACAATATCACGGTCAGATTTTAACTTCCTTAACAATACGATTCTATGTTCATCGGCTAATCTTACATGAGGTACTCTCCACACGATTTTATTTAATTGTAGCTGCCATTCTAGTTTACTTTCTTCAGTGCCACTTGCTGCTAGTATCAAGTCCTTGTTAGTTGAAGATCTGAGTAATACCAATTCTTGTTTGACATTTATTATTATTCTTTTGTAATCTTCAGCGAATCCCAAAAGCAATCGTAAAGGTATGTGAAAATCAAAATGACCATTGGAATTTGGTGTTATGCTGTATTTATCGGGGGGTAACCCATCCGGCGGTGACTATTGAATTCTTTTCATGAGGTGTTAATGATGTTAATCCTTTTAGTGTTGTTGTTATACCAACCTTTTTTGTTGAATCAACTGTCACTCCTGATATTTCATATCTTATTTCGTCAAAAAGATATACCATTGGGTTATTTATAAAAGGAACAGACGAACCGGTTTTTCCATCCAATTTTAATACTTGTCCCTCAATATATAAATAACTTTCACAGGGTAATGTGTAAATATCTTGTTGTTGAATGGGAATCCTTATTTCATCATTATTGTTTAATTTTGATGAAGTGTAAGGGTTGTGCGTGTGATATTCCTTCTCCCATAGGGTTTCGTCGAACGTCGGTCCTTGAGATATATCCAGAATGTCCATTGTAATTTAGTTTTAACCCAATTTTTTGTAGGAAACGTATGTTGTACGGTGTTAACTCGTCCAATGTTGAAGAGCTACTGAGCTCCCGGCTTTTCCGTTGTGGTTTAAATGTTAATCCCATGTTATACTTAAGTTACCGCTTTTATGTGTAACCGTATTGTAATTGTTTCTTTTCTAAAGTCAACACTATTACCGTCCTGATCTGATATGTTCAGTACGATGTCTGAAATAAAACTGGTGTTTAATGGTAGGTATATAAGGTTTTGTGGCTTCTCAACTATTTTAAAACCAGGAGCTACTGTTGGATAAAATGTATTTAAAATATGTTGGTTTACCCCATCTCTATACGATCCGTGTATAATATTGCATGTTATATCAATACTATTAACCTTTAATATTGTTACTGTGGTATCACCCGTATGAGTAGTTCCGGGATCTAAGATTTTTCTTTTCTTATCTGAACATCCGAGTAAACTATCGATTGAATTTTCTAAACTTAAATCTATATAATATTTTGAGGTAATTTCCGCTTTTAAAGTATTGTTGTTTCCTTTTATACAGATATTTTCTTCTCCTAGCTGCTTCTGTAATAGCTGGTTTATATCATCTATTTCATATGCTCCTGTAGACAAGGTGATTATTTTTAATTCTGAATAATTTCCTTTTTCATCTTTACTTTCATAATAATGTAGTAAATTGTTTTTACCCTCTGTAATGTTGGGAATCGAATTGTACGTAGTGAAATCTAATAATGCCGCTTCCCATAATCTATCTTTAGATAGACACAATGCTGGGAAAAGAGTACTTTTTAATGTAGATGAATTTCCGCTCAGTGACACTGTGTACGATGACATCTTAAAGCTGACTGACACTTTTTGCTAAAAACTCCAAACATAAATGTCCGCATATTTCTGTATTGTTAGGTTGTTCTCTTTTATAATTGTAAAATATATTCTTAGAGTTTCTAAAATAGTGTTGAAGTTCTTTAGGTGGTGGTAGATTGCCAAAACTGTCAAAAAAATAAACGCTTTGTCCGAGTTTTTTATAGCATACCCAATGAGTTCCTGGACCATAGGAGGAATCTAAATTTACTATTCCAGTTTCATTTTTCCATATGTTTTTTGGTAATGCGTCTTTCATAAAAACTCCCCTAAAAAATGGTATCTTCAAACATTTTACATAATTTGATAATTGATGATTTGTTAAGGCTTTATTTGGAATTATCAATTGATTTTTCTTATTTAGTACACACGGTACGGTCTTAGGTATAGACCTGCTCCGTTTTTTACCATTGACCAAACGGAAGTCTTCTTTGTCTTTGTTTTACGAGTTCTACAACGTCTCTTTTTAATGTTTCCACCTCTTTTAGGAGCTCTTTTCTTTGCAGGTCTTCCTCTTCGACGTTTTCCGCCACCAAATTTTGTTTTCGCCTTCATAGCTGTAGTTACTGCCCAAGCGGCTGCTTTTTCTGCAATACTTGCGTCACTTGATTTAACTCTTTGCCAAGCTTTTTCTGCTAGCGCTCTATCTGCTATTGATCTATTTGTTGAATCAGCAAACTTGGAATACGCTATATCGTGTTCTTTGCAAGCTTGATCCAATTTATTAATTCCAGGATCCCCTCTTGCTAAACGTTTTGCCAATTTAGTTCCGGGTCCGCAATATTGATAACCTCCGGGCAGATGAAATTCGTATGGTAGAGCGTCTATTGCCCGATTTACAACAGCACCAACAGGAATTTGTTTGAGAAGGGATAACGCAGCCGATGTTATACCACGTCCTTTCTTGCCGCTGACTTGACGACGACTGAGCTGTGCGATCTTCATTATGTTGTTTTATATATATATATATAACCGACGTGTTTACTCAACGAGATGCTTTATATAAATGAATAACTTATGCACAATTTTTATATTTAAATAATTATTTATTCAAATTAATTATATACTGATTTATGATTCTATTTTTAATCCATGCTTCTCGTTCATCGGGTTGAATCATCACATGACTTGTTGTACTAGCTATATGATTGTGGGTATCATTAAGTAAATTGCCTACTATTCTTATTAAACAATCTAAAGTTACAGCATCTTTCAGATGTTGAGGATCGTGTAACTGCATAATACGTTTATCATTACATGTGTAAGCGGTCAAATCACTTTTTGATGTTGTTATGACTTGTCCAATAGTAGCAGCATCATTAAAATCTTCACCTGGTGAAATATTAATTATTTTCTTCATTTTAGCATCAAATTTGGTTCCATTGCGTTTGTCCCAAGTTATTGTTTGTTTCACTATAACACAATCATTTTCTTCATAACCAGGCATTATATTTTTTATTCTTCTATTATGACCTTCATATGTGCCTAATGAAGGACCGCCCGCAATTAATGTTTGTGCCATTAAAGGTACATCCGAACTTTTTTCACCAAATCTTCCATTTGTTATTCTTTTACCTCCCGCATCCCATTTATCATTACTTCCTTGCATTAAATCAAACTTTTCATTTCCATGTATAAATGTATTTCCTCGCTTTAGCACGGCATCATCATGTTTTACAAAATTTGATGTTCCCCTTTTTAATTCTTTAGATAATTGTTCCATAGTAACAGCGTCTTTTGGTTGAGAACCAAATTTTACATTTGATAATGCTTTTCCATGACAATCTATTTCATCAGCATCTTGTAAAATACAGTTGTCCTTGATGTATTTCAGGTTTACAGCATCACCGTCTTCCTTTGGGTATCCAATGTCATTTATAATAAACTTATAAAAAGAAAATCCTCGTTGAGTTTTTTCCGGTATTATAGAATGTAAATATTCTTTATTAACTGAATCTTTATCATTTTTTGGATTTGCCACATTGGTTATCCTATGATTTCCAGCATCATATGTTTGTTCATCTTCTAAATTGTTACCCCACTGCAATTTTAAAGTGTTTGAAAGTTCAGATGATAAATACTCTTTAGTAATTGCATCAGAACTGTCACTTGGTTTACCAACATTAATTATTTTATGTGATTTAACATCGTAAGTATCCTTAAGTAATTTTAATGATGTTGAAGTAGCTTCTTTTACTGTTTTTAAATTTGCTCCATCAGTATCTTCTTCTGGATCTTTAACTAGTTTTAAACGTTTATTACTTATGTTATAGTCACCTTCAGGTGTTTGCGGCAATCCACTTCTTTTTCTGTCTTCTCCAACTTGCACTCCTAACGCGGAGTACCGTCCAAA
This sequence comes from Neoaliturus tenellus, assembly GCA_030545055.2. NCBI lineage: Eukaryota > Metazoa > Arthropoda > Insecta > Hemiptera > Cicadellidae > Neoaliturus > Neoaliturus tenellus. The sequence goes on along the minus strand of CM061536.1, from coordinate 73,070,759 downwards.
CTTGTCGACGCACATGTTAAAAATGATACATTATATGCTTGCCATTCTTTTATATCTGTGGACAATTATACGACGACACCTCGACTTCTGAGTTCATCAACTAGAGCTACCCATTCATTATTTAAACCTGTATGACCGGCTTCCATAGCTTCATGTAATAGTCTCATTCTGTCAACTAATTTATTAATGTCTTTGTAATAAATTACATTGGTATTGTACAGATTTTTCATTAGTCCTTTGCCAGATGTTGAAGTATCTCCTTTACTCTTTTTACTATGTTGTTCAAGAAGTGATAAATCCATAAGTGATAAAGATTTTCTTTTTAGCGGTTGTTTCACTGCTGGTGCGGTACGTAATGTTGGTAGTTTTCGTGGGGGAAACAACTTTTTTATAACAATGTTATATTTTGTTGCGCGTGAACGATTAATTATCGCATCCTTTGAGTAATTTCTTTTATGTGCATTAGTATTTTGTAAAATTTCCTTAAAAGTATTTAAATCTTTGGTCGAATATCTCAATGGTATGTTTTTAAAAATTAATTCATATAATCCTTTTGTTCCCTTATATTTATGCTCACCAATAATGATATAATCGTCTTCAGTTATTTTAAGTTTTGAATCACCTATTTTCAATTCATTCCCATCAATTCTTGCTCCGTATACGTGTGATTTACTTATATTAGGGTTTGATTTTATATCATGTAACATTTTCAATATATATTTTCTTCCGAGAGGTCCGTGTTGTAATATATCGCTACTCAATTGAGTTAAATTTGGAATAGATTGTTGTGCTTCAGGTATTGGCTGTTCTTCTTCCTTTTCAACAATAGGTTCTTCTTCTTTTGTTTCTTCTTGGTCACTAGCGCTTGTATATGAATCATCATTGTTTTCTTTTTTTAATGCTTGTACTTCTTGTTTAGAAACTGGTAGTAAAACATCTCCTTCATAACGAGGTTTACTAATGGTTTCTGATATTTGTTTTAAAGGTTCTGTAATAGGTTTAAATGTAGTCTCTAAAAATTCTTCTCTTTCGCTTATACCCATCCTTAATGCACGGTTTTTTATCCTAATAGAATCACTGAGTGATTTTATTTCTTTCAATAGTTTTTCTTGATTTACCATGTTTACACTATGAAGTCTCATTCATTACTAGACATACCGCTATTCATTTAATGGATTAATACAAATTTATCTAACCCTATTCAATACCTTCCATCTTTTATAGCTTCATCTTTCATAATAACAAGAAATCCATACTTTTCAGCCCATGCTTTGCCGCACATCTCTTTAAATTTATCAAATGTCATGTCGGCATTCACATGATCGTTATATATATGTTTCAAATTTGTTTCATCTTGCTTGAATATTATCAACAAATTCGCATTATCTCTTATTAGTTGTTTTGGAATTTTACTATAGGTTTGACCAATGTAAATACTGTCAATGTTATGATGTCTCCCCATTGCGAAATAACTTCTTATTGTATCATGATTCTCACATGACACATCATCAAATATAAATATAGAAAATGGTTTAGCTTCATTTGGTTGCATAATAGTTTCACTAGCATTAAACTTGTAGAAATTTACTTCTGGCACACTTGCTAATACCTTATCTAACAACTGGTATTTAGGTTGTTGCAAAGATTTTGAGAAAATGTATATGTTATTAAAACGTAGCCCTTTTGGATTAGTTATAAGGTTATAAGGTTAGTTAAAGGTTTGTTTTTCCACAATTAGAAGGGCCAGTTATTAAACATCTTATAGAGTTTGGTAGTAATTCACCATGTTTACCATGGTTTAAATTGTTATTATCCACTGTCAATTCATCTATATTATTAATATTAAATCGTTCTTTTTGCTGTACAATATCCATCTTGTTTAAAGGTTAAACACATAATGAGTTATTAAAGTATTACACCAAGTCTTTTGTAGGAATCCAAGAATCTTCACTCCTATCAAATCCCAACCAACGGACTTTAACTTTATCCTTTTTTCTTTGTAAAACTTTTTCAACAAGATATACATCACCTACTGTCGATTTTAATAATTCATGACCATAGAATCCGCCTTGAAGTAGTTCACCTTTGTTATCCTTTAAAATGTAGGTTTCTGGTATTGTCGGCTGCACTTTGTAGATTGTAAATATTTCGTTAGTCCAATTTGGTAAATATCTTTTACTAAAAACTCCTTTATATTTACTTATACGTACTTTGTCGTTAATTTTAAACTTTTTAGGTTTTAATTTTTCAATTTTAGGAGTAGTATTTTTCTTAATACGCTCCAAAACAAGCTTAGCATTATTGCTATTTACTTCAATAGGTTTCATACCAATAGTGCGATGAAACTTGTTATTGTATTCTTTTATAAGCTTCGGTAATATATCGTACCACACGTACGATCCTCGTTTAGAAAATGTTTTATACATTGCTCCTTTTAATGTTCTGTTGAATCGTTCAATTATGGAAGCTTTAACTTCCGAATTTGTAGAATAATGATTTATGTTATATTTTTTCATTAATGCTGTAAATTCTTTGTTAAAATATTCTTTTCCATCATCAGTTTGTAAATGTTTTATGACAAATTTATTTTTCTTTATAGCTGCTTCCATAGCTTTTGTTACACTTTTCCCAGTCTTATCCTTGAGTGGTATAGCGTCAGCAAGCTTACTAAAACAATCTATAATTGCCAATATATATTTAAATCCCTTATTTAATTTACTATGCGGTATCATCTCAATGAGATCGGCTTGGTAAAGATCGTTCATTCCTTTAATAATTGTATTTCTTCTTGGAAACTTTCTTCTTGCAGGCTTATGAAGTTCGTTTACAATTTTATCCTTTAATCCTTCCATCTTCAGATGTTGTTTGTACACTGCTTGAGAAAATACTAATCCTCAAAATGGTTTATCACCTTTTATATTATTAACAAATATGGGTCAAGGCCATATCATATTTGTGTAAAAAAGAGGGAACATGGCATTGAACTTGCCATGCTCCCTCTTTTTTACGGAAAGGAAAAGGAAATAGGTGGAAGGACGAAGAATAGGTTTTATTGGTCGATAGGAGTTAAAGAATAATGTCCAAAAGGTAGAGTGTGTATATTGTCTTCCTGGATATGTCTCTTGTCATCCTTGTAGCTGAGTCCCCACTTAGTTTGCTTGACACTGTAGACTCGATGGTTAAAGCTTCTTATTGTATTAAAAGTTGCAGTTGTTTCCATGCTTTCAAATAAACATCTTTTAAAATGTTCAAACTGTACATTCTTCTTTAAATATGATGTTTTTATACCTTTTGCCTTCTTTACAACTTGATGTTCTTCTTTTTCACTAATTTACAATTGAAAAGAATACAGTTTGGACATTAATGCCACAATTTCTTCCATAGGCGCACCATTTGTCTCATCTTTAAATTTTCCTAAGACTTTCTTGTTTATTCCATTGTCGTAATTAGGGTGATGTTGTGGGTAGTCAGAAAAATCAAAGTCATTTTCATAAACAAAGGTGCGTAAATCTTTGTACATATCATTGGTTATAATCCAATAGATGAATGCATCAGTGTCCATGTATGCTATTCCAATGTTCTCTCTACCATAAAATTTCACCATTTTATTATAATGAAAATCATACATGTGAGTTTTTGATATGTCTAGAATGGACATTCCAACATATATGGGTCGATCCATCTTAATTGAAATTTTATTCATAGAAACGGCTATAAGGTTTTCATTAATAATTATAGAAGATGCAAAGTTTGGTTTTTGTACCAATTTCTGTAATTTTGTTGGGTCAACAACCAATCTCAAGTCTTTGTGATTTCTTTTGTTTTCTAATGTTTTACCGAAAATGGCATTGTTCATTAATTTAAAGAAATCTTTTTGAAAATTGGATGTTGCTGCAGTTCTTCTTCTTGTGTTGTTATCTATATAAGATTTTAACCAACAGGATTGTGAAAATTGCAGTACTTTATTAATTTTTGTAATTTTCAATCCCATCTCTAGCGCTTGCTGTACTGTCCAATAATGAGCTACATACCTAGTCTTATTGTTAAGTGTCATCATCAATTTTGGCCATCTACCAGTGGGAGATATTTCTGTTTTTCCTAATAGTGGTAGATCATAATGATGGTCGTGGACATGTTCCGGGTACTCAAAATCAATGTCAAAGATGTAGCCAATATCCCCATATTTAGGGATATCAGCGATGTTATTGATTGAATTTGGATCAACCCATTTAAAATTGTCATATGGAAGAGGGTTCGATATGGCCCATCCGTACAGATTATTTGCATCAAAATAACCTATAAATGTGCTAGGTTGTGATGCGTCGTAATTTGGAAGATATTTATTGTTTGCTTTTACATATCTAGTTACACTTTGAGTTAATCCTCCTCGGATACCGGATTCAATCATCAACACCATGTCTATATCAGTTAATAGTTGAAGTTTGCATTTTGTTTCTTTTAACATAGCCTGCCATGCCAATCCGGGAGCTGTGTACGAATGAAGCGGGTCTAATCCATATGCTGTGAAACAGGTGTTTCTAAATTCTTCCATTATGTCGCAGAGTCAGGGCCGCCCCGAGGGCGGGGCGACCGGGGCAGTTGCCCCGGGCGCCACGGCCAAGGGGGCGCCGCGGTCGAGGCGAAATCCCCGTTTTATAAAAGCTTAAACACCTCACAAAAATTGTAAAAACTGTATAATTAAATATTTGAGAAACAAATGGTTTAATAACAATTTTTTATTAGTTCTAATTAAAATTCAAACATCTAGGCTATCAGTTGGAAATTAATAGTGACTAATTTATTGTATTTATGAACCTTTTTTTACAATGCAAGTGGAAGAGTGGAAGTGAATCATGATAGCATATCAATTGGCTCCATGTAGGCCTACTGGTCAGCTGATCTTACGAACTGAAAAAAATGACTCGATCGCTCACTCAGGGCCTACGAAACAACGGGCCTGCATAGGCCCACTACCTAATTGAGGATTAGATTAGAATTATAGAAGTATTAGAGGATTAGCTGAAATTCGTCCGCATCTGGTTACTCGACCAAAAATGTAAGCAGGCTTGTTAGTTCTCGTAGGCCCTGCCCATTCGAAATCATGTTTTGTCTACAAATGGTTGTGTCAACAAAGCTTTATAGTATAAGTGAATTTGTTTAATTCGTTTATTCAAACTAACAGCATTAAAAATTTAGCCATGCACAAAATGCCAAATTTTTTTTAATGCTTCTGACTGTAATTTAACATTACAGTTCACAGATAGGCCAATTAATTAATTTAGGGGGCGCAGATCAAAATATCGCCCCGGGCGCCTATTACCCTCGGGGCGGCCCTGCGCAGAGTAAAGTCACATCTAATTTAACATAAAAATCTGAATATTCGCCTAAGGTTCTCATTTCTAATTCATTCCATACTCTACAAGCGTGTTGATAATCCTCTTCACTGATGTCCTCTTCATATAATTTACTTTTAAAAGCTTCTCTAGGTGGAAGTGATGTTTCTTCAAATTTTTCCAAACTATCAATGTAGTCATAAGGAAAAACGCCTTTACGGAGAACTAAATCTAATTTATCATTGTTTACAATTTTTTTTGTTTCTATTAAATCTTCTTTTCTAAGGTTTTCAGAAAGTTTTGATAAGCTGCACGGACTAAACCGGTACGAATCTACAAATTGCAACTTCATATTTCCAATTTTTTTACTAAAGGTTATAAACTTTTCAGTTGTTTCTGCAATAACATCAATTGCACCATCATCTCTCCCCAATTCTGGTATTATAAAATGACCATCATAACCGCTAAGGTTATGCAATATTACAGGAATTTTTCTGGGAATTTTATAATTAATGTTGCAAGCATTACATGCTGCACCCCTATAATATCCTGTAAGATGATCGTGATCTTTAACTTTATAGTTATTTAAAGTAAATTCATTTTTACATAGAAAACAGTAGGTAGCATTTTCATGTTGAATTTCCTCTTCTTCATCCATTGGTATCATTGGTACTATATCATTATACAAACTTTCAACATGACCAGCTATTTCATATAGATGATTTAAAAATGTTATAGCAACATCTTCACCACGATACACCACGGGTTTTGATGACAATCCATATGCATTTAAATGTTCTTCAACCAATGTGGATTTAACCAATAAACAAAAACTGTTAGGCTTGTGCATTTGATATTTTATACTCTTCCTTGCTTCAATGTTTTCATCTTCAATTGGAACAAGTGTTGATTCAAAATCGGCATATATTACTATAGGAATGCGATACTGATGGAAAACTTTTTCAAATTGTAAATATGATTTATTTAATGGTGGTAGAATAATCTTAGCTTCAAAATTTTCATCACACAGTTGTTTGTGCTCCAGTAACCAATTTTGTCCTTCATTTCTATGTTCTTTAAAACAAAAACATCTTTTACAAATTATATTTCTATGTTCACTTCTTGACAATTGTTTATTGACAAGTTTTTCAAATGATTTTATCCATACATAGTGTGATACTTCATCCTTTGTAATTAATAACAAATCCGTATGGTCTGCAAGTTCGTTTTTTACCACTTTCAAAGGATACACCTTGTTAGAACTATCCAAACCAAATACGTTTACAGATATTCCAGGGTTTTGTTTTTCAAATTTAGAAATATCCTTCAAGGCTACCGGATAAGACACACCTTGAAAATTATATCTGTATCTATAGTTCTCATATTCTTCGCTGGGTCTTTATGCATTGCGTAATATGAATTTCGATGTCATTGCATATCGGAAACATTCCGTATCATGATTTTGAACATTCACACATGATTTTGTATCTTCAATCCTTTTTGGAAGAGCTATATAACTGCTCCCCATTACCCCATATCCATGCTTGTGAACTCTAATATCCATACTTACTACACTAACTAAACTCCAACCTGATCCTCGTCCTTCATGTTCTTGGATTTTATTGATGATCTCATCAAAACATTCTTCTACTATTGAATTAATATCTGAACTACTCATGATGGTTCTGTTTTTAGTTATAAATCCTCTTGGTGACAATTCTTCTTCAACATTTATAAACATAGCATCCAATAACAAGCCAAATTTAATAAAATTCAATCGTTTTAGTTCTTCTTTTAAAAGTTTAACTACAATGGTTTTTGCTTCGGCAAGAAATTTGTCTAATTCTAAATTTTCATTTTGGATTTTGTGATGTGTTACTACTCTTCCGGGCAATGCATGAATACTTAAATTAGGTAGTGCATTAGATGGTCCCGCTGTTTCTTCTTCTGCAGATGCATTTTTATTTTCATTTTGTGTTAAATTTTCATTTATATTATGATATAACTCCTTATGAATGTCTAGCAATATTTCATCTTCATAAGTTTCTAAACATATATCACAACTATGCATTTTAGAGATGTTTATCCTATGAAATTCGGCATATAAATGAAATGCATCTTTTTCATACCTCCTTTTTATGCTGTATTACCCCACCACTATTTTTAATCTTCTTCTTCATCTTCTTCTTCTTCATATGGAAATAATTGTCTTGCACAAAAAATTAATCTTCCACGTATTGATTCCAAATCTGGATCGTGACTGGATGTTGGAGTTTCATTATGAATATTTTCAAATTCCAATGATGGTGTGTATTCATTCTCTGTTAACTCCATTTCTACATCTTCACTCCCTTCATTTATTAATTCTTCTTCCATACTGTTAACACTATCTGTTTCTGAACTGTCATTATCCACATCTTCCATGCCAAACTCTTCTTGTAGAATTTTACACAATATTTCTGCAATAGGTTTACTTGGATAGTCGGTGGTATCCACAGGAGCCATGTCGATTAAATGAAAGAGCTCCTTTCTCGTAGCTGCTTTTATATAAATTATTTTATTAGGTCAAGGTCAACAACGCTTAAAGCGAGAATGGGGAATAGAGCACTAAGTGGTATGTTAGTCCATTACCACAAAGTGATCTATTCCCCACTCTCTAATGCAAGTCCAATTAATAACCAATTTATATTCAATATTTTTAGTAATTTTGCAGTTTCCTTTGTTTAACTTTTCTTCATTGATTGTCTTTAATCACACAGTTCATAGGTTCTTCTTTTTCTTGGTGAAACAATTGTTTACATTCATATTCCAATTGACGTATTCTTTCATTTTTTATAGTCAACTCTATAAGTAGTTGGTTGATGTAGTCAGCAGCCATGTCGATTGTTCTGGTTCTTACTTCTCCCAATTTCACTCCTGGTATTAGCCTCTGTAGTTTATAATATTTTAGTTTTATTCTTGTTTCTCTTGCCTTTGCCATTTCTTTCATCTTCATTTTTCGAGAGTCCGCATATTGTTTTTTATTCTTTTCACTTAATGAAAGATCCAAAATGATGTTTTCACTATTCATGTTGTCTTTTCTTATTATGTTAGTAAACGCCAGTTTAGGATAAGAATGACTCCAACCGCGCGTTGGACTTCTTTTATCTAGTTTCCCCCACTCAATTACCTTCCCCCACCATATTTATATAGGTCAAGGTCAAACATAATTAATGCGAGAACAGGGAATAGAGCACTAAGTGACATGTTATTCCATTGCCACAGAGTGATCTATTCCCCGCTCTCTATTCTACAACTAATTTTTTTTACTTTTATATTTTATTATTTTTTTGTATTTTTTTACCCATCATCTTTTACACAGCAGGAGGTTGGTACTTCACAGGAGAGTCTCCATTAATATCATTAAATGCGTTCGATGCATAAGTAGCAGGAAGATCGTTTGGCTCCATCTGCAGAACAGGGAGTTCATTTGCCGGATTCCATACATTTAGAGTTTGTAATGCCTTTAGTTTATTTTCCAATACTTCAATTTTACCCAACAGTTCTATTATGTACTTGTTTGCAGTCCTCAATGTATGTGCTCTTGTACAGCCTACGTCCAATGAAGGTACTAAAAGCTGCATTTGATACAATTCAGTTTTCTCTTTTATATGACGTTCCTTAGCTAAAGTGCTCAATTCCGGATGTGTTATAGGTTTACCTTTTCTTGACAAATTTACAGTCTTCTTCGACAAATTTAACGGTTTTCTTTCACTTGTTGAAGGAGTTGAATAGTCCCAAGATTCAGCCATTTTTCTATGATGTTCTTCTTTTAAATGGTAGTAAGCGAATAACTCCTGCTGCGTATAAATCTTGTTTTATACACCTTGTTCCCCCACCATTTTTATTCTCCCTCTACCAAGTTCTTTAAACATAAAACCAAACTTCTAATTCCGCGTTAACATTGTTGTCTTTTAAAAATTTAACAAAGTCCGAGCTGGAAGTTGACATATCTCTATTTCTTAAATAGTTTCTTACTATTTCTTCATCCCCTTCCTCTAAAATGTAACAAAATACCTTCATTAGAGTTCCATTATCTTGTTTTGAATGAATAACATTTGAACCCGTTGTCCACTCCTCTTCAACTATTTTAAAGCTTGTCACTTCTAGTTCAAAATTCATTTTTTACTAAATTACAAGTTACTTTTTCAAACAATATTACAAGACTAAAGAAATCAATGTACATCGAGCAACATATATATAACCAATACCCCCACTTCTATTTTCCCCCACCATTCAATAAATTTCCCCACCATAGTGTAACATTAAACAGTTTTTTTTAATATGATCTACACCTGATAAATCGAAATAACAGTTGTGCACAGATTGTACATTTTTCGTTCATGATTTCAAACCTTATTAGTGGTGCCTTAACACGATGGTCTACATATCCTCCTTCAAGATCAAATTCATCCCAATCATCTATAGCTGCTCGTGCACAATCTTGACAAAGAGTCGTCCCATCCGCAAATTTATAAGCAACAATAATGCCAAACCCGTAATTTTGTCTTCGGTATTCATGAATAGCTTCTCTAATGCTGTTTGGAATAACACATTCTTCTGATCTTATTATATGGTTAAATAAAAAACCATCACATATAATTTTCCTCAAGCAAAGTTCAAATAGAGTATCCACCATGTTTTATAAAAGAGATTAATATTTCAACTGAAGTGTTTACACATGTTACATCCGTCTTAAATACTTTATCCCCACCATATTTTATATATGTCAAGGTCACATTATATTAATGCGAGAACGGGGAATAGAGCACTAAGTGACATGTTATTCCATTGCCACAAAGTGATCTATTCCCCGCTCTCTATTCTATATCTAATTTTTTTAATATTTTTTTTATTTTATTATTTTTTATTATTTTTGTTTTTTTATAAGTTTATACAGATGTTTAAACTTCTTTCTTCAGATTCCCGATATTTCATTTCCTTCTTCTGCACCCTCTTCAACTACGACTTCATTATTTCCATTTTTCAAGAGCAATAGTTCATTTTTCAATTTCTTCATTTCATCTTCTAATTTTGTAATTTTAGACTCTCTATCTTCCAATAATAATTTCAAATACTTAATATAACTACCAGCCGCATGTACAGTCTTTACTCTGTTTTCTCCAAGATGCATGCCTGGGATCTGGATTTGTAGCCTATAATACTCCATATTAATATTAGACTGAATTTGTCTTGCTTGTTCGCTTTTCTTCCTTCTAGCTTCGGCTTCTTCATGAGAGGCAACCAAGTCAGACAAAATTGGACGATACATTGTTGGTGAATGATTTTACAAGAGTGAGAAACTATCCGGTTCAACAACACATTTATCTACTTTCCCCCACCACTATCCCGAGTAGGCCAAAAATGTTGAATACATATTTCAATAGTTACACTGGCACCATTTTCAACTAAAAATTTATAAAGAAAATATGGATACTCACTGGGTTTAATATTCATATTGTCCATCATAAAGTTAAACGCCAATCTTTCCGAATATTCATTGTGATATTTTTCGGTGACACCAATTAACATTCCTTGTTTTTGAAATTTAAAACCAATGTCTGGAATTTTTTTACAATCCTCCATGTCTAAAAGTGGGAAATAATATGTAAAAGAATTTACCGGTGGAACCCAGGGTTCTTCCTTGCAAAAAGCTTTAAACATTGCTTCTCGGTCCTCCATTATGAAATGATTTTTAAACTGTTTTCTTTCCTGCTTAAATAACCTAACCCCCCACCATTTTATTCAGATTCTTCTTCTTCAGATTCGGTTAACTCTTCCGGTTGATGCATCATTGATATATTTCCAGTTTCATTAGTTGTTTCTTGGTTTAAATTTATAAATTCTTCTACTATTTCTTCTATTAACTCTCCAAATGTAACATTCATCTCTTGTTCTAGTTCTTCTTGTTCTTGTATCTGACGATGTGTAATAATTTCAGTAATGTATATAAAGGTAGTAGCTCTTGGAGACATAGTTTAATAAAGTGTATGGCTTTACTAACAACACAGCATATAATGAATAAAAAACCTGATCAACTCTTGCTTTTATAGCAAATATGGGGAAGGGGAAAGGAGGGGGGGGATCAGTAAGAAAAACACCGACATATCATTAGTCCGATTCAAAGTCTGAAGATTGTATAGGGGATATCAATGTATCAGTTGACGAATCTAAAACGAATGTTTCAATTGCTTCTTTAACAATTTCTTCATCACTATCATTTATTAGCTCTTCAAATATTTCTTGTTCAAAGGACAAAATTTCTTCTTCCAATATAGAATCATCCAGACTATTATTCAATTCTTCTTCCGAACCTCCATTTGTCTCTTCTATCCAAGTTATATTTTCAGTTGTATTAAACTGATTTTTTACTTCAAAATAATTTAAAAAAGGTGTATCCTTAAAAACCATTATTAACCTTTTCTCTTCACACCAAAGTAATATCTTATGACAAAGTGATATTGAGTATGAAGTTGCTGTCTTATATATATTCTATTTTCCCCCACTATATTTCATATAGTTAAACATTTGTAACATAGTATGATTACTCTTCTTTATCAAGCTTATAATACATTGCGGCTACTTGCAACTCAAACTCCATTTCTTCTACAAAATTACGTAATTGCACCATCCAAGGAAATAAATTATTTAAATTTTCAATTCTGACTGTACATGAACACAATAATTTGTAATCACCTCGACGATATACAAGCACTTTAACCCCTACACCCATATTTTTCAAAATTGTTTCTTCAATCTTTCTATGTAATCCATATAGTAGTGGCCAAAGTTCTGTATGTTTAGCAAAGAATGAATCCAATCTTTTGGACATGTTCACTATATAGCAACTGGTTAAATTCTGAGCAAACATGTGAGCTGCGGGCTTTTATAATGCAACTAATGGAGGGGGGGGTTAAGTTCAAGGTCAAGGTCAACAAACTTTAACTTATGTAGTAACCAGTTACCTAAACTGTAGTAACAGTTACCATATCAGTCAAATAACTCATATGGTTAATTGGTGTATTAGGTGGCTCTAAAAGAGCCTTTTTTGGGTTTTAAAAAGCCCTGCTTATCTCAAATAGATATTGAACCAGTTATTATACTCCTCGTTTCCCCTAAAATCCTCAAACAACTCCGCCCATTGCCAGAGGTATTCGGCATTGTCTGCAGTCACATACAAAATTGGGCTACCAAGAAACAACAGTGGCGATATGATTACTACTGTTCTGCCCAACTGCAACCAGTCCAATGCTTCCCACATGTATGGGTCAAGACTTTCTTCCAGGTCCAAAGTTACACAACGCAAATATTCAAATATTAATTGTTCATCTTCCTCAACTTCTTCCATTTCCTCTAGCTCAGATTCATCTTCCTCAACTTCTTCCATTTCCTCTAGCTCAGATTCATCTTCCTCCACTTCTTCCATTTCCTCTGGCTCAAATCGCCTGTTGTAAAAGTTTGAACCATCCAGCGGATCCATGTTCACTGTACACCAGGTAAGCAATCAATGTTCCATACCCAGTTGCATAGCGGCTACTTATATAAGGCAAGAGAAAGTTGGAAGGGAAGGGGGGGGTTCAAGTTCAAGTTTAAGGTCATGTGAAAGTAGGTCACGGGACTTAGAGTGACCAAAAAATAATGGGAGAGAAACACAGCGCACTGTTATATAGCGCTGGTTTCTCTCCCATTATTTTTCTACCAAAATTTTGAAAAAAGCTAACTGATTTTAACATTTACTACGTCCCCACTTAGTCCAACCATCCTCACCTCTTATTAAATAGTCTCTCGCATCAAGTCTATTGATCGCTTTTTGGTTTCTCAGAGGTACAGACAGCTGTATTACCCATTTGAAGCCGTTACACCCAATTACAATTTTGTTATGCTTGTCTGTTTTACTTACGAAAAAGTACCTCAAACCTTCCTTCAGTCTATTTAATTTAGTGGGAGGGTAGGACTTACTGGAGATTACAGTCGGTTGTGGCTCAGATGGTTTATGAGATGTACACGGCAATACTTTTCATTTAAAACACATTTCCTACCACAAACCGATCCTTTTTAGCACCCTTACGGAGCTTCTCAGAGCATTTACGAAAATTTTGAAATGCCCTGCGACGCTCTTCATTTAATAATTTAAAGCGCTCTGAAGGAGCAATTTTGAAAACTGACTTTTTAACTTTAGAACTAGGAATGATAGGATTAATGGACTTAGGATCAGGAATTGGTGTTATTAGTGGTGGTAATGAAGTGAAATTATGGATAGATTCTAGAATTGAAGGAGTATCAGGACGAACAGGAAGCTCCATCTGCGGTGATGTTGTGGGTGTAGGTTGGGGTTGTAGTGGTGGAGTTGCCGTAGGGTGTGTTGGTGATGGAGGTGGAGAAAAAATACTTCCAAGAACCGCCATGGCTTGGAGAAGAATATTTCCCGGAGCAGTTGTAGCAGATGTAGATGGTGGTGTATCCATCTGCCGCAGCATCGACTCCGGGACGTTCTTCAACTTCAGTCTCTTTGCCGGTTTCTTGTTAGCAGCTGGTGTATTGATAGTAGGAGCAGGCACAGAAGTCGCAGCAAGAGCAGCAGGCGTAGTGATAGTAGTAGCAGAAGTTGTTGATGAAGACATGGTTCTGAAGTGGCAGCGTTAGCGGCTGGAATCAGAATAAACAGACATGTTAGCTAGCCCCGCTTATATAAGGATGCTAAATGAAAGTGACCTCGGGGGGGGGCTAATTGTAATTTTAAGAGGGGGGGGGGGGTAGTTACCTTAATTTAGGTCAAGGTCACCAAAAAATAATAATGATCCAAAATGATGGAGGCGGCCACGGCCGTCTCCACCACTCTGTATTCCTCAAACACTCCCAATCCCAACCCTATAGTTACGTCTTGCAAGGGATCCCGATTTTTTGCCCGCACGCACGTGGCGATCCAGTTTGGTGAGCTGTGATACGGGCGGTTCAGTCTCGGGCCCGAAGGCACTGGGCTTGACCATCCAATTATAATAGGGAGTCTGGAACAACTAATGCAAGACGCAACTCTAACCTCCCACCCTTAATCTAAACCCACCCAAATATAATTATTTCCTAACAAAAAAATTAAAGTTTTAAAAAATAAAAATATGCGCTACCTACGGCACAACGCGCATGTCCCACCCATATTTAATGAAGTTCAACAGAACTTCTATAATTTAAATTTAAATTTAATCTACCCTCCTAACAGCTAGCTGTGAAAGGTTATTAGTACATACACACAAATACACAATAGTTACATCAACACTCAACATTAAATGCATAAAACACATTTTTTAAACATTAGCAATAATATTATACACCTTAATGCTAACATCGCAATGCGCAAATTAAAACTTAAAAATAACGCAACTTAAAACTAAAAAATAAATAACATTTTACACACACACATAGTCACACACAAAAAATATTAATATTAAAACCCTAATAGCAAGAGTAACTCAAATATATATCGGCCGCCTATATATTTAAGTTACCCTCTGAGTTCTTCCTGATCCTCCGCGTCCGGAGTTTCAGTACGAACTGATTCTAAAATTCTCGACGGAATATTCGTAAACTTCCAAAGTGGTGGGGGAACTTGTAGGGGTTTTTGAGGGGGTTACAACGTTCAACGTACAACTTCAGTAGAAGGTTTTCAAGCAAAACTGTTTCATACACGTAGCGGCGGTTATTACAAGTAGGTCGTCGATAATTTAAGTGTTGTGTTGCGGCTTTCAATAATGTTGGCTAACATCTAATTAGGTTCTCCACTTAATCCAGCCACGACTTTCCTTATAGCATTACACCATAGTTGATAACTGCTATTATTTTAATAACAGTAGAAAGTTATATGTTCCCTTTCGCCGCTCAACTATAGTTATTATCTATTGCCAACAGCAGACCCAAATTGCCATTACTCTATCACTTTAATTTATCTTAAATATATGTTGTATTATCCTAACCACAGTAGTTACCGTTTGGTAACACCAAATTAGTATTACACAAGCTTAACTACTATTACCATTTCAACATAAAGTAAAAGTGAAGGGGGGGGTTAATTACCTATTTGGGGGGGGTCAATTTCAAAATAATTACCACCTGCTGTTATAAATACCGTTACACAGGCAGCTGCGCCTCTTTCCACTCGCGGGACCCGCAGCTAACACAACACCTTGGTAAGTCGCTACCGTCTAATAATATTATATATGCTTTTTTTAACTTACTCCAATTAGGTCTGCTTGTTTTTAACACTACATGTATCACTTAGTTTTTAACTATTTCTTTTTATTTACTACATACACATATTACTCTCCCATTACTATTTTTTTTTAATTTTTTATTACTGCACAAATTAACCTTGCATCAACATTATTTATATTCACCTACTGCTAATTATTCATTTTTTACATCTGTATTTTTTTTATTTAACTCTTAATTATATTTACACCTTTCAAACACTCATAGTATTACATTACTATTGATCTTATCCATGGTGTTAACTTACCGTTTTACACATTAATAACACTTATAATTATTGCTAAACTATAATATTTGTACAATTACTAGCTCTTACCTCATCAACTTATTAACAGACTATTGTTTACACTTGTACAACTCATAGCCAATTTATATAAAATAACAAATTCCTTTTTTCAACTCAAATATTATCTTAATATTTTTAACAAAGTAATTTTTAAAATGTTTGCCTCTCCCATTAATACAAACTATCACAACGCTACGAAACAAATAACCGGGGTGACCGCGATCCCACCCTTTTATCCCATCGGCTTAGGGGGGAGGGTAGAGGAGAGGTTGTTCGTGACTCACAAATTGCTTAAATACGGGGTCAGTACCGCGCGCGTCTCATTTATTCGCCGGGTTCCGTAGAGTAAACTTCGGTCTTTACTTTTCTAACAATTTTCTAACTTACATTTCTTACTCTAAAACATGTGTTCGCGGTTAATATGCTAATCACTCTCTATATATTCAAACACATTTACAAACACTAACCATTTATCAGTTGGTTTTTACACAGTGCGCATTTACTCACCACTATTACAATGGCTTCCCACACTTTGCAGCTGAAACTTTTACGCACCAAACATATTTTACAAAAACAGTCTAACTACACAGTTTCAAGACCTCGTAATACATTTGCTAAACTTAGGAAACAGTTCAGCTTTCACCCCTTGTATTTTACAAGATCCAACCTTCGCTACAGTTATTCTACTGACACTATTTTGCAAACAGTCTTAACTGATATGCTGAAATATCAACATTACAATCTTGTCACACCTATTGATGATGTTATCCAGTTATTCTTATTCACTATATTACCGGGTTTATATAACCGTTCTTCATCACACACATCTCTCATTCTACTCTATCAACTCACAATATAACCATCTAGCAGCTCTCATTTCTTCAAGTTATGGACACGCGGCAGGGTGCACCCATACAATCTCCAATAGTGACATCCACTACTAACGATAACAATGGTGGTGTTCCCACACAAAATTTTCCTACATACACTACCACCACCGACTCCCGACCCGTGCAGAGCAATGAAATCAACAGTACGGCTGCAAACGATGTAGAAGCGATCCTACGATCACTGGTGGGCTTTGATGAATAAATAAATTTATTTCCCGGAGCCCCCATCCGCTCCCGCCACACTCCCGCCCGCCACTGATCCCCAGACTCCCCACCTTTTTTAAAACCCCCTCCGAATGACCTTGACACACTTACCAACCCCACCCCAAACCCCCAAAAACACCCCCAAATCAACAACACACACCTGCCAGTTACAACCGCTGACCTTGACCTGTGCCAGGACCGGTAAAATCCATCTACTGGAAGAGATTATGAGGTCTCTTTTGGCTAGCCGTAGTTAATAAACATTTTTTCAAACAACAATTAAATTTTTAACTTAATAATTTAAATTTTGATTCAACACAAAACCATTCAATGTTATCTATTGTATTGACGGTTAATTAGTTGTTTAAAACGTTTCAAAAATGATTTACATATAAGTTGCGATATATGTCTAATAGAGTTAGTTTATCAGTTTTATACTGAATAGATATCTTAGTTTTCTCTTGTTTTCTGATGTATAGTAATATTGGAGGAAACTAAGCCACAATTAGGATTACTGTTGGAGCGAAGTCTGAGAGCCCCACTACGGACCATTTGCACCCGATCTTATTAAGAGATTGAGGTTTATCTGACAAGAAGACAGAGTTCGTCTGAGATGTCTCAAAATATGGATCACTAAATAAATTATAACTTGAAACCTTACATTAACATTATTTTAATTAAATTTACTTTTCCCCACTTTAATGTTTGGGAAATATGACTCACTCATACAAATCTTGCTGTTCTCCGTGACGTAGAAAAAAGAAAAAACTATGGTATGGCTTTTAACTGTGTAACGCCATAAGACATTACAACTCATCATACTTGTTGCCTGTTTTTTTTATATATTTTTTAACTTAATCTTTATTTTAGCCGAGATGTTAAAATACATTGTTGGTTGTTTTGTCCTGAAATTAAAAATACATTAATGTGCCACTTGGCGACGCTGATGCATCAGAACCACTAGACATACAACATTGATCACCTGGACAACATTGACGTCTTCATCCCACTTACATTCCCTGCCACTCTATACCAGGACGTGATGTGCCTATAGTAAGATGCACGAAAATAGTCCGATGGAAATTTTAACAGCTGTGTCCCCCCCTCACCCCATCTCACCCTGCAATGTTGTCATTTGTGGTTATGTTTGCCATGTGTAATACAGTATAAAAATGTGTTTTAGAATAAATATGGCAACAGTGCATCGACTCTCATCGGACTATTTTCGTGAATCCTACTATAATTACCCTGTAAATACAATCTTATACAGTTCTATGTGAAGGAATTCTGCAGTGAAATTGGTTTATGTTTTTATGTATCTCAAATACTTAAATTTCAACAAATCATTCCTATATTCATTTCATACCAAGCAGGTTCAATGCCAGTTTACAATGCTAACTATAAACAGGTTACTCTGGTATTCATTCAAGCAATGTAATAGTGTTTCTTTAAATGAACGCAAAACTGTATCTAGCATATTATTATTCTTTAAAACTTTTTATGTCTCAGTACTTCTTTATTCTCAGTTCCTCTAGTTTCAACTCATTCTGTTCATGAGGGTTTGTCTACTTTCGCAAGATTATCTGCAGAAAAAAAATCTGTCTTTGTTGCATTGAAAATTAAGGATCAATTTAGAGTATAAATAAACTATTTCGAAATAATATAATATTTGCTAAATATAAAGCAAGTTATGAGTCGGAAACTTGATACTTATCTGTTAACAAAAGCAAACCAAAGAGTTGCTTATCATATGGTTGCTATGGATTAATGAATTTACACCTAAAAAGTTACTCGTGGATTTTATAAAATTCATTTTTTTATCTTCTAAAGTTTAAAACTTAAATTTACACAAATATTAGAAATGCGTTTAGCTCTTCAATACTTGTCTTTTGTGAGCTTTAAGTAATTTAAAAAAAATTTACCTAGACATGGATTTATATTAAAAATTTACGCCAAGTTTCATATTGTAGAAAACATTTTTAAGTTGGCAATTTGCTTACCATTCTTACTTTTAAATTCTTCTATGCTATGAAATATAGAATTAAAAATTAGTTTTAATGAAAGATTTAATTACTTACTAAGTTACTAAATAACTTATACCCCCACTTTCATATTTTAAATACAACTATGTTTTACAAGTTTTTATTGAATGTTAAACTCTAAAACTATAAGTGGCCTGGAAACTCACGATAAGGCTATAAGAGACTGACATATTTTACATTTAAACTTTTTCTTGCGTTTATCAATTAAATTAAATTGCTTTCAACTATTATGCTAATTAATTCATAAAGTTACAGATTAAGTAAGTTTATGTTTATATGATATTACCTTGAGTTTTTTTATCATTTTATATAATATCGTAAGGTTTTCTTTTTTAATGAATAAATTATTTTACATTAATGTAATAATAATAATTGAATAATGCATTATTGATGATAATTTGAAGATAAGTTAATAGTTATGTAGTTTTATTTCAAAACTACATAAGTAGTGGGAAAAAGCCACTTCTAAACCGGAAGTGACGTCAGCTGCCAGGGCAGCTGCAGGGGTCAGATGGTGTCAGTTGCCAGGGCAGCTGCAGGGTGCAGATGGCGAGAGCATATGCCCTGAATTTGAAGTAGAATTGGGCATGAATTAAGAGTTAATTCAAAACTGAAATTTAACAGTTATAACTGGGGCTTGGAAAGTATGTCAAGGTCATCCAGAGTAAGTTTTAAAAAAGCCTATCCAACTACCACCAGAAATAGTTCAAAGTTGAACTAGTTGGTGATAGTGGGATAGGTTGAAGTAACTTTTGAATTTTATTTGTGAACATACAATTAATGTGCAACAGCAGAGTTTAAACAAGTTGAACTTTTGTGATGAACTACAGAGTTGTAAATGCAAACACCAACGACGATGAGAAGGTAAACGCAGAGTCCCCAGATGATGTATTTGAAAAGCTTGAACAAACGTAACATTTCGAGTTGGTTTTCCCGTTCCATTTCCAATCGTTTAATTTCCAATTTCAATTTATCCTCTTCTATTCTAGTTATGAAGGGAACTTCATCCATCATATCCATCATGATTTTGTAGTGTTTGAAATTTTAAAACAAGTGATGTTGATAGTTCAAAAGTTGAAGACGGAATGAGAAGTGAAAGCGAGAAATGTTAGTTAAATAAAGAAGTGGTGGGGGGAACGAAGAATTACAAAGAAGTGGTGGGGGAAATATTTTGCTGTTCATTATTACCATCAGTACTGTCAGATGGTGCAGGAGTTAGATTTAGTAAACTGTCTTCGTCCGAACTTTCAATCTTATCACAAATAGGACAATCGTATGTTATTTCCAAATTCATTTTGATGGTTGTAAAATTATCTACAAGTTCTTGTAAAATATTAAAAATGTCTTGTAACTCTTCTTTAGAGTTTATTTCAAAACTAGAATTCATTCGGGCCAATGGAGAGTTGTTCATTATTGGAGAGTCGGTGATGGAATGAGGATCGGCGCATAGGGAGGGGGCTTATATAATGGTGACCTTGAGCAGGCGTCTAGGGAGGGGGGCTGTCTAGGGAGGGGGCTTTTATATAGGGAACCTTGAGCTTATGATTGAATAAAACGTTTAGTTCTTCTTCTCCATCTTTTAATTCAATTATTTGAACCGAAGTAGTTGTTTCATCTTCTTCACTTGATGAAGAAAACAATTCACCAGGATTTAAATATTGAACTACAATTCTGAACCATCTTATAGGATATTCGTCAATGACAGAAAGTAAGTTTTGAAACAATTCTTCCATCTCCTCCCTGTCAGTTATTATATGTTCAAATTTGATAAATTTGTTTTCCATGTTGTTAGTTAGAGTGTTGGAAGTGGAATGATTTAATATTATATAAAAATTAGAACTAGTGGTGGGGGAAATCTCAAAGTCATCCAAATGAAGTTTTAAAAAAGAGTGTAAAACTGAAATTACACATTTGATGGTTCTACAGGATCGGAATACCAATCTGATCTGTATTTACATCTTTTTATCATATGTGTACAAAAATCATCTTGATGAGAATTGGTGCGTTGACAATGAGCAAGATCTAGAGGGTGAAATTTGAAACATCTTTGAGGACAACATGTATGAAAATATCTTGATTTGTAAAATTTTAAAGTTCGCAATTCCGGTGGTGGTAGTTGTTTTGTTTTGCATTTGCAATAACAAGATCCGAAGAATTCACATTTAGTACAAGCTAACCCATCCACCATCATTGGTCCTAAATCTGTACACTGTTGTTCACAACAGTAACGAGGTTTGTACTTGTATTTTTGCTCTTCCATGTTGACGCTGCGGAGTCCAGTGAAAGAATAAGAGTGTATAGTGTTGAATAGTGAGTTTTATGTACTGTGAAAAGTGGTGGGGGTAATTTCAAGGTCATCCAAATGGAGTTTTAAAAAATTATACCTTACAAGTGTAAGGATTATTAAAATTTAGGAAGTTTGTTTCTCTTTGTTTTCTTCAGACTTTTTCTCTCTCTCCGCCTTAGCCATAGCAACAAGTTCTTCTGTTGATAATGGATGTACTTCAGGAAATTTTAAAATTAATTTAGCTTGATATCCTTCTTTAGTTAATACATCTAAATCTTGGGTCATTTGTTCAATGGTGTTGTAGTCTTTTCCATAGATTTTTCCATCAAGTTGAATCATCATTCTGTACAACATTTTCTTAAATAGGTCTTGTCGTGGTGAGAGCTGAGAAGCAAATGATTATTTATACAAGTATCACATCCTTTTTATTAACTCATATTGATCATGTGATTCTTTAGTTGTAGTTTTGTCTGTCAAAAATTATTCAACATTGGTAATACTTTTGGAACTTGATGTTATGTTGACCAGTTGGCGATGAAGAAGTTGTAGGTTGTGTAGAAATAAATATTTCATCATCGCAATATTTTGTTTTAGTGAACATTCTTGTATTAGTAGCACTAACATCAACAGTTAAGTGATAACCACCGGTAAGTAAAACTCGCATTTCGTTGGTTAAATCTTCGAGTTGTTCAAAAGTTGTTATGGTGTTAGTATCGTAAGATGCACACTTGACCTTTAGGGACATGTTGCAGTTTTATATTCAGGGATTAAGAGCGAGATGTGTACGGTATGAAAGGTAGCAGTAGACTGATGAATTTTGCAAGTACATTTCCCCTTTTATAATTATACAAAATTGGGTCAAGGTCATCCTGTGGAATTTTTAAAAAAAGCAACATATTGTAATGTACAAAGACATTACAATATGTTGCTTTTTTTATTTTTATTTTTTTTTTGTTTTATATCATATTTATTGAAAAAACAAATACAAAGAAATATTTACAATGTTATGTACAAATTAATCAGTAGTAGGTGTTACATGAATTGTAAGTTCAGTAGAGTTGTTTCCACTGGGTCCATGTGATACCAAATAGAGTGCGCCGGGTTGAATTATACGAAGATCTTCATTTTGAAGTAGTTGTACGAAGCGCTTTGGTAAGAAGATCTGAAATTTTGCTTCATCACCAATTGTATAAGGTGCCTCGCTCAAAGTGCAATTTATAGCATCACCTACTGAAGTTTCCATTTTCTTAATAGTATGAATGATGTAGTGTTTTTCTTCTTTTAGTTCAGAACATTTCTTTGTAGGTAGAATTGATGATTTAGAATGAGCGTTGAACTGATCAACTAAACTTTGAAGTAAGTTCTGTGATGCCATATTGATGTTGTTGTTAATCTTCTTGTTAATAAGAATGTCCGTCGGAGATGTTGTCTCTTCGGAGGTTTGAGTAATACTCATGCTGTGTCATGGTAGCGCTCTCACTTTTATAATCGACACTACCCCCACCACTGACACTACCCCCACCAGTTTGTTGAAGGAAATTATTCAAGCGGTAGGCATTCTTTAAAGCGCACTGCGACCTTCGATGTTTAAAACTTTTTGATGAAATACAAAGTTCGTTGAAGTAGCATTGGAAATCTTTATCAATTATTGCATTAATCACTTCGTTGCTTGTAAATGATTGTATCCAATTTGCTTTTTCCAATCCCCTTGTGTAGATAATTTTAAACTCTTTGCAATAATGATTCATAATGTGCGGCATCATGTTATAATTAATGAAACCTTCATCCCATCTTAAGTTGTGAAAATGTTTGTTCAACCATTTGTTTGTAACTTTCGCTTTAGTTGTTAGTCTATTAAATGGTACTGGAGGTTTGAACAAATAATGATAAACTACTGATGTGTTCATGTCCAAGATTACTAATTCTTTAATAATAAAATTACCATCATTTCCTCGGAAAGCTTGAAATTCAATTATACCTCTTTTAACTTCCATTATATGTGGCGCATTAGAAAACGAAACCCGTTTATTCATGATGAAGTCTTACTAACAACTGACTTAAAAATTGAATGAGCCGATGTTTATAACAGACAGGATTGTTCTTCTTCTTTCACTTCTTGTGCCACTTCATCAATATTAAAATTGGTGTGATAGTTGTTTAATTGTCTCCACATTTCAACTTCTTGAGGTATTCTATTAAAGATTGAAGTATCCACGGGACCGTATAAAATTGGAACAAAAGGTTTTTTGTCCAATGTATCAATTAGATAGTCTTTAATTATTGCACTTGAAAATATTAGTTGTTTCAAATATCTGGTGACGGGACCGGTAGTACAACTTAAAGTGTAAAATTCTTCTTTAGTGAAATATAATTTAACATTATGTGTAGTTAAATCTCTGAAGCGAACAATTTGTCCTCCACGATGTTTTACTATATCAACTTCAATATTTGATTCCAATAAACTTAATCTTGTTCTTCTTCCAAATGTGTTGTTACTTAAATAGCACTCCAAAAGATGTAAATGTTTCATGAGAGATTCCCAAGTAGTTTCACTGAAAGTAACCATTTTATTTCCATGATTTAAAATAACAATTGGTGAATAATCCATTGATTTTAAAATTCCAACTGATATACTTTTTGTCATGCATGAAGAAATTGGGTAGATAATCCGAAGAAATACTTCTGTTAAAATATTGGTTGTAATGTTAACTTCAACCTTCTTCCTTTTTACTTCTTTTTCAGCTTTTTCTTCTTCTCTCTTCTTATGTTTGTTGAATTTTAGGAACTCGTCCATTTCTCGTTCAACTTGTTTTTCTATATCTGAACTATTATCATCCATTAGAGGTGTATTTTCTTCTCCGTTAGTAGAATTCATCTTGCGAATGATGTTTCCCATACGACGGTTGAAGATAGAATGAAGTTTCTACTAATTATTTTCTCGCTTTTATATTTTTCGTAAATCCTTGAAATTTATACAATTACATAATTGTTTGTTTTCAACTTGTCTTTCACAAATGAAATTCTAACCTCAAAAATTAAAGCAGATAATTCTAACCTCAAAAATTTGCAGTTGTTGTACAATTCTTCTTAAAGTACATTCTTCACAATTCCGGTCAGCGGTGTGTAAGTAACTATTTTATCATGTAGAATTAGACAGTATGCCGAAGTTCCATCCGCTACTGGTTCTTCAAATTCCATTTCAATTTTTATATCCACACTTGATGATTTTACCGATTCATTTTGTTTTGAACAATCGATTACAATTATTGGAGCCTTGGAATAATACTGGTCAGGTGATAATAGTGGTGTATTAGTCTTTCCATAATATGATGATTGAAATCTTGCATACATATCGTATAAAATGGAAAAACGTTTTTTGCTGAACATGACATTCAAATTGTCATAGGGAAAGAATTGAGAGTTTAGAAAAACTTTACAATTCTTTATTTTACAGTGATCAAATTGACCAGCATTTGCAGTGATAACATCTTTTCGCTTAGTTTGAAAACCGAGTATTATGTACCTTGCTCGTTCCAAGTAAGTTGATGTCTTGACGGTCCATGTTTGTCGTTCTGTCTGAGGTAGTGTAGGGTATTCATGAAATTCCCAACTTCGGAATGGCATCACAATATCACGGTCAGATTTCAACTTTCTCAATAATAGGATTCTATGTTCATCAGCCAATCTTACATGAGGTACTCTCCAAACAACTTTATCCAACTGTAGTTGCCATTCCAGTTTATCTTCCGTAGTTGCAGGGTCTGCAAGTATCAAGTCCTTATTAGTTGAAGATCTGAGTAATACTAATTCTTGTTTGACATTTATTATTACCCGTTTGTAATCTTCAGCGAATCCCAAAAGCAATCGTAAAGGTACATGAAAATCAAAGTGACCGTTGGAAGCTGGTGTTATAGTGTCTTTATCGGGGGCAACCCATCCGGCAGTGACTATTGAATTCTTCTCATGCGGTGTTAATGATGTTAATCCTTTCAATGTAGTTGTTAAACCAACCTTTTTTGTTGAATCAACCATCACCCCTGATATTTCATATCTTATTTCATCAAAAAGATATGCCATCGGGTTATTTATAAAAGGAACTGTTGAAGCAGTTTTTCCATCCAATTTTAATACCTGTCCTTCGATGTACAAGTAACTTTCACACGGTAAAGTGTAAATATCTTGTTGTTGAATGGGGATCCTTATTTCATCGTTATTGTTTAATTTTGATGAAGTGTAAGGGTTGTGCGTGTGATATTCCTTCTCCCATAGTGTTTCGTCGAACGTTGGTCCTTGAGATATATCCAGGATATCCATCGCTGTTAAGTTTCAATCCAATCTTCTGTAGAAAACGAATGTTTTCCGATGTTAACTCTTCCAATGCCGAGGAGCTACTGAGCTCCCGACTCTTCCATTGTGGTTTAAATGATAATCCCATGTTGACTTTTATGTTGCTGCTCTGATGTGTATCCGTATAGTAATTGTTTCTCCTCTAAAGTCAACACTATGACCGTCTTGATCCAATATGTTCAGTACGATGTCTGAAATGAAACTGGTGTTTAACGGTAGGTATATCAAGTTTTGTGGCTTCTCAACAATTTTAAAACCGGGAGCCACTGTTGGATAAAATGTATGTAAAATATGTTGATTAACTCCATCTCTATACGATCCGTGTATAATGTTGCACGTGACATCAATACTATTTACTTTCAATATTGTTACAGTTGAATCACCTGAATGAGTAGTTCCAGGAGTTAAGATTTTCTTTTTTATATCTGTAAATCCAAGTAAACTGCCAATCGACTGTTCCAAGCTGACATCAATATAATATTTCGAAGTTATTTCTGCTTTTAAAGTATTATTGTTTCCTTTAACGGTGATATTGTCTTCTCCGAGTTGTTTCTGTAATAATTGGTTTATGTCATCAATTTCATATGCTCCAGTAGGAAATGTAATTATTTTCAATTCTGAGTATTTTCCTGCAGCATCCTTAGTTTCATAATAATGTAGTAAATTGTTTTTTCCTTCTGTAACATTAGGAATTGAATTGTAGGTAGTCAAATCAAGTAATGCCGCTTCCCATAATCTTTCCTTGGATAGACGCAATGCTGGGAACAGCGTACTTTTCAATGTGGATGAATTTCCACTCAGTGACACTGTATACGATGACATCTTAAAGCTGACTGACACTCTTCGCTAGAAACTCCAAACATAAATGCCCACATATTTCAGTATTGTTAGGTTGTACTCTTTTGTAATTGTAAAAAATGTTTTTGGAGTTTCGAAAATAATGTTGCAGTTCTTTTGGCGGTGGTAGATTGCCAAAACTGTCAAAGTAGTAAATGGTTTGTCCGAGTTTTTTATAGCATACCCAATGAGTGCCTGGACCATAGGTGGAATCCAAATTTACTATTCCAGTTTCATTTTTCCATATTTTAGTTGGTAATGCATCTTTCATAAAAACTCCTCGAAAGAATGGTATTTTCAAACATTTCACATAATCATTTAACTGATGATTTGTTAAGGCTTTATTTGGAATTATCAATTGACTCTTCTTATTTAGTACACACGGTATGGTCTTAGGTATAAACCTGCTCCGTTTTTTACCATTTGCCAAACAGAAGTCTTCTTTACATTTGCCTTATGAGTTCTACGACGTCCTTTTTTAATGTTTCCACCTCTTTTGGGAGCGCCTTTCTTTGCAGGTCTTCCTCTACGACGTTTTCCACCACCTAACTTTGCTTTCGTCTTCATGGCTGTAGTTACTGCCCAAGCCGATGCTTTTTCTGCAATACTTGCGTCACTTGATTTTACTCTTTGCCAAGCTTTTTCCGCTAGAATTTTATCTGCTATTGATCTATTTGTTGAATCTTTATACTTTGAATATGCTATATCGTGTTCCTTGCAAGCTTGATCTAATTTATTAATTCCAGGATCTCCTCTTGCTAAACGCTTTGCCAACTTAGTTCCAGGTCCACAATATTGATAACCTCCGGGCAGATGTAATTCGTATGGTAAAGCGTCTATCGTTCGATTTACAACAGCACCAACTGGAATCCGTCTAAGCAGGGATAATGCAGCTGATGTTATACCACGTCCTCTCTTGCCGCTGTCTTGACGATGACTGAGCGATACGGTCTTCATTATGTTGTCTTATATAACTGGCGTGTTTACTCCACGAGATACTTTACACAAATAAATAACTTGTGCAAAATCTTTTATATTTAAAGACTTAGTTATTCAAATTAATTATATACTGATTTATAATTCTATTTTTAATCCAAGCTTCTCGTTCATCGGGTTGAATCATCACATGACTCGTTGTACTAGCTATATGATTGTGGGTATCAATAAGTAAATTGCCCACTATTCTTATTAAACAATCTAAATTTACAGCATCTTTTGGATGTTGAGGATCATGTAATTGCATAATACGTTTATCATTACATGTGTAAGCTGTTGAATCACTTTTTGATGTTTTTATGACTTGTCCAATAGTAGCAGCATCATTTGAATTTTCACCTGGTAAAATATTAATTATTTTCTTCAACTTTGCATCATATTGGGTCCCAAAGTGTTTATCCCAAGTTATTGTTTGTTTCATTGTAACACAATCATTTTCTTCGTAACCAGGATAAATATCTTTTATTCTTCTATTACGACCATTGTATGTACCTAATGTACCACCACTCGCAATTAATGTTTGCACCATTAGAGGTACATCTGTATCTTTTATACCAAATCTTCCATTTGTTATTGTTTTATGTCCTGCATCCCATTCATCATTATTTCCTTGCATTAAATTAAACTTTTCATTTCCATGTATAAATTTATCTCCCCGCTTTAACACGGCATCTTCATGTTTTACAAAATTGGATGTTTCCTTTTTTAATTCTTTAGATAATTGTTCCATAGTAACAGCATCTTTTGGTTGAGAACCGAACTTTACATTTGACAACACTTTCCCATGACAATCGATTTCATCACCATCTTGTAAAATACAGTTGTCCTTGATGTATTTTAGGTTTACAGCATCACCGTCTTCCTTTGGGTATCCAATGTCATTTATAATAAATTTATAAAAAGAAAATCCATGTTCAGTTTTTTCCGGTATTATAGAATGTAAATATTCTTTATTAACTGAATCTTTATCATTTTTGGGATTTCCCACGTTGGTTATTCTATAATTTCCAGCATTATACGTTTGTCCATCTTTTAAGTTATTACCCCATTGCAATTTTAAAGTATTTAAAAGTTCAGATGATAAGTACTCTTTAGTAATTGCATCAGAACCTTCAGTTGGTTTACCAACATTAATTAATCTATGTGATTTAACATCGTAAGTATTCTTATGTAATTTTAATGATGTTGAAGTAGCTTCTTTTACTGTCTTCAAATTTGCTCCATCAGTATCTTCTTCTGGATCTTTAACTAGTTTTAAACGTTTATTACTTATGCTATAGTCACCTTCAGGTGTTTGCGGTAATCCACTTCTTTTTCTGTCTTCTCCAACTTGCACTCCTAAAGCGGAGTACCGTCCGAACTTGTCGACGCTCATGTTAGAACTGATACGTCTTATGCTTGCACCTCTTTTATATCCACGGACAATTATACGACTATACCGCGATTCCTAAGTTCATCAACTAGAGCCACCCATTCATTATTCAAACCTGTATGACCGGCTTCCATGGCTTCATGCAATAGTCTCATTCTATCAACCAATTTATTGATATCGTTGTAGTAAATCACATTTGTATTGTATAGATTTTTCATCAATCCTTTACCAGATGTTGAAGTATCTCCTTTACTCTTTTTACCATGTTGTTCAAGAAGTGATAAATCCATAAGTGATAAAGATTTTCTTTTCAGTGGTTGTCTTACCGCTGGTGCAGTACGTAATGTTGGCAATTTTCGTGGAGGAAACAACTTTTTTATAACGATGTTATATTTTGTTGCACGTGAACGATTAATCATTCCATCCTTTAAGTAGTTTCTTTTATGAGCGTTAGTATTTTGTAGAATCTCCTTAAAAACACTTAAATCTTTGGATGAATATCTTAGTGGTATGTTTTTAAAAATTAATTCATATAATCCTTTTGTTCCTTTATATCTATGCTCACCAATAATGATGTAATCGTCTTGTGTTATTTCAAGCTTTGAATCGCCAATCTTCAATTCATTCCCATCAATTCTTGCTCCGTATACGTGTGATCTACTCAAATTCGGGTTTGATTTCATGTCATGTAGCATTTTCATTATATATTTTCTTCCAAGAGGTCCATGTTGTAATATATCGCTACTCAATTGAGTTAAATTTGGAATAGATTGTTCAGCTTCAGGTATTGGCTGTTCTTCTTCCTTTTCAACAATTGGTTCTTCTTCTTTTGTTTCTTCTTGCTCACTAGCACTTGTATATGAATCATCATCTTCTTCTTTTTTTAATGCTTGTACTTCTTGTTTAGAAACTGGTAGTAAAACATCTCCTTCATAACGAGGTTTACCAATAGTTTCTGATATCTGTTTTAAAGGTTCCGTAATAGGTTTAAATGTAGTCTCTAGAAATTCTTCTCTTTCACTTAAATCCATCCTCAATGCACGATTCTTCATCCTAATAGAATCACTGAGTGATTTTATTTCTTTCAATAGTTTTTCTTGATTCACCATGTTTACACTGTGAAGTTCAACGTGTAACTAGATGTAGCATCGGTAGTTCAACGCATAAATACAAATTTATCCAACCCTATACGATATCTACCATTTTTAATATCTTCTTCCTTCATAATAACGAGAAAGCTATATTTCTCATTCCATGCTTTGCCACACATCTCTTTAAATTTTTCAAATGGCATATCCGCATTTACATGATCATTATATATATGCTTTAAATTTGTTTCATCTTGCTTGAAGATGATCAACATATTTGCATTGTCTCTTATAAGTTGTTTTGGAATTTTACTGTATGTTTGACCAATATAAATGCTATCAATATTATGATGTCTTCCCATAGCAAAATAATTCCTTATTGTGTCATGATTTTCACAAGAAACATCGTCAAATATAAAAATAGAAAATGGTTTTGCTTCATTTGGTTGCATAATTGTTTCACTGGCATTAAACTTGTAAAAATTCACTTCAGGTACACTTGCAAGTACTTTATCCAATAATTGATATTTTGGTTGTTGCAATGATTTTGAAAAAATGTATATATTATTAAAACGCAATCCTTTAGGATTAGTTATAAGGTTAAAAACAACATTAGTTTTTCCACAATTTGAAGGACCAGTTATTAGACATCTTATCGTATTTGGTAGTAATTCACCATGTTTTCCATGATTTAACTTATCATTGTCAACTGTCAATTCATCAATGTTATTGATATTAAATCGGTCTTTTTGTTGTACAATCTCCATCTTGTATAAAGGTTAAACACACAATGAGCTATTAAACAACTATACTAAGTCTTTTGAAGGAATCCAAGAGTCTTCACTTTTATCAAACCCTAACCACCGGACTTTAACCATATCCTTTTTCCTTTGTAAAATCTTCTCGACAAGATATACATCACCGACTGTTGATTTCAACAATTCGTGTCCGTAAAATCCACCTTGAAGTAATTCACCCTTGTTATCCTTTAATAAATAGGTTTCAGGTATAGTTGGTTGCACTTTATAAATTGTAAATACTTCATTAGTCCAATTTGGTAGATATCTTTTACTAAATACACCTTTGTATTTGCTTATACGAACTTTATCGTTGACCTTGAACTTCTTTGGTTGCAATTTTTCCAATTTCGGTGTTGTATTATTTTTAATGCGTTGTAATACAATTTTGGCATTAGCACTATTTACCTGGATAGGTTTCATTCCAATGGTACGATGATATTTGTTGTTATACTCTTTTATAAGTTGTGGTAATATGTCATACCACACGTATGATCCTCTTTTTGAAAATTGTTTATACATCGCACCTTTTAATGTTCTATTGAATCTTTCAATTATTGAAGCTTTAACTTCAGAATTTGTAGAATAATGATTTATTTGATATTTCTTCATCAAAGCTCCAAAGTCTTTATTAAAATATTCTTTTCCATCATCGGTCTGTAGATGTTTAATTTTAAATTTATTTCTTTGTATTGTGGTTTCCATAGCTTTTGTAACACTTTTACCAGTCTTATCCTTCATTGGTAAAGCGTCAGCTATTTTAGTAAAACAGTCTATAATTGTTAAAATATATTTAAATCCTTTATTTAATTTACTGTGCGGTATCATTTCAATGAGATCAGCTTGATAAAGATCATTCATTCCTTTAATGATTGTACTTCTTCTTGGAAATCTTCTTCTTGCTGGTTTATGTAGTTCATTTACAATCTTGTCCTTCACACTTTCCATCTTCATATGTTGCTTGTATACTGCATGTAAAAATACTGATCCATAGAATAGTTTATTCTCATTTATATAGTTTGAATATAGGTCAAGGCCATTTCATATTAGTGTAAAAAAGAGGGAACATGGCATTGGGCTTGCCATGTCCCCTCTTCTTTACGGAAAGGAAAAAGGAAGAAGGTAGAGGACGAAGAATAGGTTTACTGGTCGATAGGGTTTAGAGAGTAGTGGCCGAATGGTAAAGTATTAATTTTATCTTCTAAAATATGGCGCTTGTCATCTTTGTAGCTTAATGCCCACTTTGTTTGTTTGACACTAAAAAGTTGATGATTATAACTTCTAATAGTGTTGAACGTTGCAGTTGTTTCAACATTTTCAAACAAACATCTTTTATAATGTTCAAACTGTACATTCTTCTTCAGGAAAGAAGTTTTTATTCCTTTGGCCTTCTTCGTGACTTGATGTTCGTTCCTCTCGTTTATGTACAGTTGAAATGAAAACAGTTTGGACATTAATGCTACAATTTCCATCATCGGCACACCATTTGTTTCATCTTTAAATTTTCCCAATACTTTCTTATTTCTGTCATAGTCGTAATTTGGATGATCCTTAGGATAATCGGAAAAGTCGAAATCATCTTTATATATAAAGGTGCGTAGATCTTCATACATGTCATTTGTTTTAATCCAGTAAATTAGTGCATCCGTATCCATATATGCAATACCAATGTTCTCTCTTCCATAATAGTTAACCATCTTCTTATAATGAAACTCGTACATATGTGTTTTTGAAATATCCAAGATTGACATTCCAAGATACAAAGGACGATCCATTTCAACTGACTTCTTGTTCATGGAAATAACAACTAGATTTTCATTAATAATTACAGATGAACCAAAGTTTGGTTGTTGCACCAATTTCTGTAATTTTACTGGATCAGTTACCAATTTGATATCCTTATGTTTCCTTTTGTTTTCCAAAGTCTTGCCAAATATTGCGTTATTCATTAATTTGAAAAAATCTTTTTGAAAACTTGATGTAGCGGTGGCTCTTCTTCTTGTGTTGTTGTCGATGTAAGGTTTTAACCAACAAGATTGAGAAAATTGTAGTACTCGATTAATTTTTGTAATTCTCAATCCTAAGTCTAAAGCTTGTTGTATCATCCAGTAGTGTCCAACATATCGAGACTTGTCGGTTAAAGTCATCATTAATTTTGGCCATCTTCCAGTAGGGGAAATTTCAGTCTTAGGAAGAAGTGGTAAATCATAATGTTGATCATGAAGATGTTCAGGATATTCAAAATTAACATCAAAAATGTAACCAGTTTCACCATGCTTCGGTATATCCATTATGTTTCCAATCGATTCTGGATCTATCCATTTAAAATTATCATATGGAAGGGGATTCGACATTGCCCATCCGTATAAGTTATTTGCATCAAAATAACCCAGGAATGTTGTTGGTTTTGATGCATCATAATCGGACAGATACTTGTTGTTCGCCTTGAAATGTCGTGTAACGCTTTGCGTCAATCCCCCTCGAACTCCTGACTCTAACATCATAACCATATCTATATCAGTAAGAAGTTGTATTTTACAATTTGTTTCTTTCAACATAGCTTGCCATGCTAATCCAGGTGAAGTGTACGAATGAAGAGGGTCCAATCCATATGCTGCAAAACATGTATTTCTAAATTCTTCCATTATATCACATAGTAAAGTTACATCCAATTTAACATAAAAATCTGAATATTCTCCCAATGTTCTAAATCCTAAATCGTTCCATACTTTACATGCATGATCATAGTCCTCTTGAGATATGTCCATGTCATAAAGTTTACTTTTGAATTCTTCTTTAGCCGGAAGTGATGTTTCATTAAATCTTTCTAAACTGTCTATGTAATCATATGGAAACACACCTTTCCGAAGTACCAAATCCAGTTTGTTGTTATTTACAATCTTCTTTGTTTCGATGAAATCTTGTTTCCTTAAATTTTCTGAAAGTTTGGACAAACTCGACGGCATAAATCTGTAGGAGTCCAAGAATCTTAGTTTCATGTTTCCAACTTCTTTGGAAAAACTTATGAACTTCTCTGAAGTTTCAGCTAACACATCGATTTTACCGTCGTCTCTTCCTAGTTCAGGTATTATAAAATGAGCATCGTACCCACTGAGGTTATGCAGAACCACAGGAATAAATAGTGGTAAACGATAGCTTAAGTTGCATTTATTACAAGCAGCACCCCTGTAATAACCTGTGAGGTGATCGTGATCTTTAACTTTATAATTCTCAATAGTAAAATCATTTTTGCATAAGAAACATCGAGTTGCATTTTCATGTTGAATTTCTTCTTCTTCCTCCATCGGTTTCATTGGTACAATATTTGTATATAATCTTTGTGCATTTCCAGCTATTGAATATAAGTGATCAAGAAATATTTTTTCTACATTTTCACCACGATATACTAGAGGTTCTGAAGTTAATCCATATCTGTTTAAATGTTCTTCTGATAATGTTGATTTAACCATTAAACAAAAACTGTTTGGTTTGTGCATTTGATACTTGACACTTTTTCTAGCTTCACAATTTTCATCTTCAACAGGAACAAGTGTTGATTCAAAGTCCGCATACACAACTAGAGGAATACGGTACTGATGATGAACCTTTTCAAATGTAACAAATGCTCTGCTTTCCGAAGGTAAAATAATCTTTGCTTCATAATTATTGTTACATAATCTTTTGTGCTCTTGTAACCATTCTCTTGAGTGTAGCCCATCTCGTTTAAAATTGAAACATCTCTTGCAAATTAACTTTCTGTGTCGATCTTTAGAAAGCTGCTTATTAACAAGACGATCAAATTGCTTTATGTACACATAGTGAGACACATCTCCTCGCGTTAGTAGTAGTAAATCCGTATGATCTGGTAGCTCTTCTTTTGCAATACGTAAAGGATACACTTTGTTTGAACTATCTAATACAAAAACATTGATAGACGTACCAGGATTTTTCTTCTCAAATTTTGATATATCTTTCAGTGATACAGGATAAGTGATTCCTTGAAAATTGTATCTAAATCTTTGATTTTCATATTCTTGGTTAGGTCTATTCACATGAAGTGGTGGTACAAATTTAGCTGTCATTGCATAACGAAAACATTCATTGTCTTCATTTTTAACATTAACACAAGATTTTGTATTTTCAATTCTTTTTGGTAAAGGAATGTAACTAGATCCCATTAGTCCATATCCATGTTTGTGAACTCTTATATCTAATACTTCAATACTTGTAAGACTCCATCCGGATCCTCTTCCTTCGTGTTCCTGAATTTTTGTTAATATTTCTTCTATACAATTTTCTATTATTGAATCAATGTTTGAACTTTCCATAATGGTTCGGTTTTTTGTTATGAATCCTCTTGGTGATAATTCTTCTTGTACATTTATAAACATAGCTTCTAGTAGTAAACCAAATTTAAGAAAGTTTAATCTTTTCAATTCTTCTTTTAAAATTTTACTTACGATTGGTTTTGCTTCTCTAATAAATTCTTCTAGCTTCAAGTTTTCATTTTGAATCTTATGATGCATTACTACTTTACCGGGTAATGCAAATACTTGTAGATTCGGTAAAGTAGTTGAAGATGTTGCTGTTATTTCATCTTGTTCTTCTTGTTGTTCTTGTTCTTGTTCTTGTTCTTGTTCTTCTTGTTGTTCTTGTTCTTGTTGTTCTTGTTTTTCTTCTGGGTTGTTGTGAATTAGTTCTTTATGACAGTCTAATAGAATTTCATCGTGAAACGATTCCGAACATTTATCGCAACGATACATGTTGAGATGTTTACTCTTCGAAATTTTGCCAAGAAATGAAATGGGCTCTCGCGTTCCTCCTTTTATAACGGTCCCCCCACCACTATTTCATCTTCTTCACTATACAAGGAAATCAAACTTTTTAAATAAAAATATTAACCTTCTACAAACTAATTGTTCATTCGTGTTCTTTATTCCCATTGGAGTTTTAGTATATACTTCTTTATATTCAAGCTTTAACTAACTTTCCCCCACCCAACTAATTTTAGTTACTTTTAAAACCAAACACCTGCCCTCCAAACATCTATTAGGACAGATGTTATGGGACAGATGTTGAAAGAACAAATGTTAGGGTGGAAATGGCTAGAGCACAGGCACTTGGTTGAACTAAATTTGCACATAAATTAACTAGAGTTGAATTAAAAATTCGCATAAATTAAAAGTTAGTTCAAAACTAAAATTCGACAGTGTTAAGAAACTCTAACATTTGAACAAGAATAAACATTAGTTCAAAACTGAAATTCAACAGTGTTAACCAAATTCTAACAGTCAAACAAATAGGTCAAGGTAATCCAATTTAACGCGAGAACGAGGAATAGAGCACTAAGTGGCATGTTAGTCCATTACCACAAAGTGATCTATTCCTCGCTCTCTATTCTACATCTACTTTTTTCAGTTTACTTATTTATATTAAAATGTTCAAATTTTACTATGTAGAATGTCCATTCTTTCTCTTCAACTCTTCGATTGTTTTTAGCAATTGTAACAAATATTCGTTAGTTTTCACCAAAGTCTTTAGTTTGCTACATCCAATTTCAATGGAAGGTATTATAAGTTGTAATTTTATAAGTTCAATCTTTTCTTTCTTGCGAATTTCTTTCTTTATTATATTATTCCTTATTTTTGCTGAAGATTTAAACTCCATGTTGTTTCTGCTAAAGCCACAATAATAATAAAAGTCTCTTGAAACAACCTGCATTTATACACATTCCCCCACCACTTTATAATCCCCACTCCGTTCCCCTTCTTCTTTATATGTGGAAGGAAGTATTATAATTAGATTCCTAATATTTCTTTTCCTTCTTCACTACGTGGGGGAAGGGTAATTTGTTATTACACTAGTTGTGCATGAAAATAGCCGCCAGTGTCCACACCTTGTTCGTAGCACTCCATCATAGATTGTGCCCACTGCAACATGCGGTCTCTGTCATTTGGTGTGACAAGGAAAGAATGACTATCACCATACAATATAAAAGAGTCAATTCGTACATAACATCCTGAGTCCAACCATTTATTAGCTTCAGCCATAAACTTTTCTATTGTATCAAATGGAAATTGTGGATCAATTGCTATGACTTTACGTTCTTCACTAAGTTCAACAGTATAATCATCATCGTCCTCATCATCTTCACTTTCACTGTCGTTACTTAAAGTGTCTTCAGATTGTTCAAAAACATCAGAAATTTCAGAAAAATTAAAATTTTCATTCAGATAAGGAGGCATTTTAAAGCAAGAAATATTATAAACAGCAGAGACGAAACGACAAGAGCGGCGTGTAGAAGAAAAATGAAGGGGTGACCAACGCTCGCTCCGCTTTTATAATAGTATGCAAATGAGGGGTAGGTGCTGACCATGACCAGTCATCGACCCAAAGGAGTGGGGGAAGTACTTTTCTTACTACTTGGATGGAAGTAGGTTAGTAGGTCACGAGACTTAGAGTGTTAAAAAATAATGGGGGAGAAACACAACGCTATAACGCGTTGTGTTTCTCCCCCAGTATTTTTTTAAGCAATAATTTGGAAAAAGCTATGTGAATTTACTTGCTACGCCCCCACCTTGTAATACCATCCAGTTTGTGTCTGAGGAGATAGTCTTTAGAGTCTAACTCATAAACGGATTTCTCTTTGCGCAAGGATTCAATCACTTTAATATTATATCTTACGCCGTTACAAGTTGCCAAAATGTGTTCGTTGTCAATAACACTTTCAAAAAAATAGACACAACCTCTCTTAAGCCTATTTCCTTTCACACCAATAATTTTGGATTGGTATTCAACAGTGGGGGTTTCTGTCACTTGTAGTTCAGAAATGTGTTTTGCGACATGTACACGGCAAAAACTTTCGTTTTTTACACATTTCCTCCCACAAGGTGATCCTTTCTTAATTCCCCTAGTAAGCATTTCAGGGCAAGTATTGGGACGGCTAAATGCCCTACGACGCTGTTCTTGTAATAATTGAAATTGCTCTGAAGGAGCGGGTTTAGGAGTAGGTTTAGGAGTAAGTTTAGGAGCTGGTTTAGAAGCTGGTTTAGGAGCTGATTTAGGAGATGATTTAGTAGCAGGTTGAGAGGATTCAGTTTTGTGATAGGTATGATCTTCAGGTGTACTAAGTGGTGGGGTAGGAGGCAATGGTGATAGTGGGATAATGGGTGTGCTAAGACGATGAACAATGGTTTCAACGGAAGGGGTATTAGGATGGTGGTGAACTGGCTTCTGCGGTGGCGGCATAGTAGTTGATGGTGGTGCGGAGTCCTTTGAAAGCGAAGGCGGTGAAAAAATACTACGAAGTCTAGAAGTGTTAGTTGGCGGAAGAATAGCTCCAGAAGTTGAAGGTTGAGATGCAAGTCGATTCTTGTAGCAATCAGGAAGGTTTTTGAGACGAAGAGTTTTCTTAGGTGCAGGAACAGCCGTAGTAGAAATAGAAGTCGAAGTAGAAGTTAAAGTAGAAGTTGTAGTTGGCAGAGATAACATGGTTGTGGCTCCAAGTTCGCAGCGTAACGTCTGGAATCAGAATGAAATGTTAGCCGCAGTCGGTGCGTCTTTTATAACAATATGCAAATGAGAGGGGTAGCAGCTGGCCGAGACTGATTATTGACCTGGGAGGTGGGGGAAAAGGGGAAAGAGAAGGTATTTATTTAAAATAATTCGCATAACTTTTGACTAAAATAAGATAACCAAATTCTTCTTTTACCAAAATGTTTGTCTTACATAGACCTTTTCAATGATGTATCGCTTGTCCAAATCCGTCAATCCGTTATCAAGTTATAGCCATTTTAATTTTTCAGGTCATGACCGGTCGTTCACCCGTAGTGGGGGAAGGAGTGGGGGTAGGAGTGGGGGAAGGGGAGGGGGGGGGGGAATCGACTCCATTTTTTCGGGGGGGGGGGAATCGTCTCCATTTTTTCGGGGGGGGAGGGGGGGGGGTCATGACCCTTCCGAAAGTGGGTCAAGGTCATTCAAGATTTATAATGATCCAAGGTGATGGGAACAGTAATACTGTTCCCACCACCCTGTTTGCCTAGCGGTTCCCACTCCCAACCCACTAGTTACGTTCTGCAAGGGAGGTCCCTGGGCCGTCCGCATCAAAGCGTAACGTCCCGTCCGCATCAAAGCGTAACCATTAATTTCAGGGAAACTGGAACAGCAGGGAGGCCCTGGTCCGTCCGCATCAAAGCGTAACGTCCCGTCCGCATCAAAGCGTAACCATTAATTTCAGGGAAACTGGAACAGCTAATGCAGAAACGCAACTCTAACACCCACCCAAACTAATCCCACCCATCATATTCCTAAACAAAATGCAAAAAACCTAGTCCGCAATTTGCGGATGTCCCACCCCTTCTAAGTGAAGTTCAACTGAACTTCTGAATTTACAGTTAATCTACCCCCTAACATCTAGCTGAAAGGCAAAACAACAACATAAATTATTAATATCAACACTTAAAACTAACAACACATCATTATTAAAAACCAAATAATTCAACACAACCAAATACCATCATTATTCTTAAAATTAATACACCTTAATGCTAAACCCAACTTATAACTAACATCGCAATGCGCAAATTATTTCTTAAATTAAATACAACTTAAAACTAAACACACACACACACACACACATACCACATTGCATTAAAAAACGCAACGTAGTAGAAGAAGTTCAAATATATATAGGCCTACTATATATTTGAAACCTCTTGCTGAGTCGCCAACAACCTTTCGCTATGAAAGTTTGTTGACGACTGACGCTAAGATCAGGCTCGTATTGCTCCTCGGATTCTCGAGTAGTGGGGGGAAGTTGTTTCACTCCAGTACAGTGTTCAATCCAGTCCAGTTCGCACCAGTGTAAAAGGAAGGCAAAGGAGTGGGGAGCGGCGCATGCGCAACAACACAAATCCAAGGTTTGAGGTTAGAATTATCCATGTGCAGTAGCGCTAAAGTGAGTAATACAGGACTAGGCGCATGCGCATAGCATAGACTCATTCCGATCCGGAGAACTTGTTGCATGCGCAGCAGGTTTGAGGTTAGAATTATCCATGGCAGCTGCCATATTTAGTCTGGTTTCACCACATAAAGTCAACAACCGGTGGTGACCGGCCATTGACCTGGAGGAGTGGGGGAAGGAGTAGGGGAAGGAGTGGGGGAAGGGGGGGGGGCTCCATTTTTTCGGGGGGGGGAGGGGGGGGGAAGGGGGGGGAGGGGGGGGAGGTCATTGACCTTTCCGGTCGGTCATTGACCCCAAGGAGTAGGGATAGACACAGAACCCTACTTCTCTTACTACTCAGGTGAAAGTCGGTCAACCAGTCATTTGCTTGACATCTGCCGCCATCTGGCTGGAGTTATTGCCTCTATAAAGGTGGGTAGTTTATCGCGCTACAAACATTCATTGCCTCGCATCCGCTCGGTCATCATCTCTCGTTAGTTTTATGTTATGACTACTTCACTTACTAGGTTTGAGGTTAGAATTATCCATGGAATAGCCTTCGTAAATTCTAACCTATAAAATTACTACTCTGGCTTTCTGTTTCAATTTCTTTTACACTTCATTTTATATCTCAGTCTTATTTTAACTTCTGAACTTAACACATCGGTTATGATGACTGCACAATGTTTAAAATTAAAGCTTTTGCGAATACAACACATATTACGAAGTACTTCTAAACCTTCAATTTCAAAGTGTAAAACTAATTTAAATAGAGTTAGAAAGAAGTACAGTTTTAACCCATTATACTCAAAGACTTCGCAGGTTAATGTTGATGATAATGTTATTTACAACATTTTGCATTCTATGTTACAATTCAACAACTTTGAACTTGTTACACCTATCGACTGTGTTCAACAAGTTTTTTTATTTTACCCCTACTATTCCTCATATTATAAGCGCTGTCACCACAATTCCTACTTCATGCTCCTCTATTCTCTTCAGCTAAGCTAAGGTTTGAGGTTAGACTTATCCATGGCGGCCGCCATGTCTAGTTCAGTTTCACCACATAGAGTCGGCGACCGGTTATTGGTCTAAAGGAGTGGGGGAAGGGGTGGTGGGGAGAAGGTTGCCATTTTATAAGCCCTCTCCCTAGGCGGCGCTTCTCATTCAATCGCCAACTTTCAAACAATAAACACCTCTCCCATGGCACGAATGAATTAATTATCCCACTATCACCAACTAGTTCAACTTTGAACTATTTCTGGTGGTAGTTGGGTAGGCTTTTTTAAAACTTACTCTGGATGACCTTGACATACTTTCCAGGCCCCCAGTTATAACTGTTGAATTTCAGTTTTGATCTTACTCTTAATTTTTGTTCAACTTTTAGAGTTTAGTTAACACAGTTGAATTTTACTTTTCAACTAACTCTTAATTCATGCCCAATTCTACTTCAAATTCAGGGCATATGCTCTCGCCATCTGCACCCTGCAGCTGCCCTGGCAACTGACACCATCTGACCCCTGCAGCTGCCCTGGCAGCTGACGTCACTTCCGGTTTAGAAGTGGCTTTTTCCCACTACTTACATATGAAACTAGGTATTTGGTTTTATTTCAAGTAACACCTCAGATAACTGTTAAAAATACTTTTGAAATTCAGTGTAATATAAATGTAGTTACGACATAATGAAAGACACTAAAGGCGCTACCATACGTTATTTAAAACATTATTTAATAGTAAACCTTAGGAGAATATCTAATGCTAATGTCTCGATAGGTTAAAGTAATAAACCTGAAATTTAAAAATATGTATATCATTATAATGTACTTTTAAAAATTAGTTTTGGTTTTATTGTTGATCTTTTTTATTACTAAGATCTAGACGGTGGAAATCCGTCGTATAGAATCGGAGGACTCTCTGTAGGAAATGCGACAAGAACCCCAGTTGTCCTCACCCTCCAAAATTGAGTCGTGCAAAAGTCACGTGATGC
Source organism: Neoaliturus tenellus (assembly GCA_030545055.2). Taxonomy (NCBI): domain Eukaryota; kingdom Metazoa; phylum Arthropoda; class Insecta; order Hemiptera; family Cicadellidae; genus Neoaliturus; species Neoaliturus tenellus. The sequence goes on along the minus strand of CM061536.1, from coordinate 73,029,053 downwards.
CATGACCTAATTAATTAGAGGTCATTGAATTGTCATGCAAGATGTTGTGTTGCTACCACAGTTCGTTTAATGCAGTAAAAGCAGTATTACTTAAAGCAATGGTTGTTGTTAATTATTTTGGTGTTGTTGAAATTAATAATAATAAAATTTTTTAAGTCACATAAATACTATGTAACGCCTAGATTTAAAACAGATCAATTAACTTATAAGCAAAACATGTTAAAACTATTTATGATTGTTAATTTAAATGACTTGAACTTATAAAAATAAATTAGTAATAGTATTGATGAAACATACTTTAAAAAATATAATGGTTGAATCAGTTTAAACAGAGCATTTCTAGATAACCATTTGTTTGAGGCTTTGGTTACGAATGGTTATCCTATCCCATATCCATCTCGGTTACCCCGGGTTTAATTGGATTTACATGTATTATATTGTGTTCGAAATTGGTAAATATGTTAAGAAACCAAACAAACTTAATTTATAATAATAATAAATTTTATTGTCGTGAGGACTTTCGTTTTCCATGAAAACATCATCAAATTACAACTGATACAATAAGTTATTTACACTTTTAAGTATGCTAAAAACATAACTTACATGGCTATTTATATAATTTTAAATTATTTAAAAAGAATATGACTATAAAAATTAACACAATAATAATTTTTTTCGCTTAAAATTTTAAAAGTATAATTATAAATTGGTTGAATTTTAGACAAGGTGAATTTTAAATCGGTTCGTTGTTCACAGTAATTGTGTTCTTTTGCTCATTTCAAGTGTTTCATGGGCATCTGATAACTTTTGGAAGGACCTCCGATTTTTATAAAATTTGGTACTAAGGTGTAGGATTAAATCTATTTTTACGAGTTCGCGAACGAGCGTAATCAGATATTTTGAATTTTCAACTAAACTAAACCGATTACGGAGAAAAGCCAAAAATAGGTTTCCCATTGTAATATTAAGAAGAACTAACAAAACCTTGTATCTCGCTTATTTATTGACATAACTCGATTTAATTTATGTACATTCTTTAGGGTGCTTTAACTGATATTTGCATACAACACCCAAATGGCGGCAAACCTACACACCCACCCCGTGGGGTTTATAAGGAAAATTAAAAACTGCCAAATATTGATACAATTTTGTATTTACCTTACCTAAGCAATTCATTTCCTCAAAACTAACATTTTCTAACAGCATTCAATGACGGTAAACCTACATATTCATTCTTATGGGTTTTATGACTAAAATACAAAATCTCGAATTACTTTGGAAATTCGCTGAGTACGCAGGTCTGCTGTGACGGGGGTATTTTCTATAAGAAGTGTACGTTACTGAATTCCAATTTCTTCTTTTTTACTTGTTTTGGTACTAGACTTATTTTTTTATTTAAAATTACTTAAGAGGTAGAAACGTGATGCAATATTTTAGATGGTACTCAGTCCAAACAAATTTGACTAAGCTTACTTGAAAGCTGAACGTGATGAGTGATGGTTTTATTTTGGTCCAATAACTGCTGAGTTGGACAGCTCCAAATGACTGTTAGAGACAACAAAACGCCCCGCGTGTCACGAAACAACTGGCTCATTAAACTCACTCTCACTGAGGGCCGTAATAATTGAATTTAATCCATCTGCTCTCGCTTTTTGGCGGAAAATTAAAGTTGCTGTTCTCTCTTGCTCTCCGTAACCAAATCAACTTGATAATTTTTATTTTTAAAACTAATACAGTTTATCATTTTATTAATTTTAATTTTCCTGAAAGTCAAAAGGACATAATATTAAAAGACAACCAGAGATGACAATGTAAATAGATCGTACAAATTACGAAATGGTATATTTCGTTGCAAGGGCCGAAAATGAGGTTTTGCCGGCCTCTAGATCGTGATTTAAGTTCGAAACGAAGTCGAGAACTTGAATCAATAAAGAGCAGGCAAAACATTTTTGGCCGAGTTACGAACAATATTTTCCATCACACTACACAATTCAATAAATTCTAAACAAGTGAACAAATATTTTTTTCGTTCATAACCTCAACTATCCTAGCGAGATGTACTGCTATATTACTATATCACTATATCACTATTTTGAGACAGGGACCTCACACAGTGGGTATTTTAACCTGAATATGAATGAGAGATGAGTGTAGGATGTTTGTGGCGCGATCTTGTAGTCTTGTTACTGACTAAGGCCGACATTCTCCTTAGACAGGACTGTTAATTAATAGCCCAACAGTCAATGGTATCTAGGGACCTACAGTTTAACGTGGGATCCGAACCACAATTTCAACTTCCAATTTACGAATTGGTCTAATTATGAGGATGGTACTTATGGATGAACTAGTATTCACTAGTGCGGACGTTAATCCCCACTAGGAAATATCGCATCCACAAGCCATCTCTTATAACTATCCACAATTCGTGACCTCCAAGTAGCTGGATTACAGGACGTCGCCACCGTCCCAGTCTCAAATATTTATCCTTTGATTAATATAAATATATTAATATAAAATATAATTAAAAATATTAACTATTGTTTCTGGTTGCTAGGCAACCACTTCACATCAGTTAAGTCCCCCGAAACTAGAATACTCTAACGGTAGGTGACAACTACTGCTGATTAAAAGGGAAAAGCACCATTTTCCATGCACGTCATAGATTTGACAGTTGCTATCAGCTGAACTATCAACTACGTCACTGATTTGACATGTGTTGTTGTTGTCACCTTATTATATTTTAGATTTCTTTGCTACCGTTTCCATTACCGGACTAGGCCTAGAAAACAGATGTTTCGTTGGTAGAAGTGAGGTAAGGTGAGGACGTTGGTAAAATGGTCGAAAACATTTTATATCGATGTAGTGTGATGAAAAGTTCTTACACTCACCATATGTCTTAAGTGAAGCTTGAGACAGCTGAAATCTGCTGTGGTCTGGCAAACGTCCTTAGCTGAAGAGGCGAATCAAAGCCGAAACAAGAAAAACACAAAAATGTCAGATCTCACGGTTATAGTTATGATTGCAACGAACATTCGTTTGGCAGAAGACTCTGGTAAAAGGCACAGGTTTTACACTTTTAGACAAATTCCAAGCTTTGCGGTTTCTCCACAGTACTGATGAGTTCTGAAAATAAAGAAAACAGAAACACTAAAGCTGATCTAAATATCATGCCACTTTTGACAAAGGCTAGGGTACTTGAGAGTGGCGTTACCAAAACTGGAACCTTTTCCCAAACTTAGGGTGCCCGCAACCAGAAGGGTTGGTTGTTCTCATGTGCCCACCAAACTGTATGTGAAACGAATGTTATTTGCAAACATATTAATGACTCTGGTGTGTGACATTTTTGTTTTCCTGTTTCGGCTTCAATTCATCTCTTTAGCTAAGAAGTTTGCCATATGACAGCAGATTTCGGGTTTCCCCAGCTACCTTAAGGCAGGTGTGGTGAGTGTACTTATAATTATTATTTCGAAACTGGCTATACAGTAGAATAGATTAAGTTTGAATAGTCAAGTTAAATTAATACTATCACTTAGATCTTTCTATATCTTAGGCATACCAGAACTCTTATTATGAAACAAAATACGTTCATAGTAAAAATATTGTAGAGGTAGGAATGAACTATCTTTCAATTTCTCTATATCATTTATTTTATTTTAAAATTAACCACTTGTAATGCCCCAAATTGAATGTGTGGTAGCAGATGAAATTTTATTTTTTAATTTAAAAGCACAACAAACACCCAGTGTATTCACCAGATTCCCCAACGGCACTAGTTTTATCGGTGGGCCACAAATCGACAGCGGAGCCCACAATGTGCGGTAACGTTACATCCTTTGGCTTCCCCGATAAACTCCACGACGTACGAGTTGTTTGCCCTTCATCTGTGTTGTTTCAGGCAAGAAATTCGATGGAATTTTTTACCTAAAAGTTGTTTGTCAGTAATATTAACATAGAGTTTTGTATTTTAGTTTACACCTATCAAGGCTGGTTATTTTATGCGCCTTTTAATTCTTTTTATTATACCCTAATAAATCAATTACAATATTTATGAGGAAAGTTGAAAAATCTACTCAAAGTTTTCCACTCTTCCATTTACGTTGGACTTCCATGGTTACGTTTCATATTTGTGGTGAATTTTATCACATCATGGTTCATGAATCACAAAAAATTTTAATGTGATTTAATGTCTCTTTCATGTATAGAAACATTCTGGTTACTGTTACCATTATTAGTTTGTTCGTACCAGAAGAAAAAGAGTATTATTGTAGGGGGTGTAAATAAGCTGGTGTAAATCATGCTAGTGGTCGAAATATCTTTTATAATTTTAACTTTTTAGTAAATTATTTAAAGTAAATTTAGAACCAATATTTCTTTTGAAACCGATATACAAAGTTTTTAATTTAGAAAGTGTGTTTTGGTGTTTTAGTAAACTCCGAGCGCCCCGGTTGATCGGGACGCTGAGCGATGAGTGATATCAGGTCACCCGAGCTATCGCCATGCACGAAGATTTTTTATGTATTCAGATATGGAGCTTTATATACGATATGAGAGACCTGGATAAACCTTACAAATATGACAAAGTTTCATCTCAGTTAATCTGAGTAATTCTCGAGTATTACTAATAAAAATGCATTTGCAATTCACTAAAAAATGTTTTAACCACAATTTATTTGTATTTATTTTAAATTTTATTTAAGAATATTCGTATAGACGTTTTAAATTAAAAGCTGATGACCAGGAATTCATTTCAATGACAGTTACTGTTTTAAATTATTTTGATAGAGACATAAATTTATCATAACAGCACAGAATTAATAAATTTATTAAATTGAAAAATATTGAGTGAGTTTATTTGTGCCTTTGTTACTTCTTACGACTTTACTATGGCCGATAATCAAGACATGTTATTGAACCAAAGTCAGTATTTAAGAGGTGAAATAAGGCATATTACTTTGGCGCACAACTTTTGTAAAAGGATCCCCTCCTCCTTCTTTAAAAATAAAAACCTTCCCAGGCAAGGAACCACGGACTTAGAAATTTTCCATTCTATTAATGGACAAAGGCTTTTTACCTCTTCAAATATAGTACGATGTGGTTTAACAAATATACAAAATAATACAACACTCATAGCGAGCATATTATACTTAGAATAAAGTAGTTTTAGTATAAAAATGGTCCTAGACTTAAATTTCTGTACCGAAGCTAGAGTATTCAGCTAGTATATGAAACAAAATCATTCAGGGTTGCTTTAAAGTTCGGAAATTGCTTAATATTTAATGTAAGAATTATTACTTACTGCAAACCGTCGATAGCTCAATTGTAAGTATCCAAATTAGGACATGTTTCGACGCTACTGCGTCATCATCAGCTGGTTAAAAAAGTGAAGATGTTGACCCGAAGGCTCCGTCATAATTATTAAAACACAACAAAGTACATTGACACGGACACGAAAATAAATAACGACACATACACGGTAACACTCAAAGAACAGGCCTGTCTACGAAACATGATCACGCACGGCGCGGGCGGACAGACTGGTCAATTTCCTTGTCCCGGCGGCGTATCATTCTTATCAGACTGGAGGGGTGGGGGGATGTCTAATGTACTCCTGTTGCTGGCGAGGGCGTTGAAAATGGAATGGGAGTTGAATTTAAGTTTCTCATTAATTATTACTTGTTGTTGGTCCTTGTTTTTGAAATGCTTGTAAATCTCATATTCTTCTAATGTGTCCATTTTATTTCCTTTATTACAAAGGTGCAAAATCTCTAAACTCTCGTCTAATCTACCCACAGTATGATTTTGGTCGATTAAGTGTTGGCCAAAAGTAGATTTTTGTTTAACAGCTTTTGGGTCGGGTCGGTGCTCTTTAAATCGTGTGTTGAAGCTCCGTCCAGTCTGGCCTATATAAATACTAGGGCATTCGGCACATTTAATTTTATAAATCCCAGTCTTATCTTTACTGTGAACAATTTCGTTCTTGGGTTTTAGTAAATTTCTAATCCGGTTGGTGGTATTAAAAGCCAGTTTTAAATTGTGATTTCGCATTGTCTTACAAAGTACATTATTTATAGTGTGGCTGTATTCTATGCATATGTATTTGGTCGTTACATTGTTAGTTTCATTGTCTTGGTTTAAAATCGTGCCGCTATCTCTATTATTTATCTTTGATTTTTGTTTTGAAATTAGTCTGTCCACCATGCTTGTTGCGTAACCGTTGGCTTTGGCTATTTGTTTTATTATGGACAATTCTCTCTGATATTGTTCATCATTCAATGGAATATTTAATAGACGGTGTACCATGGAGTTATAAGCACTCATTTTTTGAGAATGAGGATGGTATGAGTTGGCGTGGATGGTCTGACTGGTTGTAGTGGGTTTTCTGTAAATACTAAAACTGAATATATTGTGGTTTTTATCCAGAGTTATGTCAAGAAAGTTCAAACGGTTGTCATCTTCTATTTCTAGAGTGAATTGCAGTTTGGGAGCTATTTTATTTAGATAACTGTGGAGGAGGTCAAGCTGTCTTGTGTTACCATTAAATAATACTAATGTGTCGTCAACATATCTTTGGTAGAATAGTATTTTCTCTCGATATTTATTCTGGTTGGACATTATGTGCTTAGTTTCAATGTGGTTAAGATAAATATCTGATAAAAAACCGGACAGGGGTGAGCCCATGGCTAGGCCGTCTGGTGGTAAAATTGACCATCAAAAGAAAAATAATTTTGTTTTAGTACTTCTCTAAGTAGCACCATTAATTCGTCAACTGCTTCAGGCAAGAGATTAGATGTCTTAAGGTGTTCAGATACTATTTCTAATGTTTCATTTACGGGAATATTTGTGTACAAATTTACTATATCGAGGGATGCCATGATATGGTGTGATTTGACTTCAAACTCTTTGATTTTATCTATTAGATCATATGTGTTTCTGAGGCTGTAGCTGTTTTCCAATGTAATATGAGTCTTAAGTAGGGTTTCTATGTGCTTTGCAATTTTATATGTGGGCGCTGAAGTATAATTTACAAGAGGTCAAATTGGTATGCCTTCTTTATGGAGTTTAGGTAATCCACGGAGTGTGGGAGCATGAGGGTTCATACTTTTGAGGCGTTTGATTGTTTCAGTTGGAAGAAGAATTTTCAACGCCCTCGCCAGCAACAGGAGTACATTAGACATCCCCCCACCCCTCCAGTCTGATAAGAATGATACGCCGCCGGGACAAGGAAATTGACCAGTCTGTCCGCCCGCGCCGTGCGTGATCATGTTTCGTAGACAGGCCTGTTCTTTGAGTGTTACCGTGTATGTGTCGTTATTTATTTTCGTGTCCGTGTCAATGTACTGTGTTGTGTTTTAATAATTATGACGGAGCCTTCGGGTCAACATCTTCACTTTTTTAACCAGCTGATGATGACGCAGTAGCGTCGAAACATGTCCTAATTTGGATACTTACAATTGAGCTGTCGACGGTTTGCAGTAAGTAATAATTCTTACATTAAAACCACAGCTCAGGGGCTACAACAATGGATCTTAATATTTAAATCAATAATGTAGATAAAAGTTTAAAACTGAGATTTCAGTTGAGGGCTAAAAACGTGCGTTAATGTTAAAGCTTAAGTATTATCGTTAACGCTTTGACCTTATAACTGAGGGTCAAAATCTGATGGGGATCCTCTGAGTCAGTAGAAAATCTTTGCTTACAAGATTTTACGTTGATATGTAGATAAAATTTATGTGTTTCACTTAAGAGTAAAAGGGTACAAACTCGACCTCAAATGGATGACCAAGTCTCCAATTGCATTCAATCAAACTTCCCTTTGTACTTAAAAATTCAATAACTTCGTACAAATTTGACCCTTTGAGGTCGGGTTTGTGGCATATTTTTGGACAATACTTCCTCCAGAGACGTCTCCTAAAGGGAGTCTAGAAGAAAAGAATGTTTGTTGGTCAATGTAGTGTTGTGCAACAATTTTAAGATCTTGATTTTCTAAATATTATGCCACAAATGTGACCTCAAAAGGTCAAGTATTTCCTAAGCTACAATTTTTTTTAAGGTTTCATTAATACGATTTCAATAAAAAATTTTATTTCCTGCCATTTAAGACTCGGTAATAAATTTGTGGTTGTGTTTGTGGCATTGTACTGTACTAAGTGTTTACTTTAATTTGATCCTACAATCAACGTTTTCTAACGTTTAAGATTTTCTACCGACTCCTAATGGGTTGACCCCATCGGCCTTGAACACTCAGTTATAACGTAAAAATAGGCTTTTAAAACTGGATTACCGGAGTTTTAAACTTCTGACTAGATAACTAAGAAAAATATTAACACTTTTCCAGACATGTCAACACTTTTGGAACAGGCAATGCATTTTACGTATAAACTAAGAAGTTACTATTTCGTTTTATTGGTTCTCCTGTTTAAAATTATAAATAATACAAATGTTTTAGACACAAGTATAAATAAAAAAAAACATAAAAAACTATGTACTAGGTAAATAAATTGTGCTTCCTGTTCCTTGGGCCGCTCTTTGTTGCTTTCATCCTCATCTTGAATCACCTCCAAAATAGCTTCTACCCAATGCACAATTTACACAATATGTGTCAATGTTAAGAGAATTAATATTATTATATTAATTATATTAATATAATAGAAGTAAAAGTAACGACGAGTAAGTACTCTAAGATGTACTTGTTAAGGAACACCTTTAAAGTGTATTTGGTTTCCCTAAGTCAGCTTTGCAATAGATAGTATTACAAGAATTGTTTCATCTTTAGAATTTACAGGAACCTTGCAGTTGGTTTATTTTTTATATATATATATATATTAGACCAAGTCATACGAACCACTGATGCGTGATGTCTGTGAAAAATGTAAGTGTGGATTACCAAATTAAATGAAATTAATATAATATTTGATGTACTTATACACCCGTTTCTTTATAAGGATGATAAAAAATTTATTTTTAAATTGTTTACATTGTTAGGGTATAAAAACTATAGTAATGCATTATGAATAAAAATAAAATTGCAATTGATATCGTTTTTAGTTTTAAATAATCCTTGGACAACATACAGCATTCTCTAAAATATTCAAACTATTAATACTCTAATTTCCCTTTATTCTATTTTTACTATTTTCTTGCGAGATATATCTTTTCACTTTTTGAGTTCAATAGTGGCATGTGCAAATAGTTTTATTAATATAGTTTGATTGAAGTATACTTTGATTTGCCTTGTATGACAACGGCCTCATATGAGGTCCACTCATGTTATCACGCATCAATATTCTAATTAGTGTTTGAACAGTCCCGATTGTCCTAAATTGATGTTGGAACTAAAATCAGATTACCGGTTTCGTATCATAAACCTGATATGTTTTTAGTTTGCAAAACCACATTTACAAAATTGTATGTTGTTAACTTTAAACTGTCTAACGTGCCTGAAGATTCCTCGGAGGTATATAGGTATATGAATAGTAACAACTTTTGTTATTATACAAATTTTTTGTTTGCAATTTCGTTTGAATCTGCATCTTAGCATGAGTTTGATTTTGCATCACTAGTACTAATCCCTTTTATTCTTGGGCGTCTCACTATTTTTATCTCCTTGATTATTCAAAGATTCAAAGTGAAGTTCCATTCCATAGTCATAATTTGCATCACCTAGTTTTGAGACTATCTCAAATTAATGTGCAAGTGGTGAATAAAATAATTTCTACAACGGGAATAAGTTTTTTTTTGTGGGAAACGATTTCTTAGTGGTCACACAATAACGCTCCATTAGACATATCATAGTACAGGCTATTTTTTATACAGGTTTTTGTATCTTACACTCTAAAAAAGAACTGTACCGCATTTTTTTCTAAGGAATTGAGTTTTTATATGGGTAAATCCAAGATGAATTCATCAGAACTGTTAAGAAGTCTGGAAAATACTTTCTTTCATAAAAGTATTTTATTTTAATGGTATAAAATAATTTTGTATTCAAGAAAAAAAAACATAAAAAGTGTTTCATCAAAGAAACGAAATTGTTATTGTTATATCCTACTCAGGTACGCAAATAATTGCAGTTTTTTTATGATTACAAGACAAATAAAAAGAATTGTGTTTAAAACAGAAAATGTAAGAAAATTAACGGTGGAGACGAAAGGTAAATTGCATAAACATTAGGGAAGATTTATAACGAGCGGATCTTAAGAGCCAAAATGACTCGCCATTTGTGACCTGTTCGTGATCTCTTACAAATGACTTGTGGCTCCACAAATATTGAAAAGACCAACCTTAATTGCCAAACCATTGAAAACTCATATTCTGTATTTTACAACTGATTGTTTGGAACTAAAACTAAGTTTAGTTACCTTTATAAATACTATTGTTATATTAAATATGCGTTGAGATCTTATAATGGAATATTTTTATTTAGGTTTCGCAAAGAAACAAGTTTTTTATCCTTCTATAAATTATCAATTAACGCGAAAAAAAGACCTCAGTTATATTAATTTTAGCCTATGTAGGTTAAAGGTTAACGGTTTTAATGATTCCAGAAAAACGCAGTACGATAAATCAAACTAAAATAAAAAATATATTTAAGACTTAAGTTTAAATTTAAATTAGTCTAAATTGAAGATGATACATTTTAACATGCCTGTGTTTTTTGTCTATCGTATCGGCAGTCTTGTTTAACCATGTTGTCTATGTCGAGTATCAATTTATAAATATATATAAAATATATCAGTATGTCAAGAGAAAACCTGTGTACCCTTTTTGAATATTTTTATTACTAACACTAGCTTTTTCCCACAGCTTCGCTCGCCATCAAGTTTAGTTGGTTCGCTATGCTCATCTGTATATCCCTCCCTGTATATCTAAAATTAGAATTTTTCATTTTATTTGTTTTTAGCAACGAATAAATCAATAATAAAGTAAATTTTGAGATTTTTTGACAACCCATTTTTTATCCATCGTAAAGCAATAATATTTTTTAATACAAAGTGTCCTATTGTCGTTTTGATACCTCCAAGAATATGTGAACAAAGTTTCATGATGTTCGGTTGAGTATTTTTCGCGTGGGAGCGTAACAAACAAACGGACATTCACTTTTATGATGTTAGTAGGGAGGTTTAGACGGATAACCCTAAAACATGTTAGGAATAATTAAATGAAATATTATTCCAAAAAAGTTCACAGGTTTTTTTCTTGGTTAGATTGCAGTAGAGTTCCACTAATCCTAACTAATTGAAACCGGATCATGTTCGGTTTAGTGAATTTTCTTATTAAGCGGATATTATTTATACAGTACTGCATTTAACATAATATATAATAAATAAGTTAATTATATTAGACGTAACTAGTCTTTTAATTTAGTTTAGAGGATATTTAGTTCACTTTTCGTTATTTAATAAAAGTTTTTGAAAGGGACCAACAGCATAAATTTAGACAAATAAGCATTTACATAGCTTTAATTAATCGTAGAGACTGCTAATGCCAACTCTCAGCTCCTCAGTTTCGCGAACATGTACATGGGAAGCCGGAAGGAATGTTTTAACACGGAAAACAGTGTTTTAAAAATTGACCCCCCTACCACCCCATACCTGTCATCTCTCTCTTTTCCACATACCAAGTATGACTGTTGACAATCGGTGTTTTGGAGTAATCCAAGATTGCGGAGTTAAATTTTGTTACCTTTATTATCGGTCGGGGATTATTTATTATTATTATTATTTTCTACTGACTGTAATAATTAACTCCCCCCTTGTTAAATTTTTGTTTATTTCCTGTTTTGTATACACCAGCTAAACGAAGTCTCTGATAGTTTATGCTTTGTTTTACATTAGACTTCATCAATTTTACCCACGATATTATCTAATATGATCCAATTAAACTTTTTGGGTAACATTAAACTATGGTTTTTTTAACGAAACTTTCTTAAGATTTCCTCTTTGAAAGTTAAAGAAAAATCGGTATTTTTAAGACGGTACATATTTGGACTAAGTGATTTTCGGATTAGCGGGACTCTACTAAATTAATAAATTGTAGCCCTAATGAATGTTCTGATCAAATACTACTGGCTACCCATATAATAAATTAATATATCCATGTAGATATAGAAGTGAATAATATGCTACTATTCTGACATCACAAGGACCGAGCTTGATTGATAATGTCATCAATCATTACTTGACCTTCCGTCACACAACAGGAGAGGATCCGCACTTGGCTTACGACCATAAATCATTACTTGATCCTCAGTGTCAGTCAACAACCATAAGGAAAACACCGCATTTAACTGGTAACACAACCCACCAATACTTGAACTTCAATCCGTCAAACATATCATGAAACGGTCAAATACTTCATTGACAACGCCATCAATGACACTAGACATTCGATTTCAAAGATTGTGTTAGCCAAACATTAGTAGTTGGTAGTTAACTGTCCCAACGACTAAAAACCCCAGAATTGTTGGATTCCTTTTCAGTTTTTTTCCGATGTGGTAGAAATTAGGTTAAGGAATGACATTTGTTGCCTACAATGAAATGCAGTTTAGAAGTACAGTAACTTGTACACGTTTTGCTCGAAACTGAGCAACTAAATTTGGACTATTATATGTCATTGCAAAAATGTTTCGTTTAGTTCTAAATCAATTACACCCGACCAATCAAATATTTTGATCATCAATTAATTATTACTAGAAATCGCCTCCTGATCGAAATTCGATCAAAATTTCAGTTTGAAACATCTGTTCTTTCTGTTTTTCTAGCAGTTGTTTATATAACAGCTGTCTTATGATTCATTCAATTCTCCTTTCTCCATAAGATTAACATTGAAACTTTAAAAGCCTGTAGGGCGTAGCCCTGGAGTCCGATGTGAATTAGAATGTGATTCTGCTCATCTACAGGACTATACCTTTCTAACGGTATGCGCGGATTCGTCCTACGATGCACACGAGCTGAGAAAAAAGGAGGAAACGAAACATGCTTGCGTATTAATTAATTATTATTCTATATATGAGGAGTTTCTGTGGTGATCTATTTTTCACCGATCTAAAAAACAAGATTTTGCTTAAACTGTGCAAAAGAATGTTTAGGTCTAAACTTAAGTTTATACAGAACCTTAACTAAGAAAAAATCTAGTTTTGTCAAAAATTAAGACTAACAGTTTTAATTTTTAAGATTGGTCTTATGGGTTGACATTTGATAACGAAGTAACAACAAAAGTAAACAGAAATAAAAAGACATTACTTTTAAGCATTCTTTTTTAAACAGCTGTTAAATGTGAAGAGGTATACTTGGTTGTTGGTGTAATCTTAATAGCTTGATTACTATGGTACTATAACAAAACTGAATTAAAATCAACAAGCTAGCCTGTTGCGCGGTTAAGCCTGTACTTTATCATTAATCCCCCAATACTACACTTTTTTTACAACTGTACATTAACAGATGTTTAAAATGCTAAACCCAATCCCAATTTTGTTTTACTGGGAAATTTTCAAATTTCAATGAGGTGTAGTGGTTTTTTAAGAGCATTTCTCGACAATTTTCTTGAGGAAAAACAACAGACCAAATTGTGACTTTTGATCTATCGAATGACACACACTCGAAAATATATTGAAAATTATAGGAGGAGTCCGAATCACACATAACCCCTTGGTATAATGCATAATTATAGATACTGGTTGTATCTCACTCTGTGTTCATCTAGTGTTTTAAATGTAGTATATAATTAAGAATCCCACGGCCCCATTTTTTGTTCAATGTTGACAATTTAAACAACCGTTTAAGTTATTTTTCTTAAAATAGTGAAAGTAGGGTAATTTTATATCTTTTATCTTTAGGGTTAAATCGGTTTATCTTTCATTTAACTTTTCGTATTTTAAAGCATTTTCATCTCCAGTTCAACACTAATATTACATATAACGGTCAGGTGAAGATCAATGACTGATAGTGTTATCAGTCAAGTGCGAACCATTGTTGCGTCATCAACTTTCAGGCTCATTAATCACCATAACACATCACTGACGTCATTGACAGACTCGACAAGACAACTCACGCTCTTCGCTGTAATACATTGCACAGTAAAACAATTACTGATAGTGTTATCAGTCAAGTGCGAACCATTGTTGCGTCATCAACTTTCAGGCTCATTAATCACCATAACACATCACTGACGTCATTGACAGACTCGACAAGACAACTCACGCTCTTCGCTGTAATACATTGCACAGTAAAACAATTACTGATAGTGTTATCAGTCAAGTGCGAACCATTGTTGCGTCATCAACTTTCAGGCTCATTAATCACCATAACACATCACTGACGTCATTGACAGACTCGACAAGACAACTCACGCTCTTCGCTGTAATACATTGCACAGTAAAACAATTACTGATAGTGTTATCAGTCAAGTGCGAACCCTTGTTGCGTCATCAACTTTCAGGCTCATTAATCACCATAACACATCACTGACGTCATTGACAGACTCGACAAGACAACTCACGCTCTTCTCTGTAATGCATTACCACCTCAATGACTAAAAGTGTTATCAGTCAAGTGCGAACCCTTGTTGCGTCATCAACTTTTAGGCTCATTAATCACCATAACACATCACTGGCGTCATTGACAGACACGACAAGACAACTCACGCTCTTCGCTGTAATGCATTACCACCTCAATGACTAAAAGTGTTATCAGTCAAGTGCGAACCCTTGTTGCGTCATCAACTTTCAGGCTCATTAATCACCATAACACATCACTGACGTCATTGACAGACTCGACAAGACAACTCACGCTCTTCGCTGTAATGCATTGCACAGTAAAACAATTACTGATAGTGTTATCAGTCAAGTGCGAACCCTTGTTGCGTCATCAACTTTCAGGCTCATTAATCACCATAACACATCACTGACGTCATTGACAGACTCGACAAGACAACTCACGCTCTTCGCTGTAATGCATTGCACAGTAAAACAATTACTGATAGTGTTATCAGTCAAGTGCGAACCCTTGTTGCGTCATCAGCTTTCAGGCTCATTAATCACCATAACACATCACTGACGTCATTGACAGACTTGACAAGACAACTCACGCTCTTCGCTGTAATGCATTGCACAGTAAAACAATTACTGATAGTGTTATCAGTCAAGTGCGAACCCTTGTTGCGTCATCAGCTTTCAGGCTCATTAATCACCATAACACATCACTGGCGTCATTGACAGACTCAACAAGACAACTCACGCTCTTCGCTGTAATGCATTACTACCTCAATGACTAAAAGTGTTATCAGTCAAGTGCGAACCCTTGTTGCGTCATCAACTTTTAGGCTCATTAATCACCATAACACATCACTGGCGTCATTGACAGACTCGACAAGACAACTCACGCTCTTCTCTGTAATGCATTACCACCTCAATGACTAAAAGTGTTATCAGTCAAGTGCGAACCCTTGTTGCGTCATCAACTTTCAGGCTCATTAATCACCATAACACATCACTGGCGTCATTGACAGACTCGACAAGACAACTCACGCTCTTCGCTGTAATGCATTACCACCTAAATGACTAAAAGTGTTATCAGTCAAGTGCGAACCCTTGTTGCGTCATCAACTTTCAGGCTCATTAATCACCATAACACATCACTGGCGTCATTGACAGACTCGACAAGACAACTCACGCTCTTCGCTGTAATGCATTACCACCTCAATGACTAAAAGTGTTATCAGTCAAGTGCGAACCCTTGTTGCGTCATCAACTTTCAGGCTCATTAATCACCATAACACATCACTGGCGTCATTGACAGACTCGACAAGACAACTCACGCTCTTCGCTGTAATGCATTACCACCTCAATGACTAAAAGTGTTATCAGTCAAGTGCGAACCCTTGTTGCGTCATCAACTTTCAGGCTCATTAATCACCATAACACATCACTGACGCTATTGACAGACTCGACAAGACAACTCACGCTCTTCGCTGTAATGCACTGCACAGTATAACAAGAAATTCTTTATTGCATTCATAATAGTCAACTGTAATGAAAAAATAATAATGTTTCTCACTGAAAATTCAACTGAAAAAATGAACTATCCCATACATTTTGTTCGATAGCATTCTTAACATTAATAATATTTTGTATAGTTTATTTTCTTATTAAGTAGGCCGAATTTCATAAGATTTAGAATGAATGAAAATTATGAAATACATCTCAAATATTAAAATCAACGAATTTTATTAATGACTACCCAAAGCCATTAACCTAATTCTCTATTTTTAACACCATTTTTATTTTAATGCCACATTAAAATTATCTAAAGTGGTTTGTAAAGATATTTAAAACCGTCTACTAGATTACTACATTGCAAAATGTATTAATTAGTAAAATATTTGCAATTTTTTTTCAATTTAGACATTATTTCCAATACAAATTATGTCTTTCAATGTTATGGGTTCCAATTTGGACGGTTAAATCTAGCAATGTTAGTTTTATTTTTTTATTTTAGAAAATTAATGCATATTTTAATATGATACGACGTTTATAGGGTGGAAGATGACGTCACAGCTGTCAGACCGACTCTTGAGTTTGATTTGGTTTCACACTTGACATCGCCACCGACATCGCTGTGACACGCGGTCCTTATTTTTCATTGCGGTGTTATAGATGTCATATCTAATAATTTGTTAACACTAACTTTGTCAAATTCAACAGTAGACTAATCTTGATGTATTAAGTATATTACTAGGGGGCCCGTGTGCAAATTTCGCATTTTGTATTATATTTCTTTCTGTTTGTGAGAACTCACCTACAGTACAATTCGAAGGAATTATATGACTTTTCAAACAATATTTATGTGGATTATGCAGTGACATACGATCTATTTCTGATTACAATGAGAATAAATCATTTATAAGCTAATCAAAGCTAGTCAGCTATTAAGTTACAATTCACATTTAAATATTTTATGATGAAAGTTGGTCAACATTTCGCCATTTAAAACTAAATCAAAGCCAGAAACGAAATTACCTTTATTATAACCATTCACACACGTGCTAGATTATAAGCTTTAAAATTACACATCAATCTTAAAAATCAGTTTAGTTGGTCGAGAGACAAAAGGGTGTAACAGGAAACAATATAAATAATAATTAACTCTACTGCTGTCTTTCCAACTGATGTACTGAAAAACACAAAATTATCAATTCTACAGATAGCCTACAATCAGTTTATGTCAATACATAAAATAACCTTGATTTTATTGCTAAAATAGAAATAGCAGTATAAGTTTTTAATTCCTCTTACATTTTTTTATACTTTATACTATTTACATACTGCGTATCTCATGAAAGTTACTATCTTACATTGATTACTCTTACCCATGGAGTGTAAATTTTTGTAATAATAATGGGAAATACACTCTTTGTCATATGACTTATATGTTAATTTGATGGTACCACCAAAAAGAAGAAGGGCCTTTCGTACATATCATCGCACTATTATCGTACTCCTGAACCAATGAAAAACATAAAAGAAAATTAAGGTAAGATTAAAGTCTAGACTATATTCCTTGACCTTAACAACTATTAACATGTATCGTTACATGGCAAAATAGTTCGTCATTACTACCAAACAATGAGATACGACACAGTTTTCAACTACAAAGCAGGTGACATTTCACTGAAAAGTTTGACTGGTTAAGAATACACAATTTTAATTGAAAAATTTATAGCCAATAATTAAAGGATCAAAGGGTCCTCCGTTAATAGGTGTGCCTAAAAGATAGCCATTATTTTGAAACGAATGAATAACCACATTGCTTTAGTTACTTATATTTTATTCTCACTAAAACATTTGTATCAAATAGATTTTTCAAACTGTGTAGGCAGCAATATTTAGAAAATACTATGTATAATATTTTACTTATGTTTGTGTTTGAAATTTTAGAGAAATGAAACTGTGGCCGACAGATATCAAAGCACCGTGGGTATCTACAAGGTTTCAAATATTTTAATATTATTCCTTGGGGTCGATATAGTCAAAAAATGTGTTTTTTCAAGATCGTATGACCTTTTGTCATGTGATTAATTTGAGAACCCTTACATGAAATCATTGTATATTTAATTAGAATAGTTATTTCCAATTATTATTAGCTTCAAATTAATCTAGTTTGCCTTCATTTAAGGAAATCTTATTATCATTACTACAAAATACGTAATATTTTTTTTCATAGTGCTACCTATTAAAATTAATTGTTAATGATATTAGTTTGTTAATTTCCTACATTTATTGTATCACAACAAAATTTTAACGTAATTATATTGGTAAACAAAATATTTCAACCGAATTCTAAGAATATTAAGTTTAATATTTATTTGCATAGGAATACAGAAATAGAAAAAGAAAAATATCAACACAACAATAGTCATCAGTCAGAAATCGAATGCAATATTTTGGTGTTTAGCAATAGTTTAGCAGTGCCAATATCCTGTGCTCATACTGATTCCCTGTTGACAGGGTTTCGGTTATTAAAGGAACGTTATTGTAGCCGATGCCTATGGCTGGGCACTCGTGATAGTTGATTTAGTTTTGTTTGTATAACAATAGTCCTTCTCTAGTTCCCGGTTTTTAAGTTACGGTTTATAAATAATTAGAACAAACTAAGGGACTAAGAAGAATAGGAAACCGTCGGCCTCACACGTAAAATTTATCTTTATCTGAAATAGTATATTTCGTCACTAGTCCGGAAAGTGGTCGTTATCGGTGCAAGATCGAGTTTTAAGTACGAGGCGAAGCCGAGTACTTGAATTCGATCGAGCACCGATATACCACTTTCGGACGAGTTACGAACAGTACTTTTCATCATACCACCTTTAATAAATATACAGTTTGGATAAAAATTAATAAATTTTAACCTATATACCCCCTCTTACGTTGTTATTTGTTTATCTTGTATTTGGACTATTTACAACTAAACAATCAGCTGTTTAACATTTATATATTGGAGTCAACGAGGCTTAAGTAAGTAAGCAGAATAGCAGCGCTAGTGGTGTCAAACATTGGAAGTTTTTTCCGGCCTAGTCCCGAAAACCACTGTTTCGAGGACTAGTCCCGAAAACTTTGTTTACCAACACGTTTATCCAACCCACCAAGAATCAACTAGTTTCGATCACAGCTGACGGTTCCGAAAACAACGTTTATCGCAATGGTATGATGAAAACATTTTATTGTAATTTATCGTAAGTTTTATCGTTACTATGGAAATAGTATGAAAGTAACAAAACTATTTTGTGTTGATTCATTAATTTTAAAATAATCTGAGTGTC
The DNA here is from genome assembly GCA_030545055.2 of Neoaliturus tenellus. Classification (NCBI taxonomy): domain Eukaryota; kingdom Metazoa; phylum Arthropoda; class Insecta; order Hemiptera; family Cicadellidae; genus Neoaliturus; species Neoaliturus tenellus. The sequence goes on along the minus strand of CM061536.1, from coordinate 73,009,745 downwards.
ACTTGATTGTTACGCAACCGAAAAATCTCAAGTTTTCTTGAATTTTTCGAAACTTTATTCGGTGATTGGTTTACTAGAAAATTGGAATGACACGAATACCATCAAAATTAAGATGATCTTGATGATCTTTTAAACGGGTTTAACACTGTAGCCTATCTATGCTGTGGACTACGACTACATCAGCAGATTCAGGTAGATTTAATTTATAATTTATAGTATGATGGTGTAATTTAAACTTTACATTCATTGCGTTCTAGCTGGTCGTAACATTACACTACACATTTAACTTAAACATTTTTATATTCGATTATATGTATTTTATGTATAATCTATCGTGTAATTATTATGTTTTGTTTGGTTTAAAAGGGTGTTCCATATTTTTTTACAACACAGAGCAACTAATATTTTCACACTTGAACTTATCAGTTACCGTATTCACTAATTCAGTTATTATAATCTTTTAATGTTTGTTTATAATGTTACTAAACATGTGTGTCTTACTTAGTTCTAATATAACCCTGTTTTTAAAGATTATATTATTTATATTTTACCTATTTAAATCTATCTTTATCTATCTTATCTTTTTGTGAGAATAACCCGCACTCCAGTTTTCATCATAATTTCTATAACCGATGTCACTTTTGTTCCTTGGGTGAAAGCTCAAGTGAAATGATTTGATTTCACGCTTCGAGGACCTACCGCTGATATTCTTAAAGCATTATGTTACACGCTTTCAGTATAAACTTAAAATATACTTTTGTTTATACTTCTATTGGGAATTTCAGTGTAAATGTCGTACGGTATACCTCTTTTGTGACGGGTCAGTAGAGAACTCCTTTAACAAAATCATATCAAAATCTCTTTATTGTCTTTAAGTATTTTTTTTTTACAACACAATCGAAAGAGTCAACTTAACGCTAAATTTAATAATATGATCATGTCACAAATTACAAGACATATAGACAAATTACATATATTTTACAGATAGGTGATCGAGCAATCAATATCGAAAGTTATTAGATATCTAGAGAAAAAATATATTTATCAAGATATTATCGAAAATATTATGTAATTCGAAGGAAATCGGCATATCTTATATTATTTGTTCATAGTTATTATCAAGTAAACCTGTAAAATATCAGTAACTAAAGTTTTGTACTTTTCAAGTTTTATTTCATATAAGAAAATCGCAAAGCACTCACTGGATTTTATCTCGTTCAACAAACATTGAGCTCATGAAAATGTAAGAGACGCTCTTTCCAACAAGGTTTGGATTTTAGTTGAGAACACATTGCTTTCAAACAAATAACACCATATGTTAGTTCATATTTACAAGTTCACCTTATGAAACAAGTTAAATATTAATTATTTCCATTCCATTTGACGCAACACTAAGGTTATTTAACTTACTAAAAGCCCTTAATTAAGTGCCCTTAATTTAAGGGTAAATTAAGGATAGATCACGCTATTATTATTATACATATTTGCATATTATCTTGTGTATCGCTCTCTGTTTGGATATCTATATTCCGAAATAATCTTCCTTAATGTAGCAACAATGCATTGCTGGTGCAATGTTGCTTATCAGTTAACATTGTGCAAATGTTGGTTTGACGAGCAATAAATCATTCTTTGTTATATCGGCTTCTCTTTAGGTTACCACAATATATATATATATATATATATATATATATATATATATATATATAACGCAAATAAAGTAAAACAGAACTGTTGCATTCCACTTATTAAGCCCGTTTCAAAAACAAGTCAGCGGTCACGTCCTGTGGTCGCTCTTCGTCGTCCTCTACTTCGTTTGTCCACCAAAATAACCATTGTTATTTTAACTAAATAGTCTGAACAAAAAACTGATTATTTTTGTAGTTTCGTGACGTAATTTTTTGTAGTATTCAATATCCATCGCTATATAAGGATATATCCATAGTTATAATACTTATTTACAATCAATAAATAAGGCCATTACAGTAAGCCTAAGAACATTGATTTTTATTTTAAGGATTATTCTCAGAAGAACTACACATATGGAATTGCTATTTTCAAGAAGTAAAAATACGATATAAATTGTAAAATCAGAAAAGAATCTATACAAAAAATTAATATTTTTGAAGATAAGAGTTGTTATAAATAAGTTTACAGTGATTTCTTACTAACTATTTAAATAAAAAAATCAGTGATTTTTCTGAATATCAGGTATGTTTTAACTGTAAACAGATTTACAAGGTTATTAAAACAAAATTAATTAGTAACCTAAGATATATAGGGTAGTATCTCAAAGCGCTAATCTTAATCCGCTACATATAATTAAAAAAAATAAATAAATAAATCAAGTAGTTCAGAAGGAAAGATTTAGCTAATGATAAATAATATCGCTCCTCCTGAAATAAGACGAAGGGATGCACTCATTAGGGAATACACAAAGATCTTATCTGCTCCACAGCTGCCCATCCATGATTACCTACCCCAGAATGCGGGCCGATTGAGGTCCCGAAAACCACCTCTACGAACAGCCTCCCAGTTGATGGACTCGAACTTCACCATCCATACAAACTGGACTTCCTCCTGGGACGCTTTTCAAGGTCGGAACCACTTCTTGATAGATGACCCGACCGTAGCGGTAGGTGGTATGAATCTTCCTCGGAAGCAGTGGACTATACTCAATCGTTTCCGCACTGGAGTGGGGAGATGTAATTATTGGAAGCACAAATGGGGAATGACACAAGACCAGTCATGCGACTGCGGAGCAGAGTATCAAACTATGGAACACATAGTCGAAGAGTGCCCACTGAGTGCTTTCCCCGAAGGATTGGCCGGTCTGCATAGCTCAAGTGAAGCTGGGCTGCAATGGCTTAGCGCCCTGGATTTAGCTCTATAAAGAGAGATCTAATTTTTATTTTTTTTATTTTAGTGTTTAGATTTTTACTTATACTGACTCAGGTGCTCTGCACCGCAGAATTTTTTTTTTATTATTCTTAAACCATGGTGGCTGGCTGAATGAGCCATACGATATATATAGCTAATGATAAACTTGTTTATTCTCAAGCTTTTACAACCCCGAACATTGCTTTCTCTATACTACGACCTCATAAATATTGCAACCATCCCTCACAGCTATTAGGTTAATCTTTGGGATCGTCCTGGCTCAAAGGAGCGACCAGATGTTAAGGTGATTTACCTCAGTGTAAATCACCTTAATACTTAATACTTGACTTACGTATTAAGTATTTAATGACTTAAATACTTAGTCTTTGTAAAAATTTGCTTTAAAATGTGTTACCACTTAAACAGTCTAGCTCGAATTTGTGATTGTTATTGTATATCTCTTGAGTCTTTGTAGGGGTTATATAAAACGTTTAATAATTAATTCTTTAATGTATTTTTTTGTTATTTTGTGATCTCTTAAATCTTCTGGAAGATATTAAATAGACCGATAAATGTAGTATGGATTTTTTTATTCAGAAGAAAATCTTGTATAAGCTTTGATTGATTTGTGAAAAGAATATTAATATTTGATGCAACGATTGTATAATGAAGGCCTTTAAGCCACGAGTGGGATGTAAGTTAGAACATGAGCGAAGCGAGTGGCTTAACGGTTAAATACAATAGTTGAATACACTATTTTATCTACGACCTACTTGGCAAATTTGGTAATTTTCTATAATAAACATGTCGACAGTTTATAGGTTATACGCCGCCACCCATCCAAAACACATCCATACTGATGTCTCTTGAAAAAATTCTCGTTTTCACCCACATATGATCACACTCTTTTTAGGTTATTAGGAGCATAAGCAACTAAAACCCATAAAACCTCAATTGTAATGGGAAAATCAGATGATGAACACATTGCTTGATTATGATGAAACACTACTTTAGTTAAATGCTGAGCTCCCATTGGTCGAGAACCCGCATTTTAATGTCAACCCTGCACGTTTAAGAATTCAGTTTAGTTCAATAATGCATTTCTTTATGATGCTACATATAATAACTTATTGGTGATTGTTACAATGGTCATACGTAAAATATATTTAAATATAAAGCAGTATCACAAGCATTAAATGGCAATAACTTGGTCAAAATGGCAGCATATCGAAATTTGTGTCATATTAAGGATCATTTAAGGGCAATACATTGTTACATATTGAAATTGTTAAGGTTGAAGATGTGCATCTAATCCTTTAATGCAATCACTTTATTAATGAACTACGCCATGGTTTTTTGGTAAAAACCAACCTAACTTTCCCCCAATTGGATGTAACCTTTAAAATTTTGAAAATTCTTCCAATAACCTTTATCGCCATAAAACAATTTGCCAAGTTGGCCCCGGTTCAGAATTTATTGGAGGTAAAATGGATTTAAAGTAAGAATTAATTAATTAATTACCCATAAATTTGGTTAACTTATTCAAATGTAAATCAAAGAAATATTACTCAAGCTTATGAGTAGTGGGGAATGGCTACAGTTGGGCCAGTTCAAGGTCATTGGTTGGAAGAGGCAGGTGTGGGGTTGGAAGTGTGGGGTGACAGTGATGGATGGGTTTGGGAAGTGGGTCAAGGTCATTTGGAGGGGGTTTTAAAAAAGTGGGAGCCTCAGGGGCTCGGTGGGGGTTTTGGGAGGGGCGGCGCCGGGCCGCGGGAGGTTTTAGTTTATTTTTAAAATTAAATCAAAGTCGTGTTCTTGTGCAGAGAGGCGTTGGAGTGTCGTCCACCGGTGAGGGAGTGGTAGACGCCGAAGGTGGTGGCGAAGAGAAGGTAGACGCACAACATGCAGAGTACGAATTTGAACAGTTGCAGCAGGCGAACCATTCCTTGTTGATTTTCCGTTTCTAATTGCAGCCTGTTGATCTCTAGTTTGAGTCTGTCCTCTTCCAATCGTGTTTTAAGTGAAACATCATCCATCATGTTTGTGTGCTTGTTTTAATTTGTGTTGGTGAAACGGGAGCGGTGTTGACGGTCGGAAAGTTGGCGATGAAATGAAAAACGAAGATGAGGACAGGGCATATTTACTGGAAAGTGGTGGGGGGTTAAGAAAAACAGTTGTGTGTCCAATCAAACGTCATCGTCAGCTGTTGGTGTAGGTTTGGAGGATGCAGGAGTGAGTCCTAGCAAACCATCTTCATCTCCACTCTCAACTCTATCGCATGTTGGACAACCGTAAACAAGTTCCAAATTCATAGTGATGCAGTGGAATTTGTCTATAATATCTTCTAAAGTTTCCATTAAATCTTTTAAATCATGTCTTGTTCTAATTATAAAAGTAGATTTCATATGTGGTAGCGGATCGTTGTTCATCGTACGGGAGTCGGGAAACAAATGGCGAGCGTCAGTCAGCGGCTCGCTTATATGCTGGCAAGGGCGGTGGAGGGGGAAGTGGAGGGGTGGTGGCGTGGTGGGGGAAGTGGAGGGGTAGTGGTGTGGTGGGGGAAAGGCGATATACCCCCATGCGAACCGTTGGCCAGCGCATTTCGCTGCGAAACGCCGTTCGGGTAGGTAGTAGGAGGTGTACTATAAATATTAAATTTATATTTAACCAGAGCTTGCATTTCTTGTTCCTCGTTGTTTAATTCAATAATTTTAACACCATTAGTTGTCTGTTCCTCTTCCTCTTCACTTTGCGACGATGAAGACATGGAGGTGCTTGAAGAAGATGATGACGATGAAAATATTTTGGTAGGATTGACATATTGCACTGTGATGTTGATCCATCTTAAAGGATGGTTATCCATAAGTGTGAGTAAGTTTTGGAATAGGGTTTCCATCTCTTCTCTGTCGGTAATTAAATGTTGAAAGGAAATGAATTTATCATCCATGTTGTTGTCAGTGCAAGTAATGAAATAAGAATGAGAAGCGTATCGAATGATCCGTAGAATATATGTTGTAAAAAATAAGTGGTGGGGGTAATCTCAAGGTCAATCAAATGGAGTTTTAAAAAAGGGCTGCAGTCAGTGACTACAGCTATACATTCGAAGCTTCAACAGGTTCAGAAGACCAATCTGATCTATACTTGCACGCACTTATGATGCATGTACAAAAGTCGTCTTTATAATATGCATTGCACTCTCGACAAATGACAAGTTTTTCCGGATGAAACTTGATACACCTCTGGGGACAGCAAGTGTGGAAGTATCGTGATTTATAAATCTTGAAGGTTCGCAATTTTGGTGGTGGTAGTTGCTTTGTTTCGCATCTGCAGTAACAGGATCCAAAGAATTCGCACTTTGTACAGGCTAATCCGTCTACCATCCATCTTCCTAAATCGGTGCATTTCTGTTCACAACAGTAGCGCGGTGAGTCCTCGTTTTTCTTCTCTTCCATGTTGGCGCTTCTAAGTTTAGGCAAGAAATGAAGTTGTATAGTGTAGGATAGAGTGTTTTATAGATTAAGAAAAGTGGTGGGGGTAATCTCAAGGTCATCCAAATGGAGTTTTAAAAAAGATCATCTTACAAGTGTAAGATGTATTTATTTAAGATACTGAGTTTTCATCTTCTTTTTCTTTCTTTACATCTTGTTTGTATTTTTCTTTTTCTTCTTTAGCCATGGCGATGAGATCTTCAGTGGAGAGTGGATGTACTTCAGGAAATTTTAGAATTAATTTTGGTTGGAATCCCTCTTTAGTCAATACTTGAAGATCGGACGTCATTTGTTCTACACTTTGATAGTCTTTTCCGTAGATTTTTCCATTAAATTCAATCATCATTCTGTACAACATGGTATTAGTAGTTGTTTTCGCTGCGTCAGTTGGAGAGCAAATGATGATTCTGTTAGGTTACACGGTCCTTTTATAGATGCTACAGCGACCACTTGATATTATTTAACATTAGTAATATTTCTGGAACTTAACATTACTTTGAGTAGATGGTGTTGTAGTTGAAGGTTGTGTGGAAACGAATACTTCTTCGTTGCAGAACTTCTGTTTAGGAAACATCCTCATGTTGTTAGAGTAAACATCAATATTTAAACGATAACCACCGGCAAGTAACACTCGCAGTTCATTAGTAAAATCGTCGAGTTCTTCAAAAGTTGTAATGGTGGTGGTATCATATGATGCACACTTAACCTTAAGAGACATGTTGTTATTCGTAATAACTGGAGAGCCAACAGAGATGTGTACAGCACGAAAGGTAGTCGTAGACTGATGAGATCCTCAAGAAAATTACGGCCTTTATATACCCTCGAAACTAGGTCAAGGTCATCCAAACGTGTTTTTAAAAAAAGCAACATATCGATAGTGCAGAAACACTATCAATATGTTGCCTTTTCTTATTTTTTTTTTTTTCATTTTTATTTTTTATTTATTTAAAATCAGTTACACATATGTACAACAGTATATATAAACTACAGACTAGTTGCTAGTAGGCATAACATGAAGTGTAAGTTCAGTAGAGTTGGTTCCACTAGGACCGTGGGATGCCAAATAGAGTGCGCCGGGGTGAATCAGTCGTAAATCTTCATTCTGCAGCAGTTGAACGAAGCGTTTGGGAAGAAATACTTGAAATTTCGGTTCATCACCAGGTGTGTAGGGTGCTTCACTCAATGTGCAATTGATGGCGTCTCCAACTGATGTTTCCATCTTCTTAATAGTGTGAATAATGTAATGTTTTTCTTCTTTCAATTCTGAACATTTCTTAGTCGGTAGTATTGTAGATTTAGAATGTTTGTTGAATTGATCAACAAGCGACTGTAGAAAAGTTTGCGATGCCATTATGTTTTCTTACTATTGTTCGTCTTCTTCTTCTTCTTGTGCTTGCGCGTCAGAGGTGTTGACTCCTCGGAGGTTAGAGTAATACTCATGCATTGTCATAGTGCCGCTCTCGCTTTTATACCCATCGCTTCCCCCACCACTTTGCTGGAGATAGACATTCAAACGATATGCGTTCTTTAAAGCACATTGAGACTGCCGATGTTTAAAGTTTTTAGATGCAATACAGATGTTAGCAAAGTAGCAATAAAAATCTTTCTCCATTTGTACATTTATCACTTCATGGTTTGTATATGCTTGTATCCAATTTGCTTTTTCCGATCCTCTTGTAAAAATAGTTTTGAACTCTTTGCAGAAATGATTCATAATGTGTGGCATCATATTGTAGGTTATAAAACCTTCATCCCATCTTAGATTATGAAAATGTTTCATCAACCATTTGTTTGTTACTTTAGCTTTGGTTGTTAATCTGTTGAACGGCAAAGGAGGCATGAATAAAAAATGATAAACAACAGATGTTATCATATCTAGTACCACTAACTCTTTGATTATAAAATTTCCATCATTACCACGGAATGCCTGAAACTCTATGATACCTCGCTTTACTTCCATTATTTCCGTCTTCTTAGAGAATGAAACTTGTTTATCCATGATGACGTTCAGTAGACAACTGGTATGTCAATGCAGATTGGCAGCCTTTTATACTCCAACATTCTTCTTCTTCTTCTTACTTACAATATTCTTTGTTTGTTTAATTTGTTGTTGATTGTTGATTGTTGAAACGTGATTCGTTTTCCTTGGTTTCTTGCTTTTCTTCTTCATCTAAATTAAAGTTGGTTTGATTGTGGTGTAACTGTCTCCACATCTCTACTTCATGCGGTATCCTATTGAAGATTGAAGTATCTACTGGACCGTATAGGATTGGAACATATGGTTGTCTATCCAATGCATCAATTAAATAGTCTTTAATAATTGTACTTGAGAATATTAGCTGTTTTAAATATCTTGTTATAGGGCCAGTAGCACAAGTTAAAGCGTAAAACTCTTCTTTTGTCAAATGTATTTTTATATTATATTTAGTTAAATCTCTAAATCGAACTAGTTGTTGACCACGTTGTTTAACAATATCAATTTCAATATTTGATTCAAACAAACCTAGTTTTGTTTTTCTTCCAAAGGTATTGTTACTCAAATAGCATTCCAAAAGATGTATATGTTTCATAAAAGATTCCCAAGAAGATTCAGTGAAGGTTACCATTTTAGATCCGTGATTCAAAATAATAGTTGGAGAGTAATCCAATGATTTCATTACTCCAGCAGACACAGTCTTTGTCATACAAGAAGAAATAGGATAAAATATTCGAAGAAATACCTCCATTAAGATGTTGGTAGAAATGTTATCTTCAATTTTCCTTTTCTTTGTTTCTTTTTGAACTTCCTCTTCGTCTGTCTTCTTATGTTTAAACTTGAGGAACTCTTCCATTTCCTGTTCAACTTGTCTTTCTATATCCAAACTATTGTCAGCCATAAGAGGTGTAGTTTCTTCATTAGCACTTGATGTAGTAGAACTCATCTTGCGGACGATGTTACCCATACGACAATCAAAGATGAAATGAATTTCCAGCTCTTCTTTCTCGCTTTTATACTCGCAGATGACCTAGATATTGTTGATCTTTTGTAAAAACCTTACAAATCGTGCAGATGTTGTATTAATCCTTTTTAAAGTACATTCTTCACAATTCCTGTCAGCGGTGTGTAAGTAACTATTTTGTCATGTAGAATTAAACAGTATGCTGAAGTTCCATCTGGTATTTTATCTTCAAATTCCATTTCAATTTTTATATCTACACTTGAAGATTTCACAGATTCATTTTGTTTTGAACAATCGATTACAACAATTGGAGCTTTTGAATAAAATTGTTCTGGTGATAGTAGTGGTGTATTTGTCTTACCATAATATGACGATTGAAATCTTGCATACATGTCATATAGAATGGAATAACGTTTCTTGTCAAATGAAACATTTAAACTGTCATATGGAAAGAACTGAGAGTTTAGAAAAACTTTGCAATTCTTTATCTTGCAATGGTCAAATTGACCAGCGTGCGCAGTTATAACATCTTTTCGTTTAGTCTGAAAACCGACTATTATGTACCTTGCTCGTTCTAAATAAGTAGAGGTTTTAACAGTCCATGTTTGTCTTTCTGTTTGAGGCAATATGGGGTATTCATGAAATTCCCAACTTCTAAATGGTATTACGATATCACGGTCAGATTTTAATTTTTTCAATAATAATACTCGATGTTCATCCGCCAATCTGACATGTGGTACTCTCCATACAACTTTATCCAATTGAAGTTGCCATTCCAAATCGGCATCTTTTGTTCCACTTGGCGCTTGTATTACATCCTTATTCGTTGAAGATCTGAGCAGTACCAGTTCTTGCTTTACATTTATTATTATTCTCTTGTAATCTTCTGCGAATCCCAAAAGCAATCGTAAAGGCACATTAAAATCAAAGTAACCTTTTGAATTAGGAGTAATAGTGTCTTTATCAGGAGTCACCCATCCAGCTGAGATTAAAGAATTCTTTTCATGGGGTGTTATTGAAGTCAATCCTTTCAAAGTTGTTGATATACCAACTTTTTTTGTTGAATCAACTGTTACTCCAGATATCTCATATCTAATTTCATCAAACAGATATGCCATAGGGTTATTTATAAAAGGAACAGTTGAACCAGATTTTCCATCCAATGTTGTTACTCTTCCTTCGATATATAAATAACTTTCACATGGTAATGTGTAGATATCTTGTTGTTGAATGGGAATCCTTATTTCATCATTATTATTTAATTTTGATGAAGTGTAAGGGTTGTGAGTGTGATATTCCTTCTCCCATAGGGTTTCGTCGAATGTCGGTCCTTGCGCTATATCCAGTATATCCATGGTTGGCAAGTTTTAGTCCGATCTTTTGTAGGAAGCGTATGTTGTCCGGTGTTAACTCGTCGAATGTTGAGGAGCTACTGAGCTCCCGACTCTTCCGTTGTGGTTTAAATGATAATCCCATGTTGACTTTATGTTGCTGCTCTGATATGTAACCGTATAGTTATTGTTTCTCCTCTAAAGTCAACACTAATGCCGTCTTGATCCAATATGTTCAGTACGATGTCTGAAATGAAACTGGTGTTTAACGGTAGGTATATCAGGTTTTGTGGCTTCTCAACTATTTTAAAACCAGGAGCTACTGTGGGGTAAAATGTATGTAATATGTGTTGATTTACTCCATCTCTATATGATCCGTGTATAATATTACACGTTACATCAATACTGTTCACCTTTAATATTGTTACTGTTGTATCGCCAGTATAATCATTTCCAGGAGCTAAAATTCCTTTCTTCTTTGAAAATCCGAGCAAATTGCCGATTGAGTGGTCTAAGGTAAAATCTATATAATACTTTGAAGTTATTTCTGCTTTTAATGTATTATTATTACCTTTTATAGAAATATTTTCTTCTCCAAGCTTTTTTTGTAATACTTGGTTTATATCGTCTATTTCATATGCTCCTGTAGATAATGGAATTATTTTTAATTGTGAATAATTTCCTTTTTCATCTTTACTCTCATAATAATGTAGTAAATTATTTTTTCCTTCTGTAACATTGGGAATTGAATTGTATGTAGTCAAATCCAATAATGCTGCTTCCCATAGTTTGTCCGTAGATAAACGTAACGCTGGGAAAAGTGTACTTTTCAATGTTGACGAATTTCCGCTCAGCGACACTGTATACGATGACATCTTAAAGCTGACTGACGCTCTTCGCTAGGAACTCTAAACATAAATGTCCGCATATTTCTGTATTGCTAGGTTGCTCTCTTTTGTAGTTGTAGAATATATTCTTGGAGTCCCGAAAATAATGTTGAAGTTCTTTTGGTGGCGGTAAATTTCCAAAACTATCAAAGTAGTAAACATTTTCTCCAAGTTTTTTATAACATACCCAATGAGTACCTGGTCCATAATTAGAGTCTAAGTTTACTATTCCAGTTTCATTTTTCCACACTCTATTTGGTAATGTATCTTTCATAAAAACTCCTCTGAAGAATGGTATTCTTAAACATTTCACATATTTTGACAGTTGATAGTTTGTTAATGCTTCATTTGGAATTATCAATTTATTCTTCTCATTTAATACACACGGTACGGTCTTAAGTAAAGACCCGATCCGTTTTTTACCATTGACCATATGGATGTTTTCTTGACTTTCCTTTTAGGGTTAGTGCGACGTCTTCTTTTGATGTTCCCGCCTCTTTTTGCAGCTTCTTTTTTACTAGGTTTTCTCCCGCGTCGTCTTCCACCACCAAACTTAGCTTTCGTCTTCATGGCTGTTGTCACTGCCCAAGCTGCTGCTTTTTCCGCAATACTGGCGTCACTTGATTTAACCCTTTGCCAAGCTTTTTCCGCTAGCGCTCTATCCGCTATTGATCTATTTGTTGAATCTGCAAACTTGGAATACGCTATATCGTGTTCTTTGCAAGCTTGATCTAATTTATTAATTCCAGGATCTCCTCTTGCTAAACGTTTTGCCAACTTAGTTCCGGGTCCACAATATTGATAGCCTCCGGGCAGATGAAATTCGTATGGTAAAGCGTCTATTGCTCGATTTAGAATAGCACCAACAGGAATCCGTCTTAGCAGGGATAACGCAGCTGATGTTATACCACGTCCTTTCTTGCCGCTGTCTTGACGACGACTGAGCGTTGCGGTCTTCATTATGTCGTCTTATATAACCAGCGTGTTTACTCCACGAGCTGCTTTACATAAATGAATAGCACATGCACAATTTTTATATTTAAATACTTAATTATACAAATTAATTATATACTGATTTATGATTCTATTTTTAATCCAAGCTTCTCGTTCATCGGGTTGAATCATCACATGACTCGTTGTACTAGCTATATGATTGTGGGTATCGATAAGTAAATTGCCCACTATTCTTATTAAACAGTCTAAAGTTACAGCATCTTTTGGATGTTGGGGATCGTGTAACTGCATAATACGTTTATCATTACACGTGTAAGCAGTCGAATCACTTTTCGACGTTGTTATGACTTGTCCAATAGTAGCAGCATCATTTAAATCTTCTCCTGGTAAAATATTAATTATTTTCTTCATCTTTGCATCATATTTGGTCCCAAAGTGTTTATCCCAAGTTATTGTTTGTTTCATTGTAACACAATCATTTGCTTCGTAACCAGGATAAATATCTTTTATTCTTCTATTACGACCATTGTATGTACCTAATGTACCACCAGTAGCAATTAATGTTTGCACCATTAGAGGTACATCTGTATCTTTTATACCAAATCTTCCATTTGTTATTGTTTTACGTCCTGCATCCCATTCATCATTATTTCCTTGCATTAAATTAAACTTTTCATTTCCATGTATAAATTTATCTCCCCGCTTTAACACGGCATCTTCATGTTTTACAAAATTGGATGTTTCCTTTTTTAATTCTTTAGATAATTGTTCTATAGTAACAGCATCTTTTGGTTGAGAACCGAACTTTACATTTGACAACACTTTCCCATGACAATCGATTTCATCACCATCTTGTAAAATACAGTTGTCCTTGATGTATTTCAGGTTTACAGCATCCCCATCTTCCTTTGGGTATCCAATGTCATTTATTATAAATTTATAAAAAGAAAATCCGCGTTGAGTCTTTTCCGGTATTATAGAATGTAAATATTCTTTATTAACTGAATCTTTATCATTTTTCGGATTTGCCACGTTGGTTATTCTATGATTTCCAGCATCATATGTCTGTCCATCTTTTAAATTATTACCCCATTGTAATTTTAAAGTATTTGAAAGTTCAGATGATAAATACTCTTTAGTAATTGCATCAGAACTGTCAGTTGGTTTACCAACATTAATTATTCTATGTGATTTAACATCGTAAGTATTCTTGTCTAATTTCAATGATGTTGAAGTAGCCTCTTTTACTGTCTTTAAATTCGCTCCATCAGTATCTTCTTCTGGGTCTTTAACAAATTTTAAACGTTTGTTACTCATATCATAGTCACCTTCAGGTGTTTGCGGCAATCCACTTCTTTTTCTGTTTTCTCCTCCTTGTACTCCTAGCCCGGAGTACCGTCCGAACTTGTCGACGCTCATGATTGAACTGATCCACTGTATGCTCACAGCTCTCTTATATATCCGTGATGATTTATACAACTATTCCACGATTTCGAAGTTCGTCAACTAAAGCCACCCATTCATTATTTAAGCCTGTATGACCAGCTTCCATGGCTTCATGTAATAGTCTCATTCTATCAACCAATTTATTTATATCATTATAGTAAATCACATTTGTATTATATAGGTTTTTCATTAAACCTTTACCAGACGTCGAAGTTTCTCCTTTTTTCTTTTTACCATATTCATCCATAAGTGATAAGTCCATAAGTGATAAAGACTTCCTCTTTAGCGGTTTCTTCAAAGCGGGCGCAGTTCGTAATGTTGGTAGTTTTCTCAGCGGAAACAATCTTTTTATTACAACTGTATATTTAGTTGCGCGTGTTCTATTTATCATTGAATCTTTGGAGTAATTCTTCTTATGAGCATTAGTATTTTGCAAAATTTCTTTAAAAGTATTTAAATCTTGTACCGTATATTTTATAGGTATATTTTTAAAAATCAGTTCAAATAATCCTTTTGTTCCTTTATATTTATGCTCACCAATAACAATGTCATCATCTTCAGTCAAATGTACTTTTGAATCTCCTATTTTTAATTCATTTCCATCAATTCTCGCTCCATATACATGTGACTTGTGTAGTTTTGGGTTTGCTTTTATTTCATGTAACATCTTCATGATATACTTTCTTCCAAGAGGTCCTTGTTGCAATATATCACTACTTAATTTTGTTAGATTTGGAATTGATTGTTCTGCTTCAGGTATATGTTGTTCTTGTTCTTCGTCTTTTTGAACATTTATTTCTGGTTCTTCTTGTCTTGTTTCTTTTTCTTTTTGAGAAACTTCACTATCACTTGTGTAAGAATCATCATCTTCTTCCTTTTTGAAAGTCTTTACTTCAAATTTAGAAACAGGTAGTAAGACATCTCCTTCATAATGAGGTTTACCAATTGTTTCTGTTATCTGTTTTAAAGGTTCTGTAATAGGTTTAAATGTAGTCTCCAGAAATTCTTCTCTTTCATTCAAACCCATTCTTAATGCTCGATTTTTAAGTCTAATCGAGTCACTCAGTGATTTTATTTCTTTTAATAGTTTTTCTTGGTTCACCATGTTTACGCTGCGAGGTCCAATCTATTACTAAACGTATCATCAATCGTTCAATGGATTAATACAAATTTATCCAATCCTATACGATATCTTCCATTTTTTATAGCTTCTTCTTTCATAATAACAAGAAATCCATATTTTTCAGCCCATGCTTTGCCACACATTTCTTTAAATTTATCAAATGACATGTCTGCATTCACATGATCATTATATATGTGCTTTAAATTTGTTTCATCTTGCTTAAAGATAATTAGTAGATTTGCATTATCTCTTATAAGTTGTTTTGGAATTTTACTGTAAGTTTGACCAATATAAATGCTATCAATATTGTAATGTCTTCCCATGGCAAAATAGCTTCTGATAGTGTCATGATTTTCACAAGATACATCATCAAATACAAATATAGAAAATGGTTTTGCCTCGTTTGGCTCCATTATAGTTTCACTAGCATTAAACTTATAAAAATTAACTTCAGGTACACTTGCAAGTACCTTATCCAGTAATTGGTATTTGGGTTGTTGCAAAGATTTGGAAAAGATATAAATGTTGTTGAAACGTAATCCTTTAGGATTTGTTATTAAGTTAAAAACCACATTTGTCTTGCCACAATTTGATGGTCCAGTTATTAAACATCTTATTGTGTTTGGCAGTAGTTCACCATGTTTTCCATGATTTAACTTGTCGTTGTCAACTGTTAATTCATCAATATTATTAATAAAAAATCGATCCTTTTGTTGCACAATCTCCATCTTGTGTAAAGGTTAAACATGTAATGAGTTCATAAATTGCTACATCAAGTCTTTTGTAGGGATCCAAGAGTCTTCACTTTTATCAAATCCCAACCAACGTACTTTAACCTTATCCTTTTTTCTTTGTAAAATCTTTTCAACAAGATATACATCGCCAACTGATGATTTTAACAACTCATGTCCGTAGAATCCACCTTCGAGTAATTCACCCTTGTTGTCCTTTAAGATGTAAGTTTCAGGTATTGTTGGTTGCACTTTATAGATTGTAAATACTTCATTAGTCCAGTTTGGCAGATACCTTTTACTAAATACTCCTTTGTACTTACTTATACGAACTTTATCATCAACTTTAAATGTTTTAGGCTGCATTTTTTCACGTTTAGGAGTTGTATTATTCCTAATACGTTTTAATACCATCTTAGCATTACCGCTATTTACTTGGTTAGGCTTCATACCAATGGTTCGATGATACTTGTTGTTATATTCTTTTATAAGTTGCGGTAAGATATCATACCAAACATATGATCCTCGTTTGGAAAATGTTTTATACATTGCTCCTTTTAATGTTCTATTGAATCTTTCTATTATTGAAGCTTTAACTTCAGAATTTGTAGAATAATGATTTATTTTATACTTCTTCATTAAAGCTGCAAAGTCTTTGTTAAAATATTCTTTCCCATCATCAGTTTGTAGATGTTTGATGTTGAATTTATTTCTTTGTATAGCCGTTTCCATAGCTTTTGTAACACTTTTACCAGTCTTGTCCTTCAGCGGCAAGGCATCAGCCACTTTAGTAAAACAGTCTATAATCGCTAAAATGTATTTGAATCCTTTATTCAACTTACTATGTGGTATCATTTCAATAAGATCGGCTTGGAAAAGATCATTCATTCCTTTTATAATTGTATTTCTTCTAGGAAATTTTCTTCTTGCCGGCTTATGAAGTTCATTTACAATCTTGTTCCTTAAATCTTCCATCTTCAGTTGTGTCTTCCACACCGCTTGTAAGAGTACTGATCTCTAAAATGGTTTATCCTCTTTTATATGGTTAGATTATAGGTCAAGGCCATATTACATTGGTGTAAAAAAGAGGGAACATGACATTGGGCTTGTCATGTCCCCTCTTCTTTACGGAAAGGAAAAAGGAAGAATGTAAAGGATGAAGAATAGGTTTACTGGTCGATGGGGTATAAGGAGTAATGTCCGAATGGTAGAGTTTTTATATTATCTTCCAGGATGTACCTCTTATCATCCTTACAACTCAAAGCCCATTTGGTTTGCTTTACACTGAAGAGACGATGGTTGAAGCTTCTTATGGTGTTAAATGTTGCTGTTGTCTCAAAATTTTCAAATAAGCATCTCTTGTATTCTTCAAACTGTACATTCTTCTTCAGGTATGAGGTTTTTATACCCTTGGCCTTCTTTACGATTTCATGTTCTCTTCTTTCATTTTTGTACAGTTTAAATGAATATAGTTTAGACATTAAAGCTACAACCTCTTCCATTGGCACGCCATTTGTCTCGTCTTTGAACTTTCCTAATACCTTTTTATTTCTACCGTTGTCGTAGTTGGGATGGTTTTGTGGATAATCAGAAAAGTCAAAGTCAGTAGTATATATAAAAGTACGTAGGTCTTCATACATGTCTTCTGTTTTTATCCAATAAATAAAAGCATCTGTATCCATATATGCAATCCCGATGTTTTCTCTTCCATAAAACTTCACCATCTTGTTGTAGTGAAAGTCATACATGTGGGTTTTAGAAATATCCAAAATAGACATTCCCACATATAGAGGACGATCCATTGTTATTGAGATTTTGTTCATGGAAACAGCTACAAGATTTTTGTTGATTATTATGGACGATCCGAAGTTAGGTTTTTGTACCAGCTTTTGTAGTTTCACCGGATCACTAACTAATTTCACATTCTTATGCTTTCTTTTGTTTTCCAGTGTCTTGCCAAATATCGCATTATTCATCAATTTAAAAAAATCCTTTTGAAAATTAGATGTAGCCGCAGTTCTTCTTTTTGTGTTATTGTCAATGTATGACTTTAACCAACAGGATTGAGAAAATTGTAAAGCTCTATTAATTTTTGTTATTCTCAATCCTAATTCTAGGGCTTGTTGTATTACCCAATAATGAGCAACATATCTTGATTTGTTGGTTAAAGTCATCATCAATTTAGGCCATCTACCAGTTGGTGATATTTCCGTCTTGGCCAGTAGAGGTAAATCATAATGGTGGTCATGCAAATGTTCAGGGTACTCGATGTCTACATCCAAAATATAACCAGTATCTCCATGTTTTGCCATGTCCATGATGTTTCCAATAGAATCAGGGTCTACCCATTTAAAGTCGCCATATGGGAGAGGATTCGACATGGCCCATCCATAAAGGTTATTTGCATCAAAATAACCTAAATATGTACTTGGTTTTGATGCATCAAAATTGGGCAGATATTTGTTATTTGCCTTTACATGTCGTGTTACACTTTGAGTTAATCCTCCTCGAACACCTGATTCCAACATCAGTATCATGTCTATATCTGTAAGAAGTTGGAGTTTACAGTTAGTTTCCTTCAACATTGCTTGCCAAGCTAGTCCAGGTGATGTACAAGAATGCAGAGGGTCCAGTCCATACGCCTTAAAACATGTATTTCTAAACTCTTCCATTATATCACAAAGTAAAGTTACATCTAGTTTAACATAAAAGTCCGAATATTCTCCAAGTGTTTTGAATCCTAATTCATTCCAAACTCTACACGCATGTTCATAATCTTCATGGGATATATCCGTATCGTATAGTTTACTTTTGAATTCTTCTTTTGGTGGAAGGGATGTTTCATTAAATCGTTCTAAGCTATCTATATAATCATATGGGAAAACACCTTTGCGAAGAACTAAATTAACCTTGTCATTACTTACAATCTTCTTGGTTTCTATTAAATCTTCTGTTCTCAGGTTTTCAGAAAGTTTCATTAAACTAGATGGCATAAAACGGTAAGAGTCTAAAAACCGAAGTTTGATATTTCCAACTTTTTTAGTAAAACTTATAAACTTCTCCATGGTTTCTGCTATGACATCAATTTCTCCATTATCTCTTCCTAATTCCGGAATGATAAAATGCGCATCATAACCACTAAGGTTATGTAATATTACAGGTATATTTGTGGGGATCTTGTAGTTGATATTGCAGCTGTTACATGCAGCACCTCTATAATACCCTGTCAGATGGTCATGATCATGAACCTTGTGATTTTCCACAGTAAATTCATTTGTACATAAATAACAATGAGTCGCATTTTCATGTTGAATCTCTTCTTCTTCATCCAAAGGTATCATCGGTATAATATCACTATACAATCTTTCAACACTTTCTGCTATTGTATACAACTGATCAAGGAATATTTTAGAAGCATTAACACCACGATAGACAATAGGTTTTGAAGTTAAATTAAATCTATTTAGATGTTCTTCAGAAAGAGTAGATTTAACCATTAAACAAAAACTGTTTGGATCATGTATCTGATACTTAACACTTTTCTTTGCTACATTGCCATCATTATCTTCAATAGGAACTAGTGTAGATTCAAAATCAGCATAGATAACAATGGGAATCCGGTATTGATGGGAGATTTTTTCAAATTTTAACTCTGCCTTACTTGGACACGGTAAGATAATTTTTGCTTCATAGTTGTTGTTACATAGTTTTTTATGCTCTTGTAACCATTCGTTTCCTTGTCTTCTTTCTTCACAAAAATTAAAGCATCTTTTGCAAATTATCTTCTTATTTCTATTTTTAGATAATTGATTGCTAACAAGAGTTTCAAATTTTTTAATCCATACGTAGTGGGAAACATCACCTCTTGTAAGCAGTAATAAGTCTGTATGATCTGGGAGTTCATTCTTCACCACACGCAATGGGTACACTTTATTCGAACTGTCCAAAC
Organism: Neoaliturus tenellus; assembly: GCA_030545055.2. Taxonomy (NCBI): domain Eukaryota; kingdom Metazoa; phylum Arthropoda; class Insecta; order Hemiptera; family Cicadellidae; genus Neoaliturus; species Neoaliturus tenellus. Next base: position 72,990,017 of record CM061536.1, on the reverse strand, counting down.
CAAAAACATTGACAGATGTTCCAGGGTTTTGTTTTTCAAACTTTGAGATGTCCTTTAAAGCCACTGGGTAAGTCAATCCTTGGAAATTATATCGATATCTTTGTATTTCATATTCTTCATTGGGTCTTACTGCATGGTCAGGTGGTACAAATTTTGCCGTCATTGCATATCTAAAACATTCCATATCTTCATTTTGAATATTTATGCACGATTTGGTGTTTGAAATTTTCTTTGGGAGCGGAATATAACTGCTACCCCTTAATCCATACCCATGTTTATGAACTCTGATATCCATACCCTCAATACTAACCAAACTCCAACCAGATCCTCTTCCTTCATGTTCTTGAATTTTTGTTAAAATTTCTTCCAAACAATCTTCAACTATTGAATTAATATCTGAACTTGCCATTATGGTCTGGTTTTTTGTCATGAATCCTCTTGGTGACATTTCTCCTTCTACATTAGTAAACATAGCATTTAACAATATGCCAAATTTAATAAAATTTAGCCTTTTTAATTCTTCTGCGAGTGTTTTACTTACAATTCTTCTTACTTCTTTAAAAAACTGCTCCAATTCCAATTTTTCATTTTGAATTTTGTGATGCATTACTACTCTACCTTCTAAAGCATATACTCTTAAACTCGGTATTTCATTAGATGGTCCTGCTAATGGTTCTTCATGTTCTTCTTGTTGTTCTTCTTGTTGTTCTTCTTGCTGTTCTTCTTGTTGTTCTTCTTGTTGTTCTTCTTGTTGTTCTTCTCCATATAGTTTTAAATCTTCATATTCGGTTTCTGTTACATCTTTATTATTATTATGGAATAACTCTTTGTGTATTTCTAGTAGAATATTATCATGAAAAGTTTCTAAGCAAATTTCACATTGATACATCTTGTTGATGTTTACTCTTTGAAATTTAGCAGCAAAATGAAATGCTTCTCTACTGCTCCCTTTTTATAGCCTCCCAGTTGTAGTGGGGGGACGGTAAGATTTTTAGTAAGATGTTAAAAATAGTAGGTTAAGACTAAAGCTGAAAAGTAATGATTAAAGCCTATATTTTCTTCCAATTGCAAATACTCCACATATGCCTCTGCCCATAGCCATAACAGATCACTGTTACGCCAATATACACCAAAGGTGGGTCTATCATCAACTAAAATTGGAGATGCTATGTTTACTAATCTTTCATTTTCTATCCATGTCATAACTTCAATTACAAACCTTCCTATAATATCCATTGGAGAATTCGGATCCACAAATATTCTTGTTACAACATTTTCGCTTAACAAAGGCTCTTCAATTTCTTCATCGTTTTCTTCATCGTTTTCTTCATCGTTTTCTACATCGTTTTCTTCATTGATTTCTTCATCCACCTCCAATACTTCTTCAACTTTTGTACATTTGTTATAAAATATTGGAGCATCTCGGGGAGACATGTTCACTCTAGCTATTATTGTCAATGAATGTCCCAACGCAAACCACGACACTCTTATATAGGCAAGTCAATGAGTGGGGGGTTTCTTTTATTAATAAATTTTTATTAAAAGAAAATAGTTTAATTCTGTCTTTACCACAATATTACTCCTAATTAGAGCTTTCCAATGATGTATCACTTGCCCTATTCTGGCAAACCGTTCTCAAGTTATAAGTAAATTTGTTAGTTGGGGGGGGGGGGGGGGCTCGCAGGGTTCAAGGTCAAGGTCAAGACGATACACTTAAGACATTTTACTTAAGACATTATACTTAAGACGGTACACCTAAGACGTTGTGACGTCGGGGGGGGGGGGGGGGGGGCTCGTCAAGTTCAAGGTCAAGGTCAAGACGTTACACTTAAGACGTTACACTTAAGACGTTACACTTAAGACGTTACACTCAAGACATTTTACTTAAGACATTATACTTAAGACGGTACACCTAAGACGTTGTGACGTCGGGGGGGGGGGGGGGGGGGGGGTTATGCATGAGTGGATTTAGGTCAAGGTCACTAAAAAATAATAATGATCCAAGATGATGGAGGCGGCTGTAACCGTCTCCACCACCCTGTGTTCCTCAAACACTCCCAATCCCAACCCAAAAAGTTACGACTTGCGAGGGATCCCAATTTTTGGCCCGCACGCACGTGGCGATCCAGTTTGGTAGTCTGTGATACAGGCGGCCAGCCTCGGGCCTGGGCACTGGACTTGACCATTCCAATTTTACAATGGGGACTCTGGAACAGCTAATGCAAGACGCAACTCTAACCTCCCACCCTTAATCTAAACCCACCCAATCATATTTTTGCCTGACCAAAACTAAAAAAAAAAATCAAAAACAATAAAAATATGCGCTACCTACGGCACAACGCGCATGTCCCACCCATATTTAATGAAGTTCAATCGAACTTCTTAAATTTACATTTATATTTTAATTTAATCTACCCAACCTAACAGCTAGCTGTGGAATGTAAAAAATTATTAGTACACAGATAAACAAACAGACATAGACACACACACACACATACACACAAATACCATAAACCAATACTTAAGATTAAAAACACATTTCTTAAACATAAATAATACCATAACACACCTTAATGCTAACATCGCAATGCGCAAGTTAAACCTTAAAAAACTAACACATCTTAAGACTGAAACCAAACAACATTTTGCATAAAACCATAGACACACACACACACACACACACACACAACAAATATTAAATAGTAATAGCCTAACAACAAGAGTAACTCAAATATATATCGGCCGCTTATACATTTGAGTTGCCCTCTGAGTCGGGTCGGAGCGTCGCGTCCGAAATTCCGAGCCCGACTGTGGCGGCAATAGTCGTCGGGGTAGTTCTCGGCTCCCAGAGTGGTGGGGGGCCGGGAGGGGTTTCAGGGGCGCGGAACTTTCCAGAAATGTCAGTGGAAAATTCCAAACGGATGTGCTTTGTTACATGTGGGTCGCCTAAAACGCAGGTGGAGCCTTGTACCTCTCAATTTGCATTAGATAGCATCAAATTACATCCGCTGACAAGTACATCCGCAGCTTTCCCCATCGCGTGGCAGCATAATTATCGTCGATTGTTATCCACCCTCTTCCGCCGCTTAATTATACTTCCAACAGAAATAGGCCGCCAAAACACGCAACTTGTTTTTAACATACAATAGACTATTGTTTGGAAATGCATTACTTATGCTCATAATCCTTGGCCTGGTCGGTACTTCTTACACGCTACACCCAAGACGTTGTGACGTCGGGGGGGGGGGGGGGGGGCTTCCGGTTTCCGGTCCGGTCGGGGGGGGGGGGGGGGTCATGCATGAGTAACCATCCGCATGTATATAAACGATGGGAAGCTCGCGCGCCTCCCATATAGGGAGCTGACACCCCAACGGTAAACAACCAATCCGTGAGTTCATACCACATAGTACTTTAACACACTATTTATTTTAACATTTTTATTATTTTTACACTATTTCTTAACACTACATCAGTTATTTTATATATCTTAATTTTATTTTCGTGTCGAGTTTCCATTTTTTTTTTTTTTTTTTTTTTTTTTTTTTTTTTAATTAAAATATGCTAATTAACATCGTGTGCAGGAAACTCACACTGATTAATTGCAGGTTCCATTCTTACACACCTGTTTCCTCCTTAATATGCAAATTACTCTCTTACTTTAACAATACTTAAACTCTAACCGCTACTTCTCGGTCATACTAATATAATTAGTGCTACACTACGGGATTTACCTGTGCAATAGTGCACGCTATGTTTCCTGCACGTCTGCAGGTAATACACCTTACAATCATATACTTATTGCTACATTACACAAGACATTTCTTCCACACCTGCAGGTAATACACTTACTGACCGTCTACTATTATAATTATTGCTACAGTACGAGAGACATTTCTTGCACACCTGCAGCTTATACACTTTACAACCGTTTAATATTAAAATTATTGCTATACTACAATGGTTACCTGTTCAATCACAGTTTTGGTCCCCCCACTTGATTATCCACAAAGCAATACTTGCAATCCTACAACTGAATAATTAATTAACTTCCGCGATCACCAGTACTTTTTTAAACTATCCGTCTCTTCCTCTGACTCTTGTGACCGTAGCCGCAGCCGACTGACAAATAACCGAGCTCTCCCGAACCTCGCTCTTTTATGCGGTTTTCTCGGGGAGGGGGTTGGAGGGGCGTCGCACGTGACTCATCGATCGCATAAAAAGGGGGGTTGCTGCCGCGCGCGCGCCATTTCGGTGGCGGAATCGGTCGGGTGAGGAACTATCCGTAAGTCTCTGGCGCTTTTACAACTAACGCTTGTTACTCTAAAATGTGTTTGCACTTAATATGCTAATTAGTCTCTATATTTATGCACGGGACATTTCCTGCACACCTGCAGGTGATACACCTTACAACGGTCTACTATTATACTTGTTGCTACAATACAAGATTTACCTGTCCAATTGGCAATTGTGATCCCACTTAGTCGTGCACGGGATATTTCTTGCACATTAGCAGGTCATACACTTTACAACCGTCTAATTTTATAGTTATTGCTACAGTACAAGATTTACCTGTACAATTGATAATTGTATTCCTACTTATTCGTGCACGGAACATTACTTGCAATCCTGCACCTGAATAATTAATTAACTTCTGCGGCTACCGATACTTTTCTTCGCCTATATGTTTCCCCCTGCTACAACCTTTCGCGGCGCCGCCCGACAAATAACTGAGCTCTCCGAAGTTCTGTTCTTTTATGTCATCCTCTCAGGGGGAGGGGTTGGGGAAGGGGGGGGGGGGGGCACACAACCCCCATAAAACGGGCAACGGTACCGCGCGCGCGTCATTATAGTGGCGATAGGGCAACAGTAAACAACTATCCGCAAGTCTCTAACACCTAGTCTAACACTTTTTTACTTACGCTTTTTTACTCTAACATATGTTTGCACTTATTATGCTAATTAGTCTCTATATATTCAGACACACTCGCGGGCGCCGGTCATATACTCGCCAATTGTCGGAGAGTACACATCTCCCCTTCGTATATTATCATGGCTTCGCACTCTTTACAACTAAAGCTTTTACGCACAAAACATATTTTACAGAAACAATCTAACTCCAAAGTTTGTAAACCGCGTACTACATTGGCTAAGCTTAAGAAATACTACAGTTTTCACCCGTTGTACTTTGCAAAACCTAGCCTGTGCAACACTGCATACTCTACTGATACTGTTTTGCACGCTGTCTTAACTGACATGCTGCAGTATCAAAATTTCAATCTTGTTACACCTATTGACGATGCTATCCAATTATTCTTATTCACTATATTACCGGGTTTATATGATCGTTCTTCCTTGGGCACATGTCTCATTCTACTGTATCAACTCGCACTGTAAACACCTAGGAGCTCTCCTATCATGCAACTATTATTTTAATTTAATTTTAAAAATAAACTAAAACCTCCCGCGGCCCGGCGCCGCCCCTCCCAAAACCCCCACCGAGCCCCTGAGGCTCCCACTTTTTTAAAACCCCCTCCAAATGACCTTGACCCACTTCCCAAACCCATCCATCACTGTCACCCCACACTTCCAACCCCACACCTGCCTCTTCCAACCAATGACCTTGAACTGGCCCAACTGTAGCCATTCCCCACTACTCTTATGCCCCGAAACAATTCATTTGTTTAAAGTTTCAAATAGCTATTATCAATAATAAACACTAAAATTCTTTATGTGATATTTAAGAAATATTCCCATTTAATCTATTTTATACCGGTATTATAGTCTCTTCCATTATTTTTCTTTTGAATATATAGTAAGTTTTATGCTAATAAGAAATTAAAAACTTAGTAACAATTAGTATTACTGTTAAAGCGAAGTCTCAAAGCCCACGGACCATTTGCAGCCAATCTTATTAAAAGATAAAATATTACCCGACAGAATATTATTTAAGGTTGGATATTGTATGTCATAGTAAAAGCCTAGTTTTTTATAAAGAGTACTTAATCCTGATAGTGTAATACTTTAACATTCTATTTACTTACTCTCTCAACCGGCTATCAACAAGTTCAATTTTACTTCGTTGTAAAGTGGATGGATTTCGGCGACCTTTAGAATTTTAATGTATCATTATTTACAAACTCTAATGTAGTTTTAAAATGCATACAGTAAAAAATAAAAACTACATCCAGTTCAAACTTAATATGTGATTTTAGTGCTATGGATTTTGAATTTATAAAAACCCCTCTTCTATAAGTGACGTTAGGATGTGGCTGATGCCTATAAACATAGATACCTCTTAAACAAAAGAATATTGAAAAAGAAAACATTTACTTTTACAAATTTCTATCAGTATAGAGAAGTACGTATAACGAATCATAAATCCATAACCTTACGAAACTTATTATAGAGTTTGAGGTGGAAGGTTTAATAAAACTAAATGAATCGTTTTATCTTAATTTGTAACAAGTTGGTTGCACCTAACAGTAACTTATCACACAAATGCAAATGTAGAAAGCTAGAGTGTGTTAGTGATGGTGGTCAAACCGAGGTGCTGTAAATGTATTCTGGACCAACGTGACCCGCTTGCCAACTAGAGACTCTGCTCAAGTGAGTTCTCTAATGAAATGTCTAGCCCAAATCTTCACATTAGATACATTTTGAAACACTGTGTATTCTATAGTGTTTATTTTAGAGTGAGTATGAATGAGTCTTTCGTTTTAATTTTACAACAGTTTGGTTTCAACAATTCATGTTAAAGGGTTTCCCACTTTAACAACCCACCAGCAACCTCTGCAATTAATATTTTTAATAAAATATTTTAACATGTGTAAATTATTTTATTTTTATTTTTCCAATTAAAACAACAACAACTTAAAATTTAACTGTTTAAACGCAAGTAAAAAATGTAAGTAAATGAAATTGAAAAAAAAAACTACACAATTGGCTTTTAATCACTAGCTTGTGATGACGAAATGTCTAAAAGACATGTAATATAGGCTACAGGGTGTTAGTAAACTCTCTTTTAACAAATTTTAGATTTGTTCCTTGGGGCAAGACAAATAAAAAAAATCGACAAAGATGGGTCTAAAATCCTTTGTTAAGAGTCTTCTTTACCTTTAAACTAGTAACGCAGTCGCCAATGGTAACCACACGGCTTTTATACAAAACATGGTATTTATTCCCCTGTTTCGGACGCCATTTTTCAACCGATTTTCTTTAAACTTGGTAGTTGTTTTGTTGAATGGTTATATTTGGTTCCTCGTACTTATAGGATTTTTAAGTATTGATTGACGATGATTAACAGTTTCCTTCTCAGTCGAAAGCATAATTTATTTATTTATTTATTGGGATATTTACTGTATTTCAGAATTGTACAAAAATTCACCAAATAACAAAAAATGGGAATTCTAGGATTATTTTACAATGATTTGCATTATACTTACAAACACTACACAGCGTTTAAGGAACAAATAATAATTTTTTAGATGTTTGAGCTCGATTGTCTGAGAGATTACAGCTCTTAAAGTTAATTTGTATAAAGACAAAATAAAACACATTGAGGTAAAACACGGTAACATCTGGTCACTCCGTTGAGCCAGGCCGATCCCAAAGATTAACCTAACAGCTCAGAGGGACTGTTAGACAATTTATAGGGTCGTAGGGGAGGCATTTTGTTGGGGCTGTAAATGTTTAGTAAGGAATGTGTTTTTTATTCAGAAATGATTCCTTCTCTTATTTTCTTTCTTTTTTTAATTAGATGTTGCGGATTTAGAAACACGCTCTTATGTACTTAATGTATTAGATAATTTAACATATGTTTTACTTATTATTCAATCAGTACCCTATCAGTAGTCATAAATGTATAGTTATTGTTTTTGAGAAAATCACTGTAAACCTATTTCTAAAAACTCATATCTTTAGAAAAATTCATATATTTTAGTATGAAAATATATGTCCAAATTTTCTTATCTCTATTGTATTTTTCCGTCGTGAAAATAGCAATTCCATTTAAGTTAGTACTGATCGAAATATTCTAAGACTAAGCATAAACGTTGTTATGAAATCTAAAAAAAAAAAAAAAAAAAAAAAAACCGTCGCAGCAGACCTGCGTACTCAGCGAATTTCCAAATTAGTAATATTAATTTTGACCACCTAAACTTGTAGACAAAATTTCATCACGCGCTCATAAATAGGGAAATAAATGTCTATTCTCCTTAAGATATAGGGAAAGAGTATGCAGGTATGCTGCCGTGGGGGACACTAAAAGTAGGTTTTTAGCGTAGAAAAAATTTATTTCGACCATATAAAGCCACATAGTAAGTTTCATCAATATCTGTCCATAAATAAAAGAGTTTGCCTATTCTCTATATGATTAACATGGGAAAAGAGTATGCAGGTTTGCTGCCATGATAAGTACAAAAACCAAGATTTTTTTACCTTAAATGGATGAATCTCAACCAGATGAAGCTAAATACTAAGTTTCATCCAAAAATATTGGTTAATAAGTGAAATATTAACACATCCTTATTCTCCATAAGATTAACATTGGAGCCCCAAAAGACAATGTACTGTCTTTAGACTTTGTAATATCTCGGTAACCAATGGAGATAGAGCAAAGCTTCAAGATACTAAATTGTGTGTTTTTTTGAGCTAAATCCAATGGTCAAAATAAAAATTTAAAATTTTTAAAATTTACATATGAAAAATGCAAAAAACCCATTTTTGGGGTACAAAACCCCCCAAAACTACCCCTTCCGGTAGGTCGATATGTCTGGTTTTCGAACTCATCCGAATAAATGTAGGATTACACATCTCTACCAAATTTGGTGTCGATCGGACCATTTTTACGAGAGTTATCGTGTCTAGGGACACATACATATATATATACATATATATATACACATATAAGTAGATAGTATCATGTTGGTTCTAGGACACTTTTGGAGACAATCAAAAATCAAACAAATTTCACAGTTTTTTAATACAATTATGCAATATTTTTGCCACTTTTTGGCCAATTTTCAGCTTTTGTCAAATTGTCATAAAAAATATGCAATTTTAATTAAATTTTTAACAAATATGCCTAAAATTTTCTACAAAATAAAATTTTTTTAAAAACAAGTAAAATTATCACATTTTATAAGTATTTTTTCAATAAAATCAATAGTCGACTTTTCTTAAGGTAATTTAAAATTTTAATAGTATTTTTTCAATAAATTTGACTAAAATAGTAATAATATATTCTAATTAATTTCAGTAATATCATTTTTGATTATATTATATTCAAGTAATTTTTCAGATACAATAATAATATAACAATTTGTTTTACTAGTAGCTACTATATCATAATCAAAATCTGCATTAATAATAATATCATTTTTTGAACTTGAAATATTTGTTGGATTTTTTGTAGTATCAATTACATAAATTGGTCTATTTTCTAGAAATTCTGTTGGACTATAATACATTTTACTACTAATATAATAAACTTTTTTGTAATCTTGATACATTTCATACATAATTCTAAATTTTTCATTGTTTATATCAAAATTTTCCAATTCATCAGGGTAATAATGACCATTTAGTTTTACTCTTATATTTTTTACATACATACTATCAAATTTAGAAGTATCAAATAACTGATCATTTGTTCTTGATTTTTGAAATCCAATTATAATAAATTTTGGATTATAAATATTTTTATAGATATTTGTTATATCAAAACTTAAATTCTTTCCTGTAATATTTTTTTGTTCAATGCATTGCCAATGATTAAAATGAAAATTTACTTTTTCAAATTTGCTTAGTTCATTAATTAATTGAATTTTACTTGTTGTTTTGTATTCAATTATAGGAACTCTAATAAAAAATTCATCAATTGTTATTTTACCTTCAGTTGGTAATGTAGCATTATCATAAGATCCATCAGCCTTTTTAGTTTTCCATCTAAAAATTTCATCATTATCTTCTGATCTAATAAATGTTATATTAAAACCTCCTTTGTATATTGGAATATTTACATTTTCAAAAAATCCTAATCCAAAATGAGATAAATTACCAATTGCTTCAAATTTATTTTTAAAATTTGATTCAAAACCATTATTTATTTGGTTTATTTCTGATTTTGAATAAGTTATAGTACCTTTAATTGTACTTAATAGACCAGGATATTCAATTTCATCAATCAATTTATTATGTTTTCTAACTTCAATTTTTGAAAATAAAAATTGAACAAAATTATCAATTAATTTTATATTAGCACCATTATCATATGCATTTCCATCAGATTTAGTCAATTTACCAGATATATAAAATTGAAATTTAGAAGTACAAAATCCATCTCCAAAATCTATATTAAATTCAGTTTTTTTATTAGGTTCATTTAAATGTAATTTAGATAATGGATAGAAATTTTTGTATTCAGCTCTTTCAATATCATTTACATATTTTTTGTAATCAGCCATTTATTAAGGATAAATTTTTTAAATCAAAAGCTTTTTTAAAACAAGTAAAATTTTTATAATTTTATGATGTCAAATTTTATAATTTTTATGTATCAATTTCATTTTTACTTTTTAAATATTCAATTTCAGTAGCATGATCAAGTTTAAATTTTGCTGATATTTTTTGATGTTCTAAAATTAATTCCCAATTTAATGTAAATGCATAATCATGAATGAAATATTCAGTTAAATCTTGATATTTACAAATCAAATCAATATAATCTTTTAATTGATAATTTATGAATTCAGTAATAAAATCTATAGTTAAATTTTGATGTTGAGCAATTTTTTGCCAATTTAATTTATTTTGAAACAATCTCATCATATTAATACTCAACTCATATTTTTCAGAAATATCATCCCAATCATCTTTGTTTAATTGATTTTGGTTTCTGATAATAAATAAATCAAATGAACTGTATAGAGCCATTTATTAGGGAGAAAATTTTGTAAAACAACTTTTCTTTGAATTACAAATACAACATTTTAATTTAATTACATTTATATTTTTCAATTTTATTATCTGAATATCTTTAGAATTAGTTTTCTGTTTACATTTAAGACAATAAATCAACTCCATTTATATAAAATAATTATTGTAATTTATCTATATCATCTTTAATTAGTATTATTTCAGCATTTAATTCTTTTATGGATTCATTGACTCCATTAAATAGAAATTTTAGTTCTTTTTCTAATTTTTCTTCTAAATTTTCAACGTATTTTCCAATATTAATTAAAAAGTCTGTAATTTTAATTAAATCTTTTTAGTTTCTGAATGATCATTACCAATTTTAAAAATTGAATCTAAAACTTCATCTAATTCTGATTTTATTACAACATCATATTTATTTATACTTGGTTTAACATAAACAATTCTTTTACCATTAATACTTATATAATTTTTTGATAAACCAATAGCATTTACTAGATTTTCAGTCTTCTTTACATGACTTTTAAAACTTTTACTAAAATTATTAAAAAATATATTTAATTTAGAATTTATATAATCTTCTTTAATATTAATTGGATGCTTTTTCTGTCTTCCAAACAGATCAAATATATTTTGTGAATCCATATTTATTAAGGATTAATTTATTTATTAAGCTATCAAATTTTTTATTTTTATTTAATTCATTTAATATAAAAATACATAAATGACCACAAATTGGTGGATCATTATAATTTTGAATTTGATTATCATTATAAAATATATTATCTTTTCCTAAATATTTAACTAATTCTATTGGTGGTTTATTAACTATATTTCCATATGAATCAAAATAATATTTAATTTTATCTTTTTTATAATAACAAACCCAATGAGTTCCATTTCCATCAAATGAATCTAAATTTATAATTCCACATTCAAATTTATTAACTTTATTAGGTAATATATCTCTCATAAATACACCTCTAAAATATTTTATATTTTTACACAATTTTTCTAATTCACCTAATGTTAGTGGTTCAAAATTTTTTTATAATTTTGTTTCATATATTTTAATGTTTTTTTATCTAAACCAGATCCTTCTACATTTTTTAATTCATGATCTAACCAATCAACAAAATTTCTAAATTTAGGAATTATAGATTCTTTTACTACTTTTGCTCCTTTTCTAACATTTGGTGTATAATTTTTAACTATAGGTATATTATCAGCAAAATCTAAAATTTCTTTTAGTAATCCACCATTTTTTATTTCTTTTAATTGATTATATGAAAATTCAAATCTTAATCCTTTATTTAATTTTTTATGTTTATTTAGTTTATTAATTTGCCTTTTAGATAATAATATAATATCTTTTCCATTTTCATTAAATTGATCAATATTAAATTGAATTATAACTGATCTTTTTTTTTTAAATGCTAATTTTATTTTTGATTTTTGATTATCTGTCAAGTTTATATTTGTTTTTCCATTTATTAAGAAAAAAATTTATAGTTTTTTATAATATGGATTAATATAATTAATAAAAAATTTATTAAAATTTTAATCCTACTTCTAAACCCATACCAAATTTTCTTTTCATCCACATAGCACCTGATGTTGGTAATGCAATTAATCTTTCACCAATTCCATGATTATTTGATGTTACTATATCCCATGCTTTATCTTGTAAAATTTTATCAGCTATTTCATTTCTAGATTTTGTATCTTTATGATCTCTATAAAATACATCATGTTCTTTAGCAGCTTTATCTAAATCATTTATTCCAGGATCATTTCTTTTTATTCTTTTATTTAATTTAGTTCCAGGCCCTAGATATTGATAACCAGGTACATGTAATTCGAAAGGTAAATTATTTATAACATCATTTAAAATACCTGATCCATCTTTTAATAATGGTGATGAAATATTTGCCAAAATTCTTTTTAAATACTTAATTCCTTCAGGTTTTTCAATTAATTCATCTAATTTATTTCATATAAAGTCTTTAATTGCTCTCTTTTCATTTAAAAAATTATTATTACCAGCTTTTTCTTGTGCATATATATAATTAATAATATTATCTAATTTATTTAAATCATCTATAAATCTATATTCAATTTTATTTTCTGTATATTTTCTGATTCCTGAACCTTCAATTTCACCTTTTAATTCCCAAATATGTTTAATTAAATTAATATATTTATCACCTTTACTAGATTTTGGTTTCTTACTGTTTGGATCATTATTTTTATAAATTGAATTAGTTTCCCATAAAATCTTTGAATAATTATTTAAATCATCTTGTGTATATAAATTATTATCTGGTTTCTTTTCATAAGTTAACAATCTCCATAATCCATGTGTTCCATTATATTTTTTATCATCAATTATTAAATCATCATTATCAATTACAGTTATTTTATCACCAATCATAAATGATTTTTTATGTTTATTCCAATATAAACCAAATTTATCATCTTTTGTTCTTGGTAAATATTTTTGTGCTAATGGACCAATAATTTTATCTAATGTTTGAGGTGAAATTAAATTTGGGTCAATAAATGTCGATTCTTCTTGAATTATTGGTTGTCTGATTGGTCTAAATGGAGTACTTGAAGGTAAATTTAATTCTTCAGTTTCTGGTATTGATATATTGGCAAAATTATTAACAATAGGTACCAATTCCATAAGGTTTTTATTTTCATTTAAGACTTCACCAATTTTATTTTCAACTTTACCTATTGCTGATGTTATAGGTTCATATGCTTTTTGTTTCATTTTTTCATAATTATCTTCAATTTTAATTTGATTTTTAAATTCTTTTATTAATTTTTTCTCAATATCATCTAATTTTTTAGATTCATTAACAGATATTTTATCCATTTATTACAAAGAAAAATTTAGGTTCAAAACAAATCATGTTAACATAAACACAAATCATGTTAACACAAACACAAATCATATTAACACAAAACACAAATCATGTTAACACAAACACAAATCATGTTAACATAAACACTAATTATGTTAAACACAATTCATTTTACTTTATTTCTGTAATTTTCATTAAATATATAAATACTAATGAAATAAATAATACTAATAAAATAAATATTCTATCAATTATTGAATCAAACATACAACAAGCCATTATCATTATTTAATATCAGAAAAATTTTTCATATATTTTCCATCATTTGATTTTTTCAATAAATTAATAGTTAAAAATCCATAGTCTTCTTTCCAACAATCATTACAAATAGTTTTAAATTTATCAAATTTCATATCTGATCCAACAAAATTATTATATATTTTTTTCATATAATGTTCATTTTGTTTAAATATGCATAACATATTTAAATTATTTCTAATTAATTGCATATCAACTTTTGAATAACATTGTGATAAATAAATACATGATATATTTTTATGTCTACCCATTATAAAATATTCTTTAATTTTATCTTGTTTTTTTAAAATACAATCATCAAAAACTACTAATGAATTTGGTTTACATTTATTTAGTGGAATCATGTCATCACATGAAAAATAAGAAATTTGTTTATTAATATTTGATTCTATATTTTTAAATCTTTTTTGTATTAATTTATAAGATGGTTGTTCTAATGATTTACTAAAAATATATAGATTTGAATATGGAATTAATCTTTTGTAAATAAAATTTAATAACAATGTAGTTTTACCAGATCCACTTGTTCCTATAATTAATAATCTAATAGGTTGATCATTTTTATTATTTTTATCATATGATTCTAATTTTATATTATCTTTTTTTTCTAAAAATTTCTCCATTTAAATAAGATGAAATTATTTAAAATAATTGGTCATTCATCCAAACTAGAATTAAGATTAGAACATCCAATACATTTAGATGGAAAATATAGTATTGGTTTAAGTGGATTTTATTCAGACAATTTTATATCAAATATACCAAATGATTATAAAAACTGTTATGGATATTCTATTAAAGATGAAGATGATAAAATTATAGATCAATATTTTGATATAAATAAAGGAAATTATACAATTGAAGAAATAAAAAATATTTTTATTAATAGTTTAAAAGAATTTAAAAAGAAATTTAATAAATTTGATGAAAATGATTTTATATTGAAAAATGATGGACCATATATTATAATAAAATCTCCTGTTAAAATTATAGTAACAACAATTATAATTGATTTATTAGGGTTAAATGATAAAATAATTGAACCAGATGTATTAACAAAAGGAATAAAACTACCAAAAATTAGACCTTTTGATGTTATTGAAATACATTGTAATTTAGTTGATCCTAGTTTTGAAAATCATAAAGATTATTCACATTTACATAAAGAATCAGAAATTCTATATTCATTTTATCCAAATGTTGAATATGGATCAAAAATTAGTGAAAAACCAAATGAAATTGATTATATTCCTTTAAAAAATATAAATAAAATTCAAAATATTATAATATCTATTCAAGATAGTGATGGAAATCTAATAAATAATGAAAATATTAAAAGTATTGTATATCTAAGATTAAAACAAAATTTGTAATAATTTGTCTACATAAATAATAAAACAATTGATTTAATTAACAATAATTTTATATTTAATAATAAATTAATTGTATTTAATAAACAAAATAATCCTTGGTTTAAAGGAAAAGATATTTTTGATATTTTAAAATATAAAAATTCTAGAAAAGTTTTATTTGATAATGTAAAAGAAAAATATATAAAACTTTAAAAATATCAAGTGTAATCAACAGTTACACTTACATAATGATGATAAATTAATTTATATAAAAATTATAGATGTCACAAATTATGACACCCTAGAAATTTATGTACAAACATGTTTTCAGATGCCCTAAAACAGGGCGTCAATAAAATAGATATTAAAACAATATTTATTAATGAATCTGGTTTATATTTATTAATTTTAAAATCAAAAAAGGTAGATAAACAATAAGGATAGTTGATGATAAATTAAAATTTATAGATATTTTTAGAGGGGACAATTTGTCCCCCCTATAATATAATAAAAACATACAAGACTTATTAAAATTAGGTAGGACCCAAAATGGGTCCCATATAAATTATAATATTTATTTTAAAAATGTTTAAAGGAGGTAACCTTATCATACAATAAAAACTTAAGGGTAACAAAACGTTACCCTTCTTAAACATTCAAAAATATTCATAAATATAATAAATTATATACAAATTTGAGACCCGTCTTAAAGACGGGTCTTACTTATAATGATAATAAAGTAAAATTTATAGATATTTTTAAGTTAGATATTCAATAAATTATTGAATATATTTAAATTTATTAAAGAAAATATTTAAAAATATACATAAAATCATAGTATAAATTCAATATCATATGGTTATAAATTATTAATATAATTTTGATCATTTTCTTTAAAACTTTCTTTAACATAATTTTTTATTATATTTATAAATGGTTCTATTATAAAATTAAACTTATAATGATATACAAAATAATTTTTATATTTAAAAAGATATATTAAAAATTTATTTGATACTTTAGTTTTAAATAAATATAATTTTATATCAAAATCATTATTTATTAATTCTTTTGGAACAATTAAAATTTCCATTTATTTATAATTATTTTTATACCCCCAAGGTAATGTATCAATTTTATTTTCACAAATAAATCTTTTGTCATCTCTATTACTTAAAGCTAATTTATTTATTGTAATTGTATATAGTTCATGTTTAAAACTTCTAATACAAGTCATTTCTCTATATTGTTCTTGATCATCAAATAAACATTTCTTAAAATCATCCATATGTAATGTTTTATCAACAACACTTTTCTTAATTCCTTTACATTTTACAGGATTTTTATTATTAAATTCATAACTATATAATTTTGATCTTAAACCACAATATTCTTCTAATATTTCACCATTTAACTCATCTTTAAATTTACCAATTATTTTTTTATTCCTTTCACTATAGCATTCATGTTCTTTCTTATAATCACTTGTATCAAATTCATTAATATTTTCTTTAATAATTTTATATGGATCCTTTTTAAATTCTATAAAATAACTGTCTGTGTCCATATATAATAACCTTATATTTGGATCAAACTTTTTTAATTTTTCATAATAAAATTGATACATATGTAATTTTGATAAATCAAGTACTGAAAATCCTATATAGATTGGTTTATCAAACTTAACCTTTTCTTTTATCATATGTGAAGCAATACAGTCTTTATCAAATATACTAAATGTTTTAAAATTAGGTTTTTTTGCTTGTTTTAATGAAAACTTTTCATCACCTAATTTAATATCACATCTATTTCTAACATTTTCCATAGTTTTTCCAAAAACACTATTATTCATCAATTTAAAAAAGTCTTTTTCAATATCTGATGTTGATTTGGATCTTAATTTGGTATTTAATTCAATATATTTTTTCATATAATCGTCTTGATCAAATGCTATAACTCTATTAACTTTCTTTAATTTTATTCCTTTTTGTAGATAATATTTTAAGTTTCTTGAATGAATAACATAATCTTTTTTATCAAATAATGTTGTGCAAAGCTTATTATTATAATGTTCAGGTGCTAATGGTAAATCTTTATGATTATCATGTAATTCAATAAGATATTCTAAATCAACATCTAATATATATCCATATTCAGCATTTTCATCTAATTCTAATATTGTTTCTTCCCATTCATTTAATGTATATGTATTAGGATTCATCCATGTTATATCTTTATAAGGTAATTTTTGACTTAAAGCCCATCCATATATATTATTTGCATCTATATATAACATATAATTTTCAGGTTTTGTTTTATCATAATTTTTTGTATATTTATTGTTTGCTTTACAATATCTAGTTATACATTGTGAAATACCACCTCTAATACCTTTTTCAATCATTAAATACATATTATAATCACTTATTAATTCTAGTTTAATTTTTGTTAATTTTAACATAGAATCCCAAGCTAATGATGGTGATGTTAGATAATGTGCTGGATCTAATTGATAATTTTTCAAACAAACAGATCTAAAATTTTCAAATATATCAGCTAATAAAAGAACATCTGGAATATTATATAAATCTGAATAATTACCTAATGTTTTTATTTTTAATTTATTCCAAACTTTTATATAATGTTTATAATCATCATCACTTATATTTTCATTAGTTAAACAACTATAAAATTGATCTTTTTCTAATATTTTATCATAGTTCAATTTTTCAACATTATCAATAAATTCATATGGAAATACACCTTTAGAAGTTAATATTTTTAAAGTTTCATTATCATATTCAATTATATCATTTTCTTTTATAAATTTATTTATATGCTTAAATTCTTTAAGATTTTTAGCTAATTTTTCAATTGATGTAGCCATAAATCTAAATGTATCTACAAATGAGAATTTTATAAATTTTCTAGGTTTAAAATATAGTTCACCTTCAAACTCATAACCATAACCAGAATTTACTGAATAGTTAATATATTTTTCATCTGTATTGGCTAACAAATCAATTTTACCATATTTTTTAGCTAATTCTTTTATAAACAAATGTGTATCATAATTTGAACTATTATGACAGAATATAGGAATATTTTGAGGGAATTTTAGATTTAAATTACAATTTAAATGTGCAGCACCCCTAAATTTTCCTGTTAAATGGCAATGATCTCTTACTTTTATTCTTTTATCATTATCAAAACCAATTTTTTCACAAATATGACAAATATTTGTTTTCTGATAATTAATTTCTTTTTCATTAGTTAAATTCATAGGCTTTTTATTTTTTGAATTATATTTTTAGCTATATATTTTGAAATTTCATCTAAATATTCAAATAATTTATTTGGTACATTTATTAATTCCTCTTCAGTTTTTGCTCTATAACAAATAGGTTTATACATTTTATTAGTTACTCTAGATACTAAATAGATTGTGAATCCATATGGTTTATGTTTTTGAATTTTATTTGTATATGAGCAATTTGGATTATTTTTACAATTATCAATCTTTTCTAATATACTTTCAAAATCCATATAAATTACATATGGATGTTCAAACTTTTTATAATAATTTTTAAAACTTACAGTTTGACCTTTAAATGGCATTATAGGTCTACAAGGTTCTAATAATTTACATATTTCTAAATGATTATTCAAGTCTTTGTTTTTGTAGAAATGAGTTAAACATCTTCTACAAATATATTTTTTATTTGTATTTTTTTGTGTTAATTGCTTAGATACTAACTTACTTAAATCTGTAATCAATATATAATGAGAATTATTACCAATTTTATAATATAATAAATCAATTTCTAGTTTTGTATTATAATGTTCAGATATTTGTAATGGCACTATTTTTTCATCTTCATCAATTCTATAAATATTTATTGACATTGATGGATAGTTATATTTAGAATCAAATGATCTTTTTTCAAATAATTTAATATCTTTCAATGTTATTGGATAATCAAAACCTTTAAAAATATCAACATTTATATATTTTTTATATTGTTTAACTCTTTCAGCATGTTCGTTTGGTTTATCAATAGCACATCTAATTGCATAAATAAAACAATATTCATCTTTATTTTTAAAATTTACACAACATTTTTTATTCTTAATTTTATTTGGTTATTCTATATATGATCCAGCATTTAATGAATTATTTTTAGATAATTTTAGATTTAATTCAACACATCTTTTTAATGACCAACCAGAGCCTTTTGATGGTTGATTTAGTTGTTCTCTAACTATTAATTTCTTAAATTGATCATCAATAAAATCATCTATATTTAAAATATCTGAACTTTTTATACAAAAATACATATTACTATTTTGAATTTCACCATTTATTAATTTTCTTTCATATTCACATTCTAAAGCCATCTGTCCTTTAATATTTTTGAATTTTTGTTTTTCTAACAATTTTTTTATTTCATTTCTTTGAGTTTCTAAATAATCATTAATATCTAAATCATCATTTGAATTTGTTAAAATATAATCTTGAAAATATCCTTTTAATGACGAAGCTTCTTGAATATTTATTATATTTTCTTTTGGAATTGGTTTATTTTTAAAATAATCATTTAATAATCCAATCAATTCTCTCCTAGTTTTATTAACAATTTTAATACTATTTTTAATTGCTAAATTTTCAATATATTTTAATGATCTATATTCTAAATTATTTGGATTTTCTTTAATTTTGTTTAATCTTTTAATTAGTTCATCTCTAGATAAATTTTCATAATTTTTAACAGATAATTTTTTTGCAATTTCATTTAATTTTTCTATATTAAATAATGAATAATTTGTAAGATCAAATGTTTCTTTAATATTTGTTAATTCATCTAAAGTTTTATTTTTATAATTATATATATTATTATTTTTACACCAATGTTTTAATTCAAATATTTTATTATCATATTTTTGTTTATTTAATAAATGTTTAGTTGAGTTATAATGTCTATCAATTTTTATATAATATATTTTTATTACAATAAGGACAATTAATATTTTTATTTGTTCGTTCCATTTATTAGAAATAATTTTTACTTAGAAATAAAACTCTTAAAAATATAAGAAGTTTTTTCCACTTTTTACTAGGTAATTTATAGTTTAAATTGTATTTTTTCAATCAATAGTCAACTTTTCACAAGTTAATTTAAATTTTCTAGAGTATTTTTTCAATAAAATCAATAGTCAACTTTTCACAAGTTAATTTAAGTTTTCTAGAGTATTTTTTCAATAAAATCAATAGTTGACTTTTCATAAGTCAATTTAAGTTTTCTATAGTATTTTTTCAATAAATTTCAAACTTTTTTAAAACAATTAAAATTATTATTTTTATCATATTTTTAAATTTTCTAGTTTTGTTATATTTTTGTCATGAATTTTAATTTACAAATTGGTTTTTTTCAATTCATATTCATAAAAATTTCCAATAATATCTTCATTATTTTGATCTTTTATACTATATGTAACTGGATTTGTATTATTAATTTTAGAAATTATAAATATTTCTCTAGACCAATTATTTTTATATTTATTAGAAAATGTTGATTTTTTATTTCCAATTCTAACTCTATCATTTATTTTAAATTTTGATTTAGTTATTATTTTTGGTGGTTTATATTTAAAAACAGTATCTAATAAATCCTTTTCATTATTTTTATTTACTTCAATTGGTTTCATTTTAATTGTTGAATGATATGAGTTATTATATTCTTTAACAATTTTTGGTAAAATATTTATCCATCTATAATTTTTATTAATTTCAAATTGTATTTTCATTTTTTCATTTTGTGTTCTATTATACCTTTATATTATACTTGATTTTTCTTCATTTTCTGTATGATACAATTTAATATCATATTTATTTAATATTTCATTAAAATCTTTATTGATAAATTCTAATCCTTTATCTGTATGTAAAAGATTAGGTGATTTATGATTAATTTTAATTGCATCCTTAATTATTTCTTCAAATGCTTTAGAAACTGTTTTTCCATCTTTTTTCTTTAATGGTTTTGACCAAACATATTTTGAGAAAGTATCTATAACATTTAACATATATTTATAACCATCATTTTCTTTTTCATAATTTTTCATTATAATTAAATCTGCTGCCCATAAATCATCAATACCTAAAGTAATTATTTTTCTTTTTAGAAATTTCTTTCTAATTGGAGCATGAATTTCATTTGCTTCAATTATTTGTTCATTTTTAGTTAATTCTTTTTTAATTATAGGTTTAACTTCTTTTTTCAAAATTTTACTTTTATTTGTTTTACAAATTGAACATTTAGTAGCAATTCTATATAATCCATTTTTTCATTTCAACAATTTGTGGATTAATATTTTTAGTTTTTTTCTTACATTTGTGACAATGAATTGGTTCATTCATTTATGTATATATATTTTTTTAATAAATGAATATGTGTTATAGATGTCATAATCAAACTAATTTTACTATTATTGGAAATTGTGTAGGATGTAATATATGTAAAAGAATTATTTATGAAAAAAAGATTAAGAGAAAAAGTAATAAGAATAAACATCTTAAACATATTTTAAGAGAATTTAACCATTTTCAACCATATAAAACACAACAATTAATTAATGAATTATATATTTTATGTATTTCCAATCATTTTGAAATAACACCTAAGAATATAAAATTATTTTTAAAACAAAGGAATTGTACAAATTGGATATTTTACTATCAATTTTTAAACAAAATATACAATATTGATTTTGAATTGAATAATGAAGATAAAGAAAAAATTACACTATTTTTTAATAAATATTTATGTTTTAAGAAAAGTAATATATCATACAAAAAATTATTACCTATGATTTTTAAATACTTAAATATGGATTTTTGTATAAAACCTAATTATGATAATGACTTTTTAACATATCTATCACAAACAAGTTTGTGATATTTTTTCCTATATAAATGGATCTGCTAGAAGAAATTAATAATGTTGGAGAATTAAGATTTAAAGAATATAAACCATTAAAAAGTTTAAATTTAAATGAAAAATATAAAATTGAAAAATTTGAAAGAATTAAAGATAAATATGGATATACAATTATTGTTGAATTAGAAAAATGTAAAGTACATTTACCAAAAAGATTTACTAATGTAATTGATGATAAATCGATTAAAGAATTAAATAAAAAAGATTTACATTTAATTGTCACTGATATTAAAACTTTTGATGATAAAGAAACTGCTTTAGTTAAATTTGAATAATTATTACAATATTATTGATACTAAACCTTAATTTTACTTATTTTAAAAAAATTCAAATTTTATTGAAAAAATACTATTAAAATTTTAAATTACCTTATGAAAAGTCGACTATTGATTTTATTGAAAAAATACATATAAAATGTGATAATTTTACTTGTTTTTTTAAATTTATTTTGTAGATAATTTTAGGCATATTTGTTAAAAATTTCATTAAAA
This sequence comes from Neoaliturus tenellus, assembly GCA_030545055.2. Classification (NCBI taxonomy): domain Eukaryota; kingdom Metazoa; phylum Arthropoda; class Insecta; order Hemiptera; family Cicadellidae; genus Neoaliturus; species Neoaliturus tenellus. The sequence goes on along the minus strand of CM061536.1, from coordinate 72,967,050 downwards.
TTGCATATTTTTATGACAATTTGACAAAAGCTGAAAATTGGCCAAAAAGTGGCAAAAATATTGCATAATTGTATTAAAAAACTGTGAAATTTGTTTGATTTTTGATTGTCTCCAAAAGTGTCCTAGAACCAACATGATACTATCTACTCATATATATATATATATATATATATATATATATATATATATATATATATATATATATATATATATATATATATATATATATATATATATATATATATATATATATATATAAATTTTAATGACTATTATTTTTGGTCTCTGGGCACCTCAAAACGAAAAAGTAACATGGTCCCGGTCTTAGGTCTTTCCATGAGACCTACGGTAATAGCTTATTCCCTATTGGAAATTCGCTAAAAAAAAAAAAAAAAAAAAAAAAAAAAAAAAAAAAAAAAAAAATTGTAAGTAAAGATATGTATGGCAGTATAATTATTAGATATTTGCTACAAGAACAATCTAAATCACAAAACAACTCAAATAATCAGTTTTTCTGTTCAGACTATTTAGTTAAAATAACAATGGTTGTTTGGGTGAACAAACGAAGTAGAGAACGATGAAGAGCGACTACAGGACGTGACCACTGGCTTGTTTTTCAAACGTGCTTAATGAGTCCAATACGACAGTTTGGTTTGGAGTTTATTTTCTTTATTTAACAAAAACTTTAGATTACAATAAATAAATAGCATCAAAAGACAGTTTAAAATTATCAAAACTAAACTTACATTTGGAAGATCAAAATGCCACATTTACTTTTTAATTTCATAAAAGTCGAATACATAGTAAGGAATAATGTGTTTATATTTTACCCTGACAACGTTCTGAACGGCAAAAAAATCTCAGAAAAGGCAGAAAAATATTGTAATCTGAGAATCCGATAAAACCAGAATTATTTATTGCCAACCACAACAAAATTTACTCAATGTTAACTGGTAATGAACATTTTACTAACATTTAAGTTAAAGAATACTATTAAGGAATGTATATGTTTTCAATTTACATAGTACTAAAATATTATGATGTGAACACCTAGTTTTAGTCTACTTTATTTCTTGTAAAGTTATAGTAAAGTTTTGGACTAAACATTTTATTGATTTTGAAAATTAAAATTGGAATTTGTTTATATATCAAACGTAAATTTACAGTGTAAATTACTTTAGTAGGAAGGTTATAACTGAATGAACGTAAAATTTATTTTCCATTTTTTGGTGAGGTAAACTGAGTATAAACTAACATCTAACGTACTAATGGTGTTATTTGCTTGAAAGCAATATGTTCACAACTAAAACCCAAACCTTGTTGGAAAGAGTGTCTCTTACATTTTCATGAGCTCAATGTTTGTTGAACGAGATAAAATCCAGTGAGTGCTTTGTGATTTTCTTATATGAAGTAAAAGTTGAAAAGTACAAAAACTTTAAGTACTGATATTCAGGTTTATTTGGTTTAGCTTGTTTACAGTGGAGATCTTGATGCTTGATGCTTGTGTGTGTGTTTTTGTGTAGTATAAGAAATGTCAATTTCCTTCGAATTACAAAATATTTTAAATAATATCTTTATTGTTAAAGGAGATCTCCACTGACCCGTCACAAGATAGGTATACTGTACAACATTTACAATGACATTCCCGGTACAAGTATAAACAAAAGTATTTTTTAAGTTTGTTCCGAAAGCGTGTAACATAATGCTTTGAGAATCTCAGCAGTAGGTCATTGAAGCGTGAAATCAAATTCCACTTGAGCTTGCACCCAAGAAACGAAAGCGACATCGGTTATGGAAATGATGATGAAAACTGGATTTTAGGTTACTCACAGAAATAGGTTAAATAGGGGAAATATAAATTTCCACTTTAGTACCAAAATAAATATAATCCTAATTAAAATTTAGGTTGCATTTGAACTAAGGAAGACACAAACGTGTAATAACACTATAAATAAACATTGAAAGACTATAATAAACTGAATTAGTGTATACAGATAATACACTATACTGAAATAGTGTGAACAGATAAGTTCAAGTCAAACATTTAAGTTGCACTGTGTTGTGAAAAACAGTGTATACCAAGAAAACATATGGATTAATCGTTTACCAAATAATTATATCAGAAATGAAAAACAAACGTCTACAACACTCAAAAATATATTTACACTTATACTGCAAAGAATACAGACGGTAAATATATCAAAAGATGGAAAATGGCAATCGATTTCGACCGGACACACCGATCATCATCAGGCCCAAAGAGAGAATGCGAGAGTGAATGGGTTATTTACACAACACGTTCAATAGAACAAATATAGGTAATTTATACTAAATTGTACATAAATAATTAAAAATATTCTATAAAGTTTGGTTTAAATAACAAATATTACTAAGGAAGACACACACTTGTAATAACTTTACAAGCTCGAATACATTATAATTATGTATTCTTAACTTAACTTTCGTACTAATATCTGTCGGGTGTATTGTTATCCAACAATACATAAACAGATAAGGTCGATGTTAAAAATAAAAGTTGCACTGCGTTGTGAAATTATTATGGAACACATCATAAACTAAACTAAACATAATGATTAGGTACACTTATGATTATAAAAAAATTATAAAGTTATATGTGTAGTGTAATGATATGACAAACTAGAAAGCAATCATTTCAAAGTTTAAATTACACCATTACACTATAAATTCGAAATTAAATGTACCTGAATATGCTAGTCACAGTCCACAGCTTATATACTTTGTTACCCTTCAACTCATATTCACCGATCATCATCAAGATTATTACTTTTGACAATTTTTAATATCTTAATTTTGATGATATTCTTTTGATTCCAGTTTTCTAGTAAAAACCACAAACCGAATAAAATTTTGATTACAGAAGACTTCAAAATTTTTGTTAAATAAAATCAAGTAATTTTCAATTAAAAGTAAACACAATGTTTGTATTAATGTCTTATCACTATCAAAATATGTTTGCAACTTTTAATACTATTTCCATGGTAACGATAACACATAACATTACCATAGAAATTTTAAATAAAGTGTTCTTTGCTTAAAGTACATTCCATTACTAATCCTGAATCCTAGTGATCAATTTTGGAGAGCGATAAATTTTACGCGTTTTGTGAGGTCGAACGTTTCTTAACCCACGTATTATTCTAAGTCCCGTGGTTTATTTTTAATTCCTAAATAATAATCTAAATCAGGAAATAATTAATTTGAATAATAATATAGTAAAAATATATTACTAAACAAGCAAAGCTAAATCAACTCCCACGAAGTGCCCACCCACAGCCATTGGCTACATAACATTCCTTTAATAACCGAAACTCGTCAACAGGGAATCGTATGAGGATATTGGCACAGGATATTGGCACTGCTAAACCAATACCAAAATATTGCATTCGATTGCTTTGTGACTATTGACTATATTATTGTGTTGATATTTCTCCCTTTACTATAGTAAGATTCACGAAAATAGTCCGTTGAGAGTCGATCCATTGTTGCCAAATTTATTATGAAACACATTTTTCTACTGTATTACACATGTTAACAAAACCACAAAATTACAACATTGCAGGGCGAGAGGGGTTGAGGGGGGACACAGCTGTTAAAATTTCCATCGGACTATTTTCGTGCATCTTACCATACTACAGTACTCCTATGCAAACAATAATATAAAATTTAATCTTTCTTAAATCGACAGGCAATTTTTTTCACAAAGATGATTATAAAATTTGAATTAAGAAAGAAAAATAAATGCATACATTTATTCATTGATTTGTGAAATAAATTAACAACAAACTTTCATAAACAATGGGAACTTTTTTAACAAACTGGATATAAACAGGAAAACTTTCTGATTTTATAAAATGATCAAGTTTGGTTCATATCTTGCTCTTGCTATGATTACCTCGTATTTACTGAAATAACAGTTAATCTATTTGAGGTAGCAATGACTTAAGCCGGATTTTTTGTCTTTGATTCTTATCATTCAACAATATTAAGAAATGGGTAAACATAAAATTTGCTTAGTGTTATTAGGAAGCAAATTGAATGAGATATTTTAGTGATGATTTAACTCCCATCATCTTTTCTTGTAATGGACAACCCAACAAGTATTATTTACATGTTACAGTGTTATTGGGGCTTGGTTATTAAATAATTTATGAAATTATCAGGCGTTGAACGTACAAAAGTGCCAATGTGAAAATATAACTTGCTTTAATAATAAAATAGCAATTCAGTAAACGAGCCGACAAAATAGCACGGGAGGGTGAAACAACAACAGATACAAAGATGCTCACTTGAGTTCATCTTATTGGGCTCTAATTGAGTTTAGTCTACCCACTTCCCTCTAGAAGCCGGAATGTTTTTATTGCTTTTCTTCTTTGTCTAAGTACTTTAAAAACATTTTTTCATCATACTGCACACAGAACAGCAATTTTCTGTCCTTTGTTTAGTCCGCAAAGTTGGCGTTTTATGTAGCTTTTTAAAAGCGTACCGAAAATACATCTGTTCATTTTTTCCATGCGCTAAACGCAAACGCAGTTTGGTTTACTAATCAAAATCGTGATAATTCAATAAAAATGACGCCAATGTCAAGGAAAAACTACTTGCAGAATACATTGTAATGCAAGAGTATTCAATTTTATTTATTCCACTTACATATCAGCTGTTTAAAGAAATATTTAAATTAAGATAATAATCTACTACTATTCGCAAACAAACAAAAAAAACGCAAAAAGAATGTATGAATTTATTTTTAAATTAGTTATTACATTTATATTTTTAGTATGACGAAAAACATTGTTAATGATTTTTCTCAAAGATATTGTGCAGTAACGTTAAACAATTTGTGAGTTTACTAACACTGTGAGTTTGATAATAATAGGGGAGTCTGTGGTGTAGTGGTTAGCGCGTTGGACTTGCACCATTTGAACGATATCGTGGATTCGTTCTGCCAGGAAGATTTTGTCAGCACCATTCACCTGTACTGTAGCGGCACTCCCCTTACTTTGTCTAAAACGACCCACATAAAGATCAGCATTCTAAAGTAGACGGGTCGAGGCAAGAAGAGGATAAAACCCTATAAAAAATTGTCTAAGCCTACTGCAGTCATCATTTCATATCTACCCCAAGCGATGTTGTTATGGTAGGAGAGGCCTCCTATAATGGACCTACTGGATGAAGATTAATAGGAGGATGGCGAAGACACGGATCCCCTCTCGCCGAGCGACGTCCCTCAGACACTGGGCACTCCGTGGCCGACACGACCAGTCTACAAAATTACACCGCAACGGAATTGGTTCATTAAATATTAAATCACATGTTGTGTAGAATAGATTCAATAATAGTAAATTTTCATCACTAGGAGAAATAGTGACTCTTTTTGGTGCACCAAAACGATACTTGCTCCGAGTGATAAACAAGGTTTTTCATCATAATGAGGAATTATGCTTTTAATCGTAGAAAATATTAACTTATTTAATTTTTGAGGTTATATTTGCAAAGTAATTAGTATAAATTATTTACATTCCTGTTGTTTACAAACAATGTTTTTTATAACGTTAAAGTTTCACTATTATGCGTAGAAAATTAATAAATAACACTTAGTAAACAGCTGACTTTTCAGTCCTAGGATTTAAAAATGTTCCAGGTGATTTTTCAGTCCTAGAAAAAATAGAAACGTTTTTAGTACTATTGAGGGAACAAAACAGGCTGATTTTGTGCAGAATTATAAAAATACTATATAATAAAAATCGTCTCTAAAGATTAAAATAGCATAGGCCTATATGGCTGGTATTTATCATCTTACATAAACATTTTTTTTTAAATACCATATAAAACAAACTTTCCAGAATACATTTTACAAATTAACAAAATCATCACATTTATTCTCTGAGTTCGCGTTATACGGAAATGCAATTGATGCAATTAATAATTAATTTCGCGTTTTCTGGAAATGCATGCACAAAAAAAACTGCTTCATATTGTAAAAATATAAATATAATACGGTAACTAATTAAAAATTTAATTACCATCTGTTTAATTTTGATAATTATCGTTCACCTTATTTTAAATTTGTTTAAATAGCAATCATATACATTTTTTCATGTGTGCCTCTTAATTTCATTTCCTGCATTTAAAGTAAGTTTTAGCCGTCTGTGTTTATTGCATGAAATATATCTTATGCTAAATATTTCAAAAAAATACTAAGCCATAGAAGTTTTAAGGGTTCTTTGAACTAAGGGCACTTAAGACTATTACACATATGAACAAAGCAAAAGTTTGAATGTCGTACAAATTCCAAGCATATAATGTTTTTTAAGGATACAAATAAATACTTTGGGCAGTTCTTTACATTTGTTTGAGCTCCAAATGACTGTCAGAAACCACAAATGTCACGAAACAACTGGCTCATTAAACTCATTCTCACTGAGGACCGTGGTAATGGAATTTAATCCGCCTGCTCTCGCTTTTTGACGGCAAATTAAAGTGGCTGCTTTATCTTGTTCTAATGAAACAAAAGGTTTTTACAATAATTACATACTATAAGATTTTTTACATCACAGTTTATCAATCATTCTTGTGCAGTAAAACTATACATTAATCTATTAACTTTATGCTCTGCCCATAAAGTTTAAAACAATAAAGCATTAAAACATACTCACGATTTAACACCTAACTGTGTGTTGATATGCCACACTCTTTCTCAACTTGTCGAGTAAACATTGTATAGAGTATAAAAAATAGTAAGTGGTGGTTTTAATACAATTAGAACGTTCCGCAAGAAAAACATCAAATACAAATATCTTTAACAAATTGTATTGTTATTTCCTTACCAAATTTATCGTTCAATAATCAACTCAGCACCAGAATAATAAATAATGTTGTGAATATACATCAGTTTGATGAGTGATGTTGCATCTACTATTGGCTATTAAAATCGTAAAATAATCTAGTGTTTGTCCTATACTCTCCAATGGCACCAGTTTTATCGGGTGCCCACAATGTGCGGTAACGTTACATCCTCTGGCTTCCCCGATAAACTCCAGGACATACGAGTTGTTTGCCCTTGATCCGTGTTGTTGCAGCCATGAACTTTGCCGTTTTTTCGCCTTAAAATCATTATCTCAGTAGTATTTACGTTTAAAATCGTAGACTAAACATAATTTCATTTTATAAAAATGAATCTCTTTTGTAAAATTTTGCTCCTTACAATTATGTTCCGGGGTCCATAAAGTCTTGCTCTGATAAAGAAACCGAACTTGATGAAAACTATTCGTGGTAAGATGGCGTCTACTATTCAGTTTGATCACGTGACTTCTTAAGTTTTTTTTATAGCCTTGCACAAACTCAACATACTTTTATATGTGTTCCTTGGGTTGCCTGTAAATCTTCTAGGTGACTTTTGTATAAGTTTTTTTCCTTTTTTTACTAACAACATTTTTCTTTTTTTTTTAGTTAACATTCCCTGAGGAATGGATGCCACTGCATTTAATATTCCCTCTTTCAGAGCTTTAAATTCGGAACTGGGGAAGGACAAAAGAAGATCTTTGACAAACAAACATTGAGCTAGATTCTTGTTTACATAGAGGAATCCAGAGGGTCATGTGTCGTGAACGAGGTAGCAATCTAGTCAGGCCATCACGATTTTTTTAGAGCATTATGAGTAAACTGCATTGTGATCAATCAGCTGAGCTTAGGTAATGACAAATTAATGAGAGAAAAACTAGATTAAATTTCCCTGAAAACAAGATAAGTAAGATGCATGTGGCTATGATGGTGTCCATGCAGCAAAACCATGAAATCAGGCGGCAAGACCTTGTGGACACCCAGTATATCTTATTTTATAATTGCTGTATAATTAATCATGCTCCCTTAAAATTTTTGTGAACTATAGGTTGTTAAAAATGTAAAATAGATTTTTTTAGAAAAATTATGTAAGAAGCTATTTGGAGGACTTTTTTATACGATTAGACAACTAACTGAATTGTGTCTATTCTTATAAGTAGTGGGGTTTGGGCACTCCTGGCTCAGGTCAAGGTCACGCAGTTGTAACGGTTGTAGGGGCTGGGGTTTTTTGACAGTGATGGGTGAGTTTTGGAAGTGGGTCAAGGTCATCTGGAGGGGTTTTTAAAAAAGGTGAGCCCCGAGGGGTTAGATTGAAGGTGGGTATAAATTTATTTAATCAAAGAAAAGTAGTGGTTTTATTTGAGGAGGTGTTGAAATGTTGTTTACTGGTGATGGAGTGGTAGACGCCAAAGGTGATAGCGATGAGAAGATAAAAACATACTATCCACAGTACGCATTTGAATAGTTGTAAAAGCTGAATCATTTCTTCTTGATTCTTTGTTTCCAATTGTAGTCTGTTGATTTCGAGTTTGAGTTTATCCTCTTCCAATCGTGATGTAAATGAAAAATCATCCATCATCTTCGTGTATTAAATGTGTGCAGGTAAAATGGGAGTGGTGTTGACGGTCAGAAAGTTGGCGATGAAATGAGAAACAGAGACAGGGACAGGTTATATATTACTGTAAAAATGGTGGGGGGTAAAGAAAATAATTGTAGTCGACTAAACATCATTATTAGCTGTGTCGGGTGTTGCAGCTTTGGAAGATGGAAGACTATTGTCTGGCAGCTGTAAAACTTCGACGTCTTCGCTTTCCATGTTTTCGTAATCAGAAGAATTGTAGGAAACTTCCACAGTGATAGTAATGGTGTTATTTGGAGTGTTTATTAGATCACTTAAAATTTGAAAAATATTTTGTAAGTCTTCCTGTGATTGAATAAGAAAAGTACATTTACTTGTTGTTAAAGGAGAAGAGCTCATTGTTCGGAAGTTGGCAAACAAATGGTGAGCGATGGTCAGAGGGTCGCTTATATGTGGGCAAAGGTGGTGGAGGGGGAAGTAGAGGGGTGGGGGTGGTAGAGTGGTGGGGGAAGGATGATATAATCATATGCGAACCGGCGGCCAGAGCATTTTGCCGCAAAATCCCATTTGGATAGGTTATGGGTGGTGTGTAGAAATAAGTATTAGCTGTAATATAAATTAGAAACACTAATAATTTTTATAAATTAAATATTAAATTTATATTTAACCAGAGCTTGCATTTCTTGTTCCTCGTCGTTTAATTCAACAATTTTAACACCATTAGTTGTCTGTTCCTCTTCCTCTGCACTTTGCGACGATGAAGACATGGAGGTGGCAGAAGAAGATGATGAGGATGAAAATATTTTGGTAGGATTGACGTATTGCACTGTGATGTTGATCCATCTTAAAGGATAGTTATCAATGAGTGTGAGTAAGTTTTGGAATAGGGCTTCCATCTCTTCTCTGTCAGTAACTAAATGTTGAAAGGAAATGAATTTATCATCCATGTTGTTGTCAGTGCGAGTAATGAAATAAGAATGAGAAGCGTATCGAATGATCCGTAGAATATATGTTGTAAAAAATAAGTGGTGGGGGTAATCTCAAGGTCAATCAAATGGAGTTTTAAAAAAGGGCTGCAGTCAGTGACTAAAGCTATACATCTGAAGCTTCAACAGGATCAGTAGACCAATCAGATCTGTACTTGCACGCATTTATGATGCATGTACAAAAGTCGTCTTTATAACATGCATTACACTCTCGGCAATTAACAATTTTTTCTGGATGAAATTTGATACATCTCTGGGGACAGCAAGTGTGGAAGTATCTTGATTTATAAATCTTGAAGGTTCGCAATTCTGGTGGTGGTAGTTGTTTTGTCTTGCATTTGCAGTAACAAGATCCGAAGAATTCACATTTTCTACAAGCTAATCCGTCTACCATCCATCTTCCTATATCGGTACATTTTTGTTCACAACAATAGCGTGGTTTGTACTCGTCTTTCTTGTTTTCCATGTTGACGCTTCTAAGTTTAGCCAAGAAATGAAGGTGTATAGTGTAGGATAGTGTGTTTTATAGACTAGAAAAAGTGGTGGGGGTAATCTCAAGGTCATCCAAATGGAGTTTTAAAAAAGAACATCTTACAAGTGTAAGATGTATTTATTTAAGATAGTGAGTTTTCATTCTCTTTTTCTTTCTTTATATCCTGTTTGTATTTTTCTTTTTCTTCTTTAGCCATAGCAATGAGATCTTCAGTGGATAGTGGATGTACTTCAGGAAATTTTAGAATTAATTTTGGTTGGAATCCTTCTTTAGTCAATACTTGAAGATCGGACGTCATTTGTTCTACACTTTGATAGTCTTTTCCGTAGATTTTTCCATTGAATTCAATCATCATTCTGTACAACATGGTAGTGGTAGTTGTTTTCGCTGCGTCAGTTGGGAAGCAAATGATGATTCTGTTTAGGTTACGCGTTCCTTTTATAGATGCCACAGCGACCACTCAATATTATTCAACATCAGTAATATTTCTGGAACTTAACATTACTTTGAGTAGATGGTGTTGTAGTTGAAGGTTGTGTGGAAACAAATACTTCTTCATTGCAGAATTTTTGTTTAGGAAACATTCTCATGTTGTTAGCGTAAACATCAATATTTAAACGATAACCACCGGCAAGTAACACTCGCAATTCATTAGTAAAATCGTCGAGTTCTTCAAAAGTTGTGATGGTGGTGGTATCATATGATGCACACTTAACCTTAAGAGACATGTTGTTATTCGTAATAACTGGAGAGCCAACAGAGATGTGTACAGCACAAAAGGTAGTCGTAGACTGATGAGATCCTCAAGAAAATTACGGCCTTTATATACCCTCAAAACTAGGTCAAGGTCACCCAAACGTGTTTTTAAAAAAGCAACATATCGATAGTGCAGAAACACTATCGATATGTTGCCTTTTTTATTTTTTTTCATTTTTATTTTTTATTTATTTATAATCAGTTACATACATGTACAACAGTATATATAAACTACAGATTAGTTGCTAGTAGGCATAACATGAAGTGTAAGTTCAGTAGAGTTGCTTCCGCTAGGACCGTGAGCTGCTAAGTAGAGTGCGCCGGGGTGAATCAGTCGTAAATCTTCATTCTGCAGCAGTTGAACGAAGCGTTTGGGAAGAAATACTTGAAATTTTGGTTCATCACCAGGTGTGTAGGGTGCTTCACTTAGTGTACAATTGATAGCGTCTCCCATTGATGTTTCCATCTTCTTAATAGTGTGAATAATATAATGTTTTTCTTCCTTTAATTCTGAACATTTTTTTGTCGGTAGTATAGTAGATTTAGAATGTTTGTTAAATTGATCAACAAGCGATTGTAGAAAATTTTGTGATGCCATTATCGTCTTCTTGCTATTGTTCGTCTTCTTCTTCTTGTGTTTGCGCGTCAGAGGTGTTGACTCCTCGGAGGTTAGAGTAATACTCGTGCATGGTCATAGTGTCTCTCTCACTTTTATACCCATCGCTTCCCCCACCACTTTGCTGGAGATAGGCATTCAAACGATATGCGTTCTTTAAAGCACATTGAGACTGTTGATGTTTAAAGTTTTTAGATGAAATACAGATGTTAGCAAAGTAGCAATAAAAATCCTTCTCTATTTGCACATTTATTACTTCATGGTTTGTATATGCTTGTATCCAATTTGCTTTTTCCAATCCTTTTGTGAAAATAATTTTGAACTCTTTGCAGAAATGATTCATAATGTGTGGCATCATATTGTAAGTTATAAAACCTTCATCCCATCTTAGATTATGAAAATGTTTCATCAACCATTTGTTTGTTACTTTAGCTTTGGTTGTTAATTTGTTGAACGGCAAAGGAGGCATAAATAAAAAATGATAAACAACAGATGTTATCATATCTAGTACTACTAACTCTTTGATTATAAAATTTCCATCATTACCACGGAATGCCTGAAACTCTATGATACCTTGCTTTACTTCCATTATTTCCGTCTTCCTAGAGAATGAAACTCGTTTATCCATGATGACGTTCAGTAGACAACTGGTATGTCAATGCAGATTGGCAGCCTTTTATACTCCAACATTCTTCTTCTTCTTACTTACAATATTCTTTGTCTGTTTAATTTGTTGTCGATTGTTGATTGTTGAAATGTGATTCGTTTTCCTTGTTTTCTTGCTTTTTTTCTTCATCTAAATTAAAGTTGGTTTGATTATGGTGTAACTGTCTCCACATCTCTACTTCATGCGGTATCCTATTGAAAATTGAAGTATCTACTGGACCGTATAGGATTGGAACATATGGTTGTCTATCCAATGCATCAATTAAATAGTCTTTGATAATTGTACTTGAGAATATTAGCTGTTTTAAATATCTTGTTATAGGACCAGTAGCACAAGTTAAAGCGTAAAATTCTTCTTTTGTCAAATGTATTTTTATATTATATTTAGTTAAATCTCTAAATCTAACTAGTTGTTGACCACGTTGTTTAACAATATCGATTTCAATATTTGATTCGAACAAACCTAGTTTTGTTTTTCTTCCAAACGTATTGTTACTCAAATAGCACTCCAAAAGATGTATATGTTTCATAAAAGATTCCCAAGAAGATTCAGTAAAGGTTACCATTTTAGATCCGTGATTCAAAATAACAGTTGGAGAGTAATCCAATGATTTCATTACTCCAGCAGACACAGTCTTTGTCATACAAGAAGAAATAGGATAGAATATTCGAAGAAATACTTCCACTAAGATGTTGGCGGGAATGTTATCGTCAATTTTCCTCTTTTTTGTTTCTTTTTCAACTTCCTCTTCTTTTTCTTCTGTCTTCTTATGTTTAAACTTGAGGAACTCATCCATTTCCTGTTCAACTTGTCTTTCTATATCCAAACTATTGTCAGCCATAAGAGGTGTAGTTTCTTCATTAGCACTTGATGTAGTAGAACTCATCTTGCGGACGATGTTACCCATACGACAATCAAAGATGAAATGAATTGTTAGCTCTTCTTTCTTGCTTTTATACTCGCAGATGACCTAGATATTGTTGATCTTTTGTAAAAACCTTACAAGTCATGCAAATGTTGTATTAATCCTTCTTAAAGTACATTCTTCACAATTCCTGTCAGCGGTGTGTAAGTAACTATTTTATCATGTAGAATTAAACAGTATGCTGAAGTTCCATCTGGTATTTTATCTTCAAATTCCATTTCAACTTTTATATCTACACTTGAAGATTTTACGGATTCATTTTGTTTTGAACAATCGATTACAACAATTGGAGCTTTTGAATAAAATTGTTCTGGTGATAGTAGTGGTGTATTTGTCTTACCATAATATGACGATTGAAATCTTGCATACATGTCATATAGAATGGAATAACGTTTCTTGTCAAATGAAACATTTAAACTGTCATATGGAAAGAACTGAGAGTTTAGAAAAACTTTGCAATTCTTTATCTTGCAATGGTCAAATTGACCAGCGTGCGCAGTTATAACATCTTTTCGTTTAGTTTGAAAACCGACTATTATGTACCTTGCTCGTTCTAAATAAGTAGAGGTTTTAACAGTCCATGTTTGTCTTTCTGTTTGAGGCAATATGGGGTATTCATGAAATTCCCAACTTCTAAATGGTATTACAATATCACGGTCAGATTTTAATTTCCTCAATAATAATACTCGGTGTTCATCCGCCAATCTGACATGAGGTACTCTCCACACAACTTTATCCAACTCTAATCGCCATTCCAATTTATCTTCTGTAGTTCCATCTGGTGCTTGTATTACATCTTTATTCGTTGAAGATCTAAGTAGTACCAGTTCTTGCTTAACGTTTATTATTATTCTCTTGTAATCTTCTGCAAATCCCAAAAGTAATCGTAAAGGTACATTAAAATCAAAGTAACCATTTGAATTAGGAGTAATAGTGTCTTTATCAGGAGTTACCCATCCAGCCGAAATTAAAGAATTTTTTTCATGTGGTGTTATTGAAGTTAATCCTTTTAAAGTTGTTGATATACCAACTTTTTTTGTTGAATCAACTGTTACTCCAGATATTTCATATCTAATTTCATCAAACAGATATGCCATAGGGTTATTTATAAAAGGAACAGTTGAACCAGTTTTTCCATCCAATTTTGTTACTCTTCCTTCGATATATAAATAACTTTCACATGGTAAAGTATAAATATCTTGTTGTTGAATAGGAATCCTTATTTCATCATTATTATTTAATTTTGATGAAGTGTAAGGGTTGAGAGTGTGATATTCCTTCTCCCATAGGGTTTCGTCGAATGTCGGTCCTTGTGCTATATCCAGTATATCCATGGTTGGCAAGTTTTAGTCAGATCTTCTGTAGGAAGCGTATGTTGTCCGGTGTTAACTCGTCGAATGTTGAGGAGCTACTGAGCTCCCGGCTCTTCCGTTGTGGTTTAAATGATAATCCCATGTTGACTTTATGTAGCCGCTCTGATATGTAATCGTATAGTTATGGTTTCTCCTCTAAAGTCAACACTAATGCCGTCTTGATCCAATATGTTCAGTACGATGTCTGAAATGAAACTGGTGTTTAATGGTAGGTATATCAGGTTTTGTGGCTTCTCAACTATTTTAAAACCAGGAGCTACTGTCGGGTAAAATGTGTGTAATATATGTTGATTTACTCCATCTCTATATGATCCGTGTATAATATTACACGTTACATCAATACTGTTCACCTTTAATATTGTTACTGTTGTATCGCCAGTATAATCATTTCCAGGAGCTAAAATTCCTTTCTTCTTTGAAAATCCGAGCAAATTGCCGATTGAGTGGTCTAAGCTAAAATCTATATAATACTTTGAAGTTATTTCTGCTTTTAATGTATTATTATTACCTTTTATAGAAATATTTTCTTCTCCAAGTTTCTTTTGTAATACTTGGTTTATATCGTCTATTTCATATGCTCCTGTAGATAATGGAATTATTTTTAATTGTGAATAATTTCCTTTTTCATCTTTACTCTCATAATAATGTAGTAAATTATTCTTTCCTTCTGTAACATTGGGAATTGAATTGTATGTAGTTAAATCCAATAATGCTGCTTCCCATAGTTTATCCGTAGATAAACGTAACGCTGGGAAAAGTGTACTTTTTAATGTTGATGAATTTCCGCTTAGCGACACTGTATACGATGACATCTTAAAGCTGACTGACGCTCTTCGCTAGGAACTCTAAACATAAATGTCCGCATATTTCCGTATTGCTAGGTTGCTCTCTTTTGTAGTTGTAGAATATATTCTTAGAGTTCCGAAAATAATGTTGAAGTTCTTTTGGTGGTGGTAAATTTCCAAAACTATCAAAGTAGTAAACATTTTCTCCAAGTTTTTTATAACATACCCAATGAGTACCTGGTCCATAATTAGAGTCTAAATTTACTATTCCAGTTTCATTTTTCCACACTCTATTTGGTAATGTATCTTTCATAAAAACTCCTCTAAAGAATGGTATTCTTAAACATTTTACATATTTTGACAATTGATGATTTGTTAATGCTTCATTTGGAATTATCAATTTATTTTTCTCATTTAATACACACGGTATGGTCTTAAGTAAAGACCCGATCCGTTTTTTACCATTGACCATATGGATGTTTTCTTGACTTTTCTTTTAGGGGTAGTGCGACGTCTTCTTTTAATGTTCCCGCCTCTTTTTGCAGCTTCTTTTTTGTTAGGTTTTCTCCCGCGTCGTCTTCCACCACCAAACTTAGCTTTCGTCTTCATGGCTGTTGTTACTGCCCAAGCTGCTGCTTTTTCTGCAATACTGGCGTCACTTGATTTAACTCTTTGCCAAGCTTTTTCCGCTAGCACTCTATCTGCTATTGATCTATTTTTTGAATCTGCAAACTTTGAATACGCTATATCGTGTTCTTTGCAGGCTTGATCCAATTTATTAATTCCAGGATCTCCTCTTGCTAAACGTTTTGCCAACTTAGTTCCAGGTCCACAATATTGATAACCTCCGGGCAGATGAAATTCGTATGGTAGAGCGTCTATTGTTCTATTTAGAACAGCACCAACAGGAATCCGTCTGAGCAGGGATAACGCAGCTGATGTAATACCACGTCCTTTCTTGCCGCTGTCTTGACGAAGACTGAGCGGTGCGGTCTTCATTATGTCGTCTTATATAACCAGCGTGTTTACTCCACGAGCTGCTTTACATAAATGAATACCTTATGCACAATTTTTATATTTAAATATTTAATTATTCAAATTAATTACATACTGATTTATGATTCTATTTTTAATCCAAGCTTCTCGTTCATCGGGTTTAATTATTACATGACTCGTTGTACTAGCTATATGATTGTGGGTATCAATAAGTAAATTGCCCACTATTCTTATTAAACAATCTAAAGTTACAGCATCTTTCGGATGTTGAGGATCGTGTAACTGCATAATACGTTTATCATTACACGTGTAAGCGGTCGAATCACTTTTTGATGTTGTTATGACTTGTCCAATAGTAGCAGCATCATTAAAATCTTCACCTGGTGAAATATTAATTATTTTCTTCATTTTAGCATCAAATTTGGTTCCATTGCGTTTATCCCAAGTTATTGTTTGTTTCACTGTAACACGATCATTTTCTTCATAACCAGGTATTATATTTTTTATTCTTCTATTATGACCTTCATATGTGCCTAATAAAGGACCGCCCGCAATTAATGTTTGTGCCATTAAAGGTACATCCGAACTTTTTTGACCAAATCTTCCATTTGTTATTCTTTTACCTCCCGCATCCCATTCATCATTACTTCCTTGCATTAAATCAAACTTTTCATTTCCATGTATAAATGTATTTCCTCGCTTTAGCACGGCATCTTCATGTTTTACAAAATTTGATGTTCCCCTTTTTAATTCTTTAGATAATTGTTCCATAGTAACAGCATCTTTTGGTTGAGAACCAAATTTTACATTTGACAATGCTTTTCCATGACAATCTATTTCATCACCATCTTGTAAAATACAGTTGTCCTTGATGTATTTCAGGTTTACAGCATCACCGTCTTCCTTTGGGTATCCAATGTCATTTATAATAAACTTATAAAAAGAAAATCCTCGTTGAGTCTTTTCCGGTATTATAGAATGTAAATATTCTTTATTAACTGAATCTTTATCATTTTTTTGATTTGCCACATTGGTTATCCTATGATTTCCAGCATCATATGTTTGTCCATCTTTTAAATTGTTACCCCACTGCAATTTTAAAGTGTTGGAAAGTTCAGATGATAAATACTCTTTAGTAATTGCATCAGAACTGTCAGTTGGTTTACCAACATTAATTATTCTATGTGATTTAACATCGTAAGTATTCTTGTTTAATTTTAATGATGTTGAAGTTGCTTCTTTTACTGTTATTATATTTGCTCCATCAGTATCTTCTTCTGGGTCTTTAATAAATTTTAAACGTTTGTTACTCATATCATAGTCACCTTCAGGTGTTTGTGGCAATCCACTTCTTTTTCTGTTTTCTCCTCCTTGTACTCCTAGCCCGGAGTACCGTCCGAACTTGTCGACACTCATGATTGAACTGATCCACTGTATACTCACAGCTCTCTTATATATCCGTAATGATTTATACAACTATTCCACGATTTCGAAGTTCGTCAACTAAAGCCACCCATTCATTATTTAAACCTGTATGACCAGCTTCCATGGCTTCATGTAATAGTCTCATTCTATCGACCAATTTGTTTATATCATTATAGTAAATCACATTTGTATTATATAGGTTTTTCATTAAACCTTTACCAGACGTTGAAGATTCTCTTTTTTTCTTTTTACCATATTCATCCATAAGTGATAAGTCCATAAGTGATAAAGATTTCCTCTTTAGCGGTTTCTTCAAAGCAGGCGCAGTTCGTAATGTTGGTAGTTTTCTCAGGGGAAACAATCTTTTTATTACAACTGTATATTTAGTTGCGCGTGTTCTATTTATCATTGAATCTTTGGAGTAATTCTTCTTATGAGCATTAGTATTTTGCAAAATTTCTTTAAAAGTATTCAAATCTTGTAGTGTATATTTTATAGGTATATTTTTAAAAATCAGTTCAAATAATCCTTTTGTTCCTTTATATTTATGCTCACCAATAACAATGTCATCATCTTCAGTCAAATGTACTTTTGAATCTCCTATTTTTAATTCATTTCCATCAATTCTCGCTCCATATACATGTGACTTGTGTAGTTTTGGGTTAGCTCTTATTTCATGTAACATCTTCATGATATACTTTCTTCCAAGAGGTCCTTGTTGCAATATATCACTACTTAATTTTGTTAGATTTGGAATTGATTGTTCTGCTTCAGGTATATGTTGTTCTTGTTCTTCTTCTTTTTGAACATTTATTTCTGGTTCTTCTTGTCTTGTTTCTTCTTCTTTTTGAGAAACTTCACTATCACTTGTGTAAGAATCATCATCTTCTTCCTTTTTCAAAGTCTTTACTTCAAATTTAGAAACGGGTAGTAAAACATCTCCTTCATAATGAGGTTTACCAATTGTTTCTGTTATCTGTTTTAAAGGTTCTGTAATAGGCTTAAATGTAGTCTCCAGAAATTCTTCTCTTTCATTCAAACCCATTCTTAATGCTCGATTTTTAAGTCTAATCGAGTCACTCAGTGATTTTATTTCTTTTAATAGTTTTTCTTGGTTCACCATGTTTATGCTGCGAGGTCCAATCTATTACTAAACGTATCATCAATAGTTCAATGGATTAATACAAATTTATCCAATCCTCTACGATATCTTCCATTTTTTATAGCTTCTTCTTTCATAATAACAAGAAATCCATATTTTTCAGCCCATGCTTTGCCACACATTTCTTTAAATTTATCAAATGACATGTCTGCATTCACATGATCATAATATATGTGCTTTAAATTTGTTTCATCTTGCTTAAAGATAATTAGTAGATTTGCATTATCTCTTATTAGTTGTTTTGGAATTTTACTGTAAGTTTGACCAATATAAATGCTATCAATATTGTAATGTCTTCCCATGGCAAAATAACTTCTAATAGTGTCATGGTTTTCACAAGATACATCATCAAATATAAATATAGAAAATGGTTTAGCCTCGTTTGGCTCCATTATAGTTTCACTAGCATTAAACTTGTAAAAATTAACTTCAGGTACACTTGCAAGTACTTTATCCAGTAATTGGTATTTGGGTTGTTGCAAAGATTTAGAAAAGATGTAAATGTTGTTGAAACGTAATCCTTTAGGATTTGTTATTAAGTTAAAAACCACATTTGTCTTTCCACAATTTGATGGTCCAGTTATTAAACATCTTATTGTGTTTGGCAGTAATTCACCATGTTTTCCATGATTTAACTTGTCGTTGTCAACTGTTAATTCATCAATATTATTAATAAAAAATCGATCCTTTTGTTGCACAATCTCCATCTTGTGTAAAGGTTAAACATGTAATGACTTCATAAATTGCTACACTAAGTCTTTTGTAGGGATCCAAGAGTCTTCACTTTTATCAAATCCCAACCAACGTACTTTCACCTTATTCTTTTTTCTTTGTAAAATTTTTTCAACAAGATATACATCGCCAACTGATGATTTTAGCAATTCATGTCCGTAGAATCCACCTTCCAGTAATTCACCCTTGTTGTCCTTTAAAATGTAGGTTTCAGGTATTGTTGGTTGTACTTTATAGATTGTAAATACTTCATTAGTCCAGTTTGGCAGATACCTTTTGCTAAATACTCCTTTATACTTACTTATACGAACTTTATCATCAACTTTAAATGTTTTGGGCTGCATTTTTTCATGTTTAGGAGTAGTATTATTTTTAATACGTTTTAATACCATTTTAGCATTGGCACTATTTACTTCATTAGGCTTCATACCAATGGTTCGATGATACTTATTGTTATATTCTTTTATAAGTTGTGGTAATATATCATACCAAATATATGATCCTCGTTTGGAAAATGTTTTATACATTGCTCCTTTTAACGTTCTGTTAAATCTTTCTATTATTGAAGCTTTAACTTCAGAATTTGTAGAATAATGATTTATTTTATACTTCTTCATTAAAGCTGCAAAGTCTTTGTTAAAATATTCTTTTCCATCATCAGTTTGTAGATGTTTGATGTTGAAATTATTTCTTTGTATAGCCATTTCCATACCTTTTGTAACACTTTTACCAGTCTTGTCCTTTAGTGGTAAAGCATCAGCCACTTTAGTAAAACAGTCTATAATCGCTAAAATGTATTTGAATCCTTTATTTAATTTACTATGTGGTATCATTTCAATAAGATCGGCTTGGAAAAGATCATTCATTCCTTTTATAATTGTATTTCTTCTAGGAAATTTTCTTCTTGCCGGCTTATGAAGTTCATTTACAATCTTGTTCCTTAAATCTTCCATCTTCAGTTGTGTCTTCCACACCGCTTGTAAAAGTACTGATCTCTAAAAATGGTTTATCCTCTTTTATATGGTTAGATTATAGGTCAAGGCCATATTACATTGGTGTAAAAAAAGAGGGAACATGACATTGAGCTTGTCATGTCCCCTCTTCTTTACAGAAAGGAAAAAGGAAGAAGGTAAAGGACGAAGAATAGGTTTACTGGTCGATAGGGTATAATGAATAATGTCCAAATGGTAGAGTTTTTATATTATCTTCCAGGATATACCTCTTATCATCCTTACAACTCAAAGCCCATTTGGTTTGCTTTACACTGAAGAGACGATGGTTGAAGCTTCTTATGGTGTTAAATGTTGCTGTTGTCTCAACATGTTCAAATAAGCATCTCTTGTATTCTTCAAACTGTACATTCTTCTTCAGGTATGAGGTTTTTATACCTTTGGCCTTCTTCACGATTTCATGTTTTCTTTTTTCATTTTTGTACAATTTAAATGAATACAATTTAGACATTAAAGCAACAACCTCTTCCATTGGCACACTATTTGTTTCGTCTTTAAACTTTCCCAATACTTTTTTATTTCTACCGTTGTCGTAGTTGGGATGGTCTTGTGGATAATCAGAAAAGTCAAAGTCGTTATTGTAAGTAAAACAGCGTAGGTCTTCGTACATATCTTCAGTTCTTATCCAATAAATAAAAGCGTCCGTATCCATGTATACAATGCCGATGTTTTCTCTTCCATAAAATTTAACCATCTTGTTGTAATGGAAGTCATACATGTGGGTCTTTGAAATATCTAGAATAGACATCCCCACATATAAAGGACGATCCATTGTAATTGAAATTTTGTTCATGGAAACAGCTACAAGATTTTCGTTGATTATTATGGATGATCCGAAGTTAGGTTTTTGTACCAGCTTTTGTAGTTTCACCGGATCACTAACTAATTTTACATTCTTATGCTTTCTTTTGTTTTCCAGTGTCTTGCCAAATATCGCATTATTCATCAATTTAAAAAAGTCCTTTTGAAAATTAGATGTAGCTGCAGTTCTTCTTTTTGTGTTATTGTCAATATATGACTTTAACCAACAGGATTGAGAAAATTGTAAAGCTCTATTAATTTTTGTTATTCTCAATCCTAATTCTAGGGCTTGTTGTATTACCCAATAATGAGCAACATATCTTGATTTGTTGGTTAAAGTCATCATTAATTTAGGCCATCTGCCGGTTGGTGATATTTCCGTCTTGGCCAGTAGAGGTAAATCATAATGGTGGTCATGCAAATGTTCAGGGTACTCAATGTCTACATCCAAAATATAACCTGTGTCTCCATGTTTTGCTATATTCATGATGTTTCCAATAGAATCAGGGTCTACCCATTTGAAGTTGTCATATGGGAGAGGATTCGACATGGCCCATCCATAAAGGTTATTTGCATCAAAATAACCTAAATATGTACTTGGTTTTGATGCATCAAAATTGGGCAAATATTTGTTATTTGCTTTTACATGTCGTGTTACGCTTTGAGTTAGTCCCCCTCGAACACCTGATTCCAACATCAGCACCATGTCTATATCTGTAAGAAGTTGGAGTTTACATTTTGTTTCCTTTAACATTGCTTGCCAAGCTAGTCCAGGTGATGTACAAGAATGCAGAGGGTCTAATCCATATGCCTTAAAACATGTATTTCTAAACTCTTCCATTATATCACAAAGTAAAGTTACATCTAGTTTTACATAAAAGTCCGAATATTCTCCAAGTGTTTTAAATCCTAATTCATTCCATACTCTACACGCATGTTCATAATCTTCATGGGATATATCTGTGTCGTATAGTTTACTTTTGAATTCTTCTTTTGGTGGAAGGGATGTTTCATTAAATTTTTCTAAGCTATCTATATAATCATATGGGAAAACACCTTTGCGAAGAACCAAATTAACCTTATCATTACTTACAATCTTCTTGGTTTCTATTAAATCTTCTGTTCTTAGGTTTTCAGAAAGCTTCATTAAACTAGATGGCATAAAACGGTAAGAGTCTAAAAACCGAAGTTTTATATTTCCAACTTTTTTAGTAAAACTTATAAACTTTTCCGTGGTTTCTGCTATGACATTAATTTCTCCATTATCTCTTCCTAATTCTGGAATGATAAAATGCGCATCATAACCACTAAGGTTATGTAATATTACAGGTATATTTGTAGGGATCTTGTAGTTGATATTACAGCTGTTACATGCAGCACCTCTATAATACCCTGTCAGATGGTCATGATCATGAACCTTGTGATTTTCTACAGTAAATTCATTTGTACATAAATAACAATGAGTTGCATTTTCATGTTGAATCTCTTCTTCTTCATCCAAAGGTATCATCGGTATAATATCACTGTACAATCTTTCAACACTTTCCGCTATTATATACAACTGATCAAGGAATATTTTAGAAGCATTAACACCACGATAGACAATAGGTTTTAAAGTTAAATTAAATCTATTTAAATGTTCTTCAGAAAGAGTAGATTTAACCATTAAACAAAAACTGTTTGGATCGTGTATCTGATACTTAACACTTTTCCTTGCTACATCGCCATCATTATCTTCAATAGGCACTAGTGTAGATTCAAAATCAGCATAGACAACAATAGGAATTCGGTACTGATGGGAGATTTTTTCAAATTTTAACTCCGCCTTATTTACACATGGTAAGATAATTTTTGCTTCGTAGTTTTTATCACACAATTGTTTATGCTCTTCTAACCATTGTCTTCCTAGTCTTGTTTCTCGTTCAAAATTAAAACATCTCTTGCAAATTACTTTTTTACTTCTATGCTTAGATAGTTGGTTGCTTACAAGAGTTTCAAATTTTTTAATCCATACATAGTGAGAAACATCACCTTTTGTAAGTAGTAATAAGTCTGTATGATCTAGAAGTTCATTCTTTACCACACGCAATGGATATACTTTATTCGAACTGTCCAACCCAAACACATTAACAGATGTGCCAGGATTTTGTTTTTCAAACTTTGGGATGTCCTTTAAAGCCACTGGGTAAGTCAATCCTTGGAAATTATATCTAAATCTGTGTGTTTCATATTCTTCACTGGGTCTTACTGCATTTTCAGGTTGTACAAATTTTGCCGTCATTGCATATCTAAAACATTCCATATCTTGATTTTGAATATTTATACATGATTTAGTGTCTGAAATTTTCTTCGGAAGTGGAATATAACTGCTACCCCTTAATCCGTAGCCATGTTTATGAGTTCTGATATCCATACCCTCAATGCTAACCAAACTCCAACCAGATCCTCTTCCTTCATGTTCTTGAATTTTTGTTAAAATTTCTTCCAAACAATCTTCAACTATCGAAGTAATATCTGAACTTGCCATGATGGTTTGGTTTTTTGTTATAAATCCTCTTGGTGACATTTCTCCTTCTACATTAGTAAACATAGCATTTAATAATATGCCAAATTTAATAAAGTTTAGTCTTCTTAATTCTTCTGTGAGTGTTTCACTTACAATTAATTGTTCTTACTTCTTTAAAAAATTGCTCCAATTCTAATTTTTTATTTTCAATTTTGTGGTGCATTACTACTCTACCTTCTAAGGCAAATATTTTTAAACTCGGTATAGCATTAGATGGTCCTGCTAAAGGTTCTTCTTGTTGTTCTTCCTGTTGTTCTTCCTGTTGTTCTTCTTGTTGTTCTTCTTTTTGTTCTTTTTGTTGTTCTTCTTGTTGTTCTTCTTCATACAGTTTTAAATCTTCATATTCGGTTTCTGTTACGTTTTCATTATTATTATGGAATAACTCTTTGTGTATTTCTAGTAAAATATTATCATGAAAAGTTTCTAAGCAAATTTCACATTGATGCATCTTGTGTTCTTCTTGTTGTTCTTTTTGTTGTTCTTCTTCTTCTTCATACAGTTTTAAATTTTCATATTCGGTTTCTGTTACGTTCTCATTATTATTATTATTATGGAATAACTCTTTGTGTATTTCTAGTAGAATATTATCATGAAAAATTTCCAAGCAAATTTCACATTGATGCATCTTGTTGATGTTTACTCTTTGAAATTTAGCAGCGAAATGAAATGCTTCTCTCTCCTGCTCCCTTTATATAATGCTTCCCCCACCATATTTGTAAGGTTTTTTAGTTAGATTTTAAAATTAGTAGTTTAAGACTAAAGCTGAAAAATAATGATACAAGCCTATATTTTCTTCTAATTGCAAATACTCCGCATACGCCTCCGCCCATAGCCATAACAGATTGCTGTTTCTCCAACATACACCAAAGGTGTGTCTACCATTAACTAAAATTGGAGATCCTATATTTACTAATCCTCCATTTTCTATCCATGTCATAACTTCAATTAAAAACCTTCCTATAATATCCATTGGAGAATTTGGATCCACTAATATTCTTGTTACAACATTTTCACTTAACAAAGGTGCTTCAATTTCTTCGTCCTCCTCCAAGACTTTTTCAACTTTTGCACATTTGTTGTAAAATATTGAAGCATCTCGCGGAGACATGTTCACTCTAGCTATTATAGGCGAAGAATGTTCCCAACACAAACTATAGCATTCTTATATTGCCATGTCAATAAGTGGGGGATGTTCTTTTTATGGTACAATTTTAGTAATAGAAAATAATACAATTCTGTCTTTACCACAATATTACTCTTAATTAGAGCTTTTCATTGATGTATCACTTGCCCTATTCCGGCAAACCATTCTTAAGTTATTAGTCATTTTCTAATCCGGATTGCTGTTGGGGGGGGGCTCGTCAAGTTCAAGTTCAAGGTCAAGGTCACCAAGGTCAAGTTCACTGTCGGGGGGGGGGCTCGTCAAGTTCAAGTTCAAGGTCAAGGTCACCAAGGTCAAGTTCACTGTCGGGGGGGGGGCTCGTCAAGTTCAAGTTCAAGGTCAAGGTCACCAAGGTGTCAAGTTCACTGTCGGGGGGGGGGTCATTAACTTAATTGAGGTCAAGGTCACCAAAAAATGATAATTTACCAAAGTGATGGGGACGGCCGTAGCCATCCCCACCACTCTGTTTGCCTAACACTTCCCCAAATCCCAACCCGCCATAGTTACGTCTTACAAGGGATCCCAATTTTTGGCCCGCACGCACGTGGCGATCCAGTTTGGTGGGCTGTGATACGGGCGGCCGGCCTCGGGCCTGGGCACTGGACCTGACCATTCCAATTTTACAATGGGGACTCTGGAACAGCTAATGCAAGACGCAACTCTAACCTCCCACCCTTAATCTAGACCCACCCAAATATGATTATTTCCTAACAAAAATTAAACATTTTAAAGCAATAAAAAAATATGCGCTACCTACGGCACAACGCGCATGTCCCACCCATATTTAATGAAGTTCAACAGAACTTCAATAATTTAAAGTTAAATTTAATCTACCCACCTAACAGCTAGCTGTGAAAGGTTATTAGTACATACACACATATACAATAATTGTACCAACACTCAACATTAAAAACGCATAAAACACATTTTCCAAACATCAACAATACCATAACACACTGTGACCAGTAAACAGCAGTCACAAATAAAAAAACAATCTTCAGGTTAGGCCTTAGAAGATTGCTTAAACTTACACACAAGTTTTTTTCTCAACTCTAGGTAAAATCAAAGAAAACAAGTCTTGAGACAAAAACAATGGATTTAATTAGAATAGTTTGATTTTAAACTAAAACAGAAAATTTCTCTGACTTTGAATTAAGTTGTACAAGCAGATTCAATTAGGATATTTCAATGTATTTCAATCTAAAACAGAAAATGTCTGTGACTTTGAATTAAGTTTTACAAGCAGATTCAATTAGGATTTTTCAATGTATTTCAATCTAAAACAGAAAATGTCTGTGACTTTGAATTAAGTTTTACAAGCAGATTCAATTAGGATTTTTCAATGTATTTTAATCTAAAACAGAAAATGTCTATGACTTTAAATTGCTTGAAATGGCCAAAACCAGAATATTAGATTACAAAATTTGATACTAGGCTAATTTTGCTTGGGGATCCCCTTATCAAGAATATCAGATTCACATGCTGAAGTTACACTCTAATTTTAGGCTTAAGCTACGATTTGAAAATTCCATTGAACAAATCACAAAAACAGAAAAGTTCTTAGCTGCACTGAGTTCCATTGTCCGAGCCAGTAGTTGGATCGTCCACATCAGGTTTTGTGGACGATTGCGGAGGTCCGAGGTCACTCCGGGAAAACCTCTCCGGATACATGAGTTAGGCCTAGGTTCCAGTCCTGGTATCAATCGTACACCCTGGATTGAACAAACCCGAGTGCTAATATTTGTTCTAGTCAATGTTCTCAAACATAAATAAATTTGTCCATTGAAACCAATAACTTATTTTGCCGGTATAACAAAATTGAGAGTTGTCAAGATATAAAACGCTAAATTATTTCCAACAAATAATTTTAACTCTGTATGAAAATGGGAATCTGGCCAGTACTATAGTTAAATATATTACAATTGCCAAAAAAATTTAAATGTAATCTAGAAAATTGAAAATAGCTCAAAGCTCATATCGCTCGTAATCTCAGCCATAGCCTAGGACAAGTCTTTATTATTTGTATTTTTAATTTCAAAAAAGGCTAGGTTAAACAAACTGTATGCACTGAATTGTACAGAAAAGCTTGAAATGGATTTTGCAACACAAACACACTTGTGAAAGTTAGGCCTAGTACCAAGTTATAAAATGTTCAACTTTTAAAGGTAGTTTGAAAACCAATCTAAAAACAATTTAATCAGAATCTACATGAATCCCTTGAACAATGTTCGTTACCCTACTACCATGAAAAGATCGATTAAAACTTAAAACTGAAAATTGTTATACAGCCAACATGTGCTTTCAGTCATAGGCCTGCTGCAAACAGAGACAAGTAAATTTACAAAGTTACAAACTTAATTATAATTAGCCTAATTTATTGTACATACCTCAACATGAGGGTGCAGATACGCTTAGAAACTTGGCTTTTCAAAATTAGAAATACAATAGTTGCCTTTATCTAACTTCACAATAAAGTTCCACTTAAAATGCAATGAAAGACAAAAGTAGTGTTCTTCAAACCGAAGCCAAGTTGAGAAGAAGGAAAGTTTTCTCTGAAAGACCATAAGACTTTCCGCCGCGGAAGGATATTTTCAAAATCAGAAATTGAAAATGCAAAGCTTGAATTAAACACTTGGTCCGTTGTTCGTACCGGTAAATAAAGACAAATACAAAACGAGGAAATATCACAGTGAAATTGAAAGTACCCGTAAAATATTTTAAGACAAGAAAATTAAGGAACTATATTTTGTCATACCCAACCCGGCCCACCGGAACGCAGGAAGCCGTTCACAGACCACTGGCAAGAATGTCAGCCAGTACAAAATAAGCACTATAAAATGTGACAAGACGTGAACTGTCACAACACCTTAATGCTAACATCGCAATGCGCAGATTAAAACTAACACAACTTAAAACTAAAAATAACATTTTGCACACACACACACACACACACACACACACACACACACACACACACACAACAAGTATTAATATTAAAACCCTAACAGCAAGAGTAACTCAAATATATATCGGCCGTTAATATATTTGAGTTTCCCTCTGAGTTCGGAACAACCATCGCGTCCGACGAATTGTTCCCAACTAACTCAGCGATAGTCGCCAAAAAGGTTCTCGGCTCACAAAGTGGTGGGGAGCCATAGGGGTTTAAGGGGAATAGAACGTCCAACGTCAGTGGAAATTTCCAATGATCTATTCGTCACATGTAGGTCGCCGCTAATGCAGGTGGAGCGTTGTACTTTGCAATTAACGTTAGGCAACACCTGGTTTAATCCGCCATTGAGCTTCACTGCGGTTTTCCCCATCGCGTAACACCATAATTGTTGCCTGTTATTATCTGAGTAATGGCAGAAAATTATCTGTCCTCTTTTGCCGCTTAACTATAGTTATTAGCTATTGTCAACATCAAACCTAAATTGGTGTCACACAAGCATAACCGCTATCAACTTAATTTATCTTGATAAGTGAAAGTCACTCGGGGGGGGGGGGTCAGCACTTTTACTTGGGGGGGGGGGTTTCAAGTTCAACATAATTACCATCTACTCTATAAAAGCCGCAACGCGGTCGCGCGTCCGCCATTCACTCCCCAGGTACCACACCTGCTACAACTAATCTGTAAGTCTCTACCACCTAGTAATGTTACATATGCTTTGTTTTAACTTACACCTGTTAAGCTTGCTATTTTTTTATGTCATTTATTTTTTCAACTATCTCTTAACATTTAAAAATGCACTTTTATTTTATATATAATATATCAAATAATCTCGCGTTACTATTTTTATTTTAGTTTATACTTATTATACAAGTTTTATGTAATTTATTTTTTTAACTACTTCTTAACATTTAAAAATATACTTTTATTTTATATATAATATATCAAATAATCTCGCGTTACTATTTTTATTTTAGTTTATACTTATTATACAAGTTAACCCCTACAGAATAATTAACTAACTTCTGCTGCTAGACTAAACTACTTGGACTATAAACAGTTAACACCCATATATTAATATATAATTATTACACTGCAAGTTTTGCCTGTACAAATGCTAGATATAACTGCGATTAATCGTCTACGACACAATTCTTAAACCCTTATAAAATAATTAACTAACTTCTACCACTAGCGGTAATTTTTAAAAATTTTACAAAAATTTATTAACTATTTCTTTCCCCCTGCTAGAACCTTTCGCTACGCCGCCGCCCCGACAAAGAATTGAAATCTCCAAAGTTCTTCCCTTTTATCTTATTCTCTTAGGGGAGGGGGTTAGGGGGGTTCACACAACCCTATATAAGCAGCATCGGTACCTCACGCGTGCGCCATTATAATGGCGATAGGGCAACAGTAAACATCTATCCGTAAGTCTCTAACACTATCAAACATTTTTTTAACTTACTCTAACACATGTTTGCGCTTATTATGTTAATTAGTCTCTATATATTCAGACACAATCGCGGGCACCGGTCATATACTCGCTGAATTTTGGAGAGTACACATCTCCCCTTTAAATATTATTATGGCTTCGCACACTTTACATTTAAAACTTTTACGCACGAAACACATTTTACAGAAACAATCTAACTCCACAATTTCAAAACCGCGTACTACATTGGGTAAGCTTAAGAAATACTTCAGTTTTCACCCATTGTACTTTGCAAGACCTAACCTTTGCAATACTTCTTCTACTGATCCTATTTTACACTCTGTCTTAACTGAAATGCTGAAATATCAAAATTTCAATCTTGTTACACCTATTGACGATCCTATCCAATTATTCTTATTCACTATATTACCAGGTTTATATGATTATTCTTCCTCAGACACATGTCTTGTTCTGCTCTATCAACTTGCACTGTAACCACCTAGGACCTCTCCTTTTTTCCAATTATGGACACACAGCGGGATTCACCCATACAGAGTAATAAAATAACTATTACTGCTACAAATAATCACAAAGCAATTCTCCAATCACTGATCAGTTTTTATTAAATAAATATATTTTTAAAAACCCCCTCTGGATGACCTTGACCCACTTCCAAAACCCACCCATCACTGTCAAAAAACCCCAACCGCTACTACCCCTACAACCGTTACAACTGCGTGACCTTGACCTGAGCCAGGAGTGCCCAAACCCCACTACTACCTTCTTTCCTTTTAAATATTCTAACCTCCCTTAGCTAAAAGTAAAATGCCTCCAAAGGTTTTTTCAACACAATTTTAATCAATCTGAAACTAAATTTTGATTAAAATTAATCATAATAATAACGTACCATTTTTTTTATTAGCGTGGTTTATTATAATAAAGCTATATCACATGTTTTGAGGACTTGCCTAAATAATTATTATAGTTAAAACTATATCCCTGAGTTTTAAACTACATATAACGGTAATATTTAGGAGTTTCCGCTGCGTAAACAAATGTTTGCCTGCTAATTAAATTACACTTTAATTAAAAATACTTTTGAGCCAAGCTCAAAAGCTTTTCATTCTTCAATATAATTATTAAATTGAATTTAACTTTTAATATTAATGAAAAGTGACTCAAGTTATCTTACGTAAATTATTAAAACTAACAAGACTGGTAATGTGATATATTACTTTCCTGTTGCATTTTATTAAAAAACTTAAACACTTTACACTCAAAAATTGTCTTCGTTCTAAGACATTTCTTCTTCCTACTGATATGAAAAAACAATCTGATACTTTTGATGTTTATATGTAGTACAACGTATTATTCTTTAATTTTGAATTTCAATAATAAAAATTTTGTTCAGAAATTAACTTTGTATCAATACACTTATAATCATAACAATAATTGTATAAAAACTTAATTAGATAAATAAATTGTATAAAATACATTTTGTTATATACTCCAGTCATTATAAATTTTACTGTGAAAACATCAGCCGGTTGACCACGACAATTTGCCGACAAACACGCAGTCTACATTTGGCTTTGTGTGTATCCCAGCTCTGTTGTTAAATAAAATATGTGCTAAAGGAAACGCAGATCTTATGTACACATCTTATGTACTCATGCTTTAAGCATAAGGTTCAAATATTAAGATAAAACTTTCCTACTAACCTTTCTTGAGGCTATTCTAGTAGCTACGCTTTCAGTATACAACTATCTGAATATTGAAAATATTGCTTTTCCAGGGGAAATCCATTCGAAGATTATTTATATCTTCACCTAAAATACAGCTTAAATACACATAAAGTTATTGGATGGTAAATCAACCTTAAGAGTCATCTTCACCCCTGAGCCAGTAGTCCATTGTTGCGCGGTCGGCAATGTTAATCATACGGCTTTTAATACAAAACATGGTATTAGATTCCCCTGTTTCGGACGCCGTTTTTCAACCGATTTTCTTTAAACTTGGTAAGTGTTTAGTTGAATAGTTATATTAGGTCTCTCATACCTCGAAATTTTGAAAAAATTAACAAATATTACTCTCTGTGACGTCGCAAAGTAACTCGATTTTCCTTGGTAATATTTCAAAATTAAGCAAAATTTTCAAAATTTCGAGGTATGAGGGACGTAATATAACTATTCAACTAAACACTTACCAAGTTTAAAGCAAATCGGTTGAAAAACGGCGTCCGAAACAGGGGAATGCTATACCATGTTTTGCATTAAAAGCCGTATGATTAACATTGCCGACTGCGCAACAATGGACTACTGGCTCAGGGGTGAAGATGACTCTTAATAATATTTTAAGGTTATCTTTTCAGTGAAAGCAATAAGAATGCTGTTAAAACGTAATAATACAGTAATAATTATTGTTTACATATAGAAGGATATTGACAATACTCCTTATTATAATATTGACTACGATACATAAAATGTAAATTAGAGCGTCTGTTAAAAACACCCGCTAAACAACAATTCTAGAAAGATATATTTCGAAGAAATTATGATTTGAAATCAAAAGTTAAACAGTAAAAGAGTACCTGCAAGCAACAAGATAAAGCGCGAGTTTGCCGTGGTAGTGTAAACTCTAAAAAGAACTTTATTTTATATACCTCTAAGGATTTATTATAATTTATATTTATTTAAGCAAATTTATTTATAATAATGAGTTGCTAATTAGTTAGTTACTGAAATTGATAGTTTTTAAAGCACACTTTCTGAATTTTTCTTCTATTGCAACCGTATTTTGTTGAATAGTTTTTTTTTTTTTTTTTTTTTTCTTTAAGATTGTCCATTGGAAAAGAAAAAGTAGCATAAGCTCTATGTATCTACGGATAAAGATGTTATGGATTTAATTCGTGTATTTTTATGAAAGCATACACTTTTAGGTTTAGTCACTTGAACTTCAAAGAGAAGAATAGTGTGTGTGTAACAGTCTGCAACTTATCTAGCAAGTTGTCTGGTGTTTAAAAATTAAAAACCGTCTTAGTAGTTTAAGGTCGAAATAAAGTTTAGACAACTCACATTATAATAAGAGCTTTTCTCATTCGGTATGTGGTTTTGTTTTAAATCATTTCTTTACAAAAATACATCATTAGGCCCTATGGGTCAGATTTCATATAAAACCAAGTACACTTTACTCCACTGGGACACCTAGTCACATTGTTGAGCCAACACAATCCTACAATATTAACCTAACGGCCTGGAGGGGTGGTTGATAAAATTTATAGCTGTACTAAAGGAATTGTGTATAAACGTTTAAAAGTGAGTAAATATTTCTTTACCCTTTCAGGACAAAAAGGTTACAATGAAATTATAAAAATGAGCACCACCAATCTAAATAGGTTCGTATTCATTTGCTCTAAATGTGAATGGCTTTAAGGACTACTATTTGTCACTGTGTGTATATTCAGTAAGTTACTTCATCATTACTGAAACTAGATACAGTTTATTTTTAATTGGGCTATTAATTAGCTCAGGTGTCAATTAACAACAAACAACAGAATTCTAGCTTTAAAGGATTACAAACAATTTAAGAATTAATGTTACTAAAACATTAAAAACACCCCATCCTAAATTATGTAAATATTTGTTCATCGGTGGAAATAATACCGAAGCCATCAACATTCTTCGTGATGGACGACAGTAAAACTGTAAATGTAGGATTGAAAATTACCCATAAAATTCTATTTTGAGTGTACAGGTAAATACTTTTACTGTCGTTTTAAAGGCAGCGCCGGGTGTCTATAAGTCACTTATACTCGTCCTCACATCGGCAACTTACTTTTCCAATACTCTCACAGTGACTTACCTTTACAGTCAACTCCATTTCAAGCAGACTCTATTTTATTCCGAATTTTTGCTGTAACTTTTTGCTTGTATTGAGAAATGTATAAATAAGTTTAATGCAGCTTGAGGTTATCAAGTATAGGATTTTCACTATCAATAAATATCCTTTTTAGAATATTGACGATTGACAGTAAACCCATAACCTAAAACTTTAATAGTCTTTGCTTCTTATTGTAAGGTTTCGAAAATCTACAATATTATCAGAAATAAGAAAACACGGTGACCATAAATTGTTTAAACAATACTTACTTAACGTAAATAGTAGTGGCAAATTGCCGGTTCTGGCTCATGACGTCATCACGATGACGTCAGCACTGATGACGTCATCAATGACGTCTCTAATGATGTCATATGACGTCACATGACGTCACACCTATGACGTCATGGTGACGTCATTACCGCTGACGTCATCATGATGACGTCACTGACGTTAATTAGGTCAAGGTCACGCAAGAGTACAAAAAAATTTTTTTTGCACTTTTGCGATTCCTCAAAATACGGCGAGAATTTGAAATTTCTCGAGGAATCACAAAAGTGCAAAAAAATATTTTTTTTATTCCCTAGCGATCAGACTCTTGACCTAATATATCCGTCAGAGGTTATTGACCTTAACCCAGAACCGGCAAATAAAAAAAAATTATTTTCTATATTTCCCTTACCCACCGAGACTGAGAGCCGAAGAATAATTTCTTCAAACACCCGACAGTGCGACAAACGACACGCGATCCGAACAGCACCGCGTCCGAAGGGAAACTGACTTGAGCGCAGGCGGTTCCCCAGGTACCCGGCCTAGTGGTGGGGATAAAGAGGTGGTGGGGGTAAAGTGGTTAGAAGGAAGAAAAATTAAAATTTTTGCAACAACTCATCCGAGTCTGTCCCTTACCGGATCTCCATAAGTCGTATTGTAAATATTTTCTGAGAAATATTTATTTTTTATTCTTTCTCAGGTGATCTTGGAACTTGTGAAATTTCAATCAAACCAAAAGTGATAAAAAAAAAATTTTTTTTGTTGTTTGAAACTTTGCTTAAAACTTAAGAAATGTTTGATATTTGGCTAAATATTCAAATTTTTAACTCAATATAAGTAAATTGAGTGTAAAAAGTGAGATGTGCACACCACAAGAGTTGAATAGCAACTGAGCAAGTTGCTCCATGTATGTCAGGTACTTGGCCGCGTGGTGGGGATAAGGAGATGGTGGGGGTAAAGTGGTCAGATAAAATAAAATTTTTTTTTTTGCAAATCATACAACTGAGTTTGTTATTCATGACTAGGTATAAGAGAAAAAAAAAATTTATTGACACTCTTTAACATGTTCAAACGTGTTCAAGGTCAACCATTTCAAGTTTTAAAAAATTTAAAAATTAATTACAAAGATAACTCATCATACTCATATACGCAGGATGAACTTGTGCTTGTTGTTGTTGTTGTTGTTGTTGTTGAAGTGCTACTTTCACAGGAACAAGTTTCCTCTTCTGCATTGTGGACCATCCCTTCAGGTATATCCATACTGTCGATGGTTGGACAGTCGTATTCCAAATCCATTTTAATTATCATCCCAGGATTTTGAAGTATCCGCATGTGCAATTTTTCATAAATTTCTTTTAGATATTCAAGGCTGTCAATAAGTAATTCCCACTTCATTGTGTCGTGTTACCTCTAGCGTAGCTGAGTTGGCAATGAAGCCAGACTTGCATGCAGGATTGGTATTTTGGAATTGCGGTGGTGGGGGTAATTGATACAACCAGACAGGTTGAGACTTGTTCAAGGTCAACCATTTGGAGTTTTAAAAAAAGAAAATTTTATTTACAGAGTAGTGTTGAAAACTGGTAATTTGGCTGCCTTATCCGCACACTCGGTGCATCTTAGGCAATATACAATTGCGTAAATCAAGTAGAAGAAGATTGCAATCAATAAGGCCAAGAGCATGATGAGATCCAATTTTAAAATTTTTTGAGCTAGCATATGATCCTTCCTGATCCGTCTCTCTTCCATCCTTCTTTCCATCAACTCTACTAGATCCACATGCTGGCATCTTCTCCTCCCCAGGCTTTCTGCTTCATCAGCCTCATATATTGGTGGTGGAACATCCATGTTTGCAGCTCGAAAGATGAAGATGTAATGAAACACATTGGTGCTGCATCTCAGGTCTCCAAGAGGAAAAGTGGTAGGGGAAAACCTGAACATGTTAGAACATGTTCAAGGTCATCCAATTTGTGTTTTTAAAAAAAATTCTATCTTGCTACAATACCGTAGCAAGATAGGTTTTTTATTTTGTTTTTATTTTATCATTCCTTTATTACAATACAAAAATATGCATATTGAAGTACAATGAGGATACAAAATATAAATATTAGTCAGGAGAAATATTCCAAGTTTGGACTGCCTTGAGTCTTCATGGATGATCTGGAGGAGTAGACCGATGAAGTTGATGATGATGGTGGTGATCTTGGCGGCTCGTCATCCCTGTAGATATGGGTGCATTTTGTGTTACATGCAAAAATTTGCATGTTCAATCGGTATCCCTGTTCGATTAGTGATTTAAATTCTTGAATAATTCCGTTTAATTCTTCCTGATTTCTTACAAATATTTCTTCATAATTTGCGCATTTTACTGTTAGAGCCATCTTGATGTTTTCCGTATGACGTCCAAAGGTGGAATGAATATTAGCATGGTTGTTTAAAGGTAGTATGAAATAGTGGTGGGGGGAAGGATTTTACACACTGTCTGATGGGAGGTGATTAAATTTTTTCCAACTAAACATATTGATTGAACAAATGACGCAAAGTTCTTTAGGTGTTTCATAACTCATAACCGGAGCTACATGGCCATATTGTAAAGATCCATCATCTTGTAAGAATTGTGCCGGGTTAGAGATAGCAGCCCTTCCACAACTTCGACAAAATTTTGTACCATCACCAAACTTGTACCAACCAAAAGTGTTGTAACCTCTGTTGTCTAGCTTGTACTGTTTGATAAAAATTTTAATTTGTTGAGGAGCGTTGGATCGTAAAGTATGGCTAAATAGCTGTTGATCTTCAATAATTTTTCTTACACAAAGCTCAAATAGGGTGCTCATCGTTTGACAGTTGCAATCAAACTGAACTTCTTTACAGTCTGTATGCTGGTAACCTGAAATGGTGGGGGAAAACACACACACACACACACACACACACACACACACACACACACACACACACACACACACACACACACATTGCTGTTTGAAAAAAATTTATGTTTAATTTGTGCAAAGGTCAAAGGTCAAGGTCACCCCAGAGCTTTTTAAAAAAAAAGGCAACATATCAATATGTGAAAATTTTTTTTTGTTTCACATATTGATATGTTGCCTTTTTTGTGTGTGTTTTTTTTTTGTTTTTTTTTTTTTTTTTTTGTTTTTTATCTTTATTTAAAACAGTACAAACAAGATTACATGACAAAAATATATATAGTTAAAAAATACAAACAGATACAAGAAAGAAAAAAATTAATTTTTTTTAACACTGCTGCTTGTCTGCGATGTGGATGGTAAGCTCGGTGGAGTTGCTGCCGCTGCATCCGTGGGACACCAAGTAGAGACATCCTGGTTGTATGGAGCGGAGATCTTCGTTCTGGAGTAGGTGTACAAATCTTTTGGGCAGGTAAATTTGGAATTTCTGCTCATCTCCTGGAGTGTATGGTGCTTCGCTTAAGCTGCAGCAGATTGCCTCGCCGACTGTAGTTTCCATCTTCTTCATGGCATGTATAATATAATGTTTTTCATCCTTCAGCTCTGAACATTTTTTTACCGGCAAAATTGTAGACTTGGAGTGGGCGTTGAATTGTTCCACCAAAGTCTGCAGAAACTGGTTGGATGCCATGGTTGTTCTAGAGGTCCTCGCTGTCTTCTTGCTCTGAGATGTTGTCGTCTCGGAATCTCGAGTAATACTCGTGCCAGGTCTCGGTCTGCTCCTCGCTTTTATAATCGCCGTTACCCCCACCACCATCGCCGATTTCTCCATCTTGCAGGTAAGTAGCTAATTTTAAAGCGTTTTTTAACGCACAGTGCCTGTCCCTTTCATGTTCCACACTTTGTGTGCAAATACAAATGTTTTCAGCAATAAATTTAAAATTTTTATCTATTTGCACATCTTTAACTGGAGTAGATGTAAATTGTTCTATCCATCTTTTCTTTTCAAGTCCTTTTGTGTAAATATTAGTAAATCTGTTTGAAAATTGATGCATAATATGATACAAGTCTGAATAACTGGTAAAACCATCATACCAATCGATGTGATGAAAATATTTCCAAGTCCATCGGTTTGTTGTTGCGGCTTTGGTGGTTGGTGAAGAAAAAGAGCATGGTGGTTTAAATAAAAATGTGTAAGGAATATTTTTATCTATATCGTAAAATACGAGTTCTTTAATTATAAACCGATCATCGTTACCACGAAAAGCTTGAAATTCAATAATACCCGGCTTGGACTTGATTTCTTCTTCCATGTCCATTTGAAAGGTCACCCGTCTATCCATCACGGTGTCAGAAGGTCAACTGTTTTCCACACCACGGTAGGCATTTATTTATGCCAGGCCGTACAGTTGAAGGCGCGTTGGTGTATATTTAACGTGGGCACCATCCCCGGTAGGCCTACACCCACAAAATTTTGAATTTCTTATTGAAAATTTGCCAATTCCAGTGTAAAGTGTTGTGAAACATGTTAAAATTTTATTTAACTTTCCATCTGGTCATTTTTGTTGTAGTCATTCTCATCACTTTGATCCTTTTCATCACTGAAATGTGTTTCTTCATCCGATTTTACAAAATTATTTTTTTCTTGCACATATTGTTCCAATTGTCTCCACATTTGAACTTCATGAGGAATTCTGTTGAATATTGAAGTGTCCACAGGTCCATACAAAATTGGTGCATCCGGTTGTTTGTCCAAAGTGTCTGTTAAATAATCTTTAATAATTGAACTGGAGAATACTAGCTGTCTTAAATATCTTGTTATCGGTTCAGTTGCACATGTTAAAATAAAAAATTCTTCTCTGTTTAGTTGAATTTTTATGTCATGTTTGGTCGTATCTCTGAATCTCATTTGATGTTCACCTCGGTGTTTAATAATATCAATTTCCAAGTCTGAATCCAATAGTCCTACTTTTGTTTTCCTGCCAAACATGTTGCTATTAAAGTAACATTCCAACAAATGGAGGTGTTTTATAAAAGATTCCCAAGCATTGGCTGTAAACAAAATCATTTTTGTTCCGTGAGTTAAAATTACTGTAGGTGAATAGTCGGTTGATTTCATAACTCCAATTAAAACACTTTTATCCAAACTTGAAGAGATTGGATAAAAAATTCTTAAAAATACTTCCATCAAAATATTTGGTGAAATATTTTCTTCCATATTTCTTTTCCTCTTGGACAAATATTTTTTCTTTTTACCTTTTTCTTCTTCTTCTTGATTTGTGACGTGTTGCTGTTCATTCATGTCCAAAAATTCTGAAATTTCTTTTTCTATATCGCATTCGGTTGTACCACTTGTAGAAGCCATATTGAAGATGATGCTACCCATACAACGTCAGGCAACAAACTGATCAGGAGCGGCCTGCACGCTCCGCTTTTATACTCGCGGAATGTAACAAAACCGGTTTTTTACAATACATTTTTAACAATTCCAGTTAGAGGTGTGTATGTTACAATTTTATCATGTAGAATTAAACAGTATGCAGTTGTATTTGCAGGTATAGCTGCATTAAACTCCATTTCAATCTTAATGTCAACACTTGATGATTTTACTGATTCATTTTGTTTAGAACAATCAATTACAACTATTGTGTAACCATCTAAGTATTCTTCTGGTGATAATAAAGGTGTATTTGTTTTACCGTAATATGAATTTTGGAATCTCGCATACATATCATATAATATACTGTACTTTTTATTAGCGAATGACACATTTAAATTGTCGTAGGGGAAAAATTGTGAATTCAAATATACTTTAATATTTTTTAAGTTGCAATGATCAAATTTGCCTGCATGTTTTGTGATGCTGTCTCTCCTATCTGTTTGTAAACCAAATATAATATACCTGGCTCGTTCTACGTAATTAGATGTTTTAACAGTCCAAGTGTGACGATCCGTAGTTGGCAAGCCTGGATGTTCATGGAATTCCCAACTTCTAAAAGGAATTACAATATCGCGATCAGCCTTTAACTTCCTTAATAGTAGCATTCTATGTTCGTCAGCTAATTTAACATGTGGAACTCTCCATACAATTTTGTCTAATGTTAATTTCCATTCTAGGTTTGCATCCGTTGTACCATCTGGAGCTTTAATAATGTCTTTATCGTTAGAAGATCTCAACAAAACTAATTCTTGTTTAACACTTAATATTATTTTTCTATAATCTTCAGCAAATCCAAGCAACAAACGTAATGGAATATGAAAATCAAAATATCCCTTTGTATTCGGAGTGATTGTGTCATGTTCAGGTAAAACCCATCCGGCTGGTTGAAGTAAATTGGTTTCATTAGGTGATATAGATGTTACCCCCTTTAAAGTTGTTGCAATACCTACTTTTTTAGTGGAATCAACTGTTACACCTGATATTTCATATCTAATTTCATCAAACAGGAAAGCCATAGGGTTATTTATAAATGGAACTGTTGTACCTACACTATTGTCCTTTTTTGTTACTTTTCCTTCGATATACAAGTAACTTTCACATGGTAGTGTGTAAATGTCTTGATGTTGTATAGGAATACGAATTTCATCGTTATTGTTCAATTTTGATGAAGTGTAAGGGTTGTGGGTGTGATATTCTTTTTCCCATAGTGTTTCGTCGAATGTCGGACCCTGCGCTATATCCAGTATATCCATAATCGGTTAATTTTAAACCAATCTTTTCTAAGAAACGAATGTTCTCGCGTGTTAACTCCTCCACAGCCGAAGAGCTACTAATGCGGTTTCCCGTAGGCTGTCCACTTTTAAATGATAAACCCATGATTTTTGTATTAAAGTGTCGATTTTAAATGTAATCTAACTGTAATTGGCTCTTCTCGGAAATCTATCAAGTTACCGTCTTGATCCAATACGTTCAACACGATGTGTGAAATGAAAGTGATGTTCAACGGCAGATATACTAGGTTTTGTGGCTTTTCAACAATTTTAAATCCTGGAGGTACACTCGGGTAAAAAGTATGTATTATATGAGTATTTGCTCCATCTCTGTAAGCTCCCTGTATAATGTTACAAGTTATATCTATACTATTAACTTTTAGTATAGTTACAGTTTGTTTACCGGAATGTGTTTGATTTGGTTCTAAAATTGGCTCATCTTTGGAAAATCCTAATAAATCACCGATTGACCTTTCCTGAGTAAAATCTATATAATACTTGGAGTTAATTTCAGCTTTCATCGTATTGTTATTACCTTTTAATGTTATATTGTCTTTTCCCATTTTATTTTGCAAAAATTCATTAATATGATCAATTTCATAAGAACCTGTGGGTAAACTGCAAACTTCTAAGTCTGTAAACTTCCCACTGGCATCTTTTCCTTTATAATAATGCAATAAGTTGTTTTTATCTTCCGTAACATTGGGAATAGAGTTATAAGTTGTAAAATCTAACAATGCTGCCTCCCAAAATCTTCCTTTTTGCAAGCGTAACGCTGGGAAAAGGATACTTCGTAAAGTGGATGATTTTCCTGTTAATGATACCGTATAGGATGACATGTCAATGGTGACTGATACTTTTAGCTAGGAATTCCAAACATAAATGGCCGCATATTAAAGTGTTATCGGGTTGTTCTCTTTTATAGTTGTAATATATGTTTTTAGCAGATTTAAAGTAACGCTCAAGTTCTTTAGGTGGTGGTAAATTGCCAAAACTATCAAAGTAATATATATTATCACCTAATTTCTTATAACAAACCCAATGAGTGCCAGGACCTTCAGAATTGTCTAAATTTACAATACCGGTTTCGTTTTTCCACATTTTAACTGGTAAATCATCTTTCATAAAGACACCGCGAAAAAAAGGTATTTTTAAACATGAAATGTATTTAAATAATTCGATATTTGTTAACGCTTTATGTGGTATTACTAATTGATTTCTTTTATTTAATATGCACGATATGGTCTTAGGTATAGACCTGCCCCGTTTTTTACCATTGACCATACTGTTGGTTTTTTATTACCCTTTCTGGCGGAACGTCGTTTTCTTCTAATATTTCCTCCATGTTTCGTCTTAGTTAAACTTTTTTTACCCCTACTCCTCCTTTTTCCACCTCCTACTGCTGTTTTAGCCTTCATACCTGCTGTTACCGCTAAAGCCGCCGCTTTTTCTGCAATACTAGCGTCACTAGACTTTACTCGTTGCCAAGCTATATCCGCGAGCTTTTTATCAGCTATCGATCTATTTTTTGTATCGCTAAATGTGGAATATGCTATATCGTGTTCTTTACAAGCTTGATCTAACTTATTTATGCCTGGATCACCTCTTTCTAACCGTTTTTTCAATTTCGTTCCTGGTCCGCAATATTGATAACCTCCTGGTATATGAAATTCGTATGGTAAAGCGTCTATTGCTCTATTTACGACAGATCCTACTGGAATTCGATTTAAAGCTTTACTTAATAGAGAAACCGCTGTGGACGTAATCCCACCTCCTTTCCTTACAGTGTCTCGATATGGACTGATGTACTGAAATGTCATGATTGTCTTTTATAATTGAAATGCGCAACTTATGTGTTACCTCTATGACGAGTTGGACATAAATGAAGTCATTTATTAAGTTATATAATTAAATATCCAAATCACCCCAATCTGAGGATCTAAACTTCTGGGTGGGAGGATTAATGAAATATTTTTTAAAAATCTCATTTTTAATCCAAGTACCTCTGTTACTTTCACTTAAAACATTAGGTTTTGATATATAATTGTGTAAATCAAACAATGCATTACCTAAAACTTTAATAAGAAAGTTTACAGTGACGGCATCATCCACATGTTGAGGGTCTTTAAGTTCTGTGATATGTTTATTATTACAAATATATACTTTATTGTTGTGTGTCATACAATAATCTTTGATGTATTTTAAATTTACAGCATCATTTTCATCTTTTGGATAACCTATATCGTTAATAACAAATTTATAAAAAGAAAATCCGTCTTTTGTCTTTTCAGGTATTATAGAATGTAAATAACGTCTATTTATGCTGTCGTTTTCATCAATAGGGTCTGCTATGTTGGATATACGACGATTTTCAGCATTATACGTTTTTCCATTAAATGTTAAAGTATTTGTTAATTATGATGATAAATAACCTCTGTTTATTGCATCAGTGTTTTGATTTGGCATACCAACGTTGGTAATTCTGTAATTACCAGCGTTATATGTATTTTTTCTAGTTTTAATGTCGATGATATTTCTTTCTTTAAAACTTTTAAGGTTATTGCATCGTTTTCATCTGTAGGATCATTAATGTTTTTTAACCGTTTATTACTAATATCGTAATCTCCATCAGGTGTTTGTGGTAAACCAGCAGCTCTTTTTAAATTATTTGTATAATATAATCCATCTGAGGAATACCGTCCGAACTTGTCGACACTCATGGTGCAACTAAACAGCATTCTATAAAGTAGTGCATTTTTATGATGTTCATCCATTGGTTCTTTTTTATACAAATTAATCGTCTTTATCAGTTACATTTTCATCACTCCCAGGACATTTAAAATATTTTAAATCTGAACTAATACATGATTTTTATGAATAAATTCTTCACCAGACAATTTTCTAAATCCACTAAATGAATTTGGATCTGCAATTAATATATTTTGATAATCATTTACATCCATTAATTTAAATCTTTTGGTATTATAAATAAACTCTTGATTTGCACTATCATATTGTAATGTTTGTCCTACAGTTGCAGCATCCTTTGAATCTGTTCCTTGTGCCAAATTACCTATTTTCTTATTTTTCGCATTGAAAGTACTACCTCTTGGTTTGTCTAATATTAAAGATTGTTGTACTACAACACAATCGTTATCATCGATACCTGGAAATATGTTAATTATCCTTCTATTTGTACCCAACCAACTTCTATGATAATTGTTTGGATTAGTATGTAAAACTTGTGATAAAATCGGAACATCATGAGCATCTGTAGCTAATTGCGCATTTGATAATTTCATGTCTTTACAATCCCAAACATTATTTTTTTGTTCAAGTAAAATAAAATTTTCATTTCCTTGTACAAACACATCACCCGACCGTGATACTACTTGATCCTGTTTTACAAATCCAGATGTTTCTTGCTTTAAAGTTTCCTTCATTTGACCCACTGTTGCACAATCTGATGGCGCTGAACCATCTTTTACATTTGCTAAACAATTACCGAGACAATCAATAACTCCTACATCACGTGTAATACAATGATCTTTTATATATTTGAGATTTACAGCATCATTTTCATTTTTCGGATAACCTATATCGTTAATAACAAATTTATAAAAAGAAAAACCATCTTTTGTCTTTTCAGGTATTATGGAATGTAAATAGCGTCTATTTACGCTGTCTTTTTCATCTTTAGGGTCATCTACGTTGGATATACGTTTATTGTTAGCACTATACGTTTTTCCATTGAATCTTAACGTATTTTTTAATTCAGATGTCAAATAACCTCTGTTTATTGCATCACCGTTTTGATTTGGTTTACCAACGTTGATAATTCTATGATTTTCTGCGTCATATGTGTTATTGTGTAGTCTTAATGTTGGTGATATCTTTTCCTTTAATATTTTTAAATTTATTGCATCGTTTTCATCCGCGGGATCTTTTATGTTTTTTAACCTTTTATTGCTAATATCATAATCTCCCTCAGGTGTCTGTGGTAAACCAGCAGTTCTTTTTAAACTATTTGCGTAATGTAATCCATCCGAGGAATAACGTCCGAACTTGTCGACACTCATGATGCAACTGAATATCATTTTAGGGAGTAACGCATTTTTATGAGATTACCCCGCGGTTTCTAAGTTCATCCACTAAAGCCACCCATTCGTTTTCCAATCCAGTATGACCCGCTTCTTTGGCTTCATGTATTAGTTTCATTCTATCCACCAATTTATTGATATTATTGTAATAAATTACGTTTGTATTGTATAGTTTCTTCATCAATCCTTTACCGGTGACTGATTTGCTTCTTTTTCTCGGTTCTGGGGAACTTAAATCTAAAGTGGATGCTACTAATCTTCTTTTTACAGGTTTTCTTCTTATAATTGGTATTAATTTGGAAACAAAATCTTTATATTTTACAGATTTATTTCTATATATGGGTGCTTCAGGTAAATAATTTCTTTTATATGCATTAGTTTGTTCCAAAATTTTGCTATACACTTCCAAATCATCATTTTTTACCAATGCTTTTAAAGGTTTATTTTCAAATAATAACTCAAACAGTCCCCTT
Organism: Neoaliturus tenellus; assembly: GCA_030545055.2. NCBI lineage: Eukaryota > Metazoa > Arthropoda > Insecta > Hemiptera > Cicadellidae > Neoaliturus > Neoaliturus tenellus. The sequence goes on along the minus strand of CM061536.1, from coordinate 72,922,407 downwards.
TTTACCTTATATATTTGATCACCTACGTGAATATTATCATGTTCATCGACATCTAATTTGCTATTACCAATCATTACACCTTCTTTGGACATTCTTGCTCCATAACTGTGGTATTTTTTAGTAGAATCAGTTCCAATTAACAATTTTAACAAGTATTTTCTTCCTAAAGGTCCTTTTGTATGAATATTTTCACCCAATAAGCTTATGTTTGATGGTTCTCCTTCTGTTTTTTCTTCTTCACTCGCTATAGATACCACTTCTTCTTCACTACCAGCATATACATCTTCTCTTTCTGCCGTTGTATCACTAAATATGGAGGCTTCCGGGTCCTCATCGCTAATATCTTCTGATATTACACTTTCCCTTTCATATTGTGTTATCGGAGCAATAATATCACCTTGAAAAGAAGGTTTAGTCAATTTTTTGTTCAATTGTTTCAAAGGCTCTGTAATAGGTTTAAAAGTAGATTCGAGAAATTTCTCCCTTTCGCTGATACCTAACTTTAACGCTCTGTTTTTAGCCCGAATAGAATCACTAAGTGATTTAATTTCCTTTACTAACTTTTCTTGGTTAACCATGTTTGTAGCAAGACGTGCTGTACAAGAATGATTGCGTGATATAATGGTTAGTGAATTAATATAAATTTATCGAAACCTATCCTGTATCGGCCGTTATTTAGTGGTTGTTCCTTCATAATTGTCAAAAATCCATAATTTTCAGCCCAAGCCTTACCACATATGTCTTTAAACTGTTCATATGACATATCCGCATTGACATGATCGTAATATATGTGTTTTAAGTTAGTTTCATCCTGTTTGAATACAATTAACACATTTGCGTTGTCTCTTATCAGTTGTTTTGGTATTTTACTATAAGTCTGACCTATGTAAATGCTATCTATATTGTTATGTCGCCCCATAGCGAAATAGCTCCTGATAGTGTTTTGGTTTTCACAGGATACGTCATCAAATATAAAAACTGAAAATGGTTTAGCTTCATGCGGTTGCATTACGCTTTCACTTGCATCAAACTTGTAATATTTCACTTCTGGCACATTATTAAATATTTTTTCTAATAATTGGTATTTGGGTTGTTGTAATGATTTGGAAAAGACATACAAGTTATTGAAACGCAATCCTTTTGGGTTTGTAATCAAATTGAATACTACATTTGTTTTACCACAATTGGATGGACCGGTTACAAGACAACGCACCGTGTTTGGTAACAAAACACCATGTTTGCCGCTGTTTAATTCCGAATTGTCCACCGTGAGCTCATCAATATTATTAATAGGAAAACTATCCTTTTGCGGTATTATCTCCATCCTTTGTAAAGGTTCAACCTAAAATGATGCTCCATCATTATATAAGATCCTTTTTAGGTATCCAAGAATCTTCACTCTTATTAAATCCTAACCATCGCACTGTAAGGGACGTCAAATTTACATGAATATTTTTTTCCTCCACTCTCCATAGAAACATCAATCAACCAGATGCCAGCACTTTCATCAATTACTATTATTATATTTAAAGCACAATAATTAAATATTTATTCCAAAGATCAATTACATTCTGTAAACAAAAATTAAATTAAAAAGGATCAACAAGAACATTTTGAATATTTAAAATATCAAGTTTTAATAATTTATTTGTCAAGAAGACTTGCTGTCAATCCCAAGTGAATGAATGTATTAAATCAGTGGTAAGAATATACGAACTAGATAGACGCAGTTTTGTTGTGGCGTCTTATCTCCTTGTACCCGTCAGCTGATAGTTGCCGCGGTGCGGCACGGCCGCGGGCCGGCCGCCCGACCCTCGACATGAGCGATCCCCACTCCGAGGTGGTGGGGAGAGGCGCGCATGCGCACTGGCACAAGGTGTGCTAACAAAACCAGCGTGCCCGAGTGGAACCGACAGTTCCCTGACTCAACAAGACCCCGACTAGGTCTCGACTCATCTTGTAAGTACTCGAACGATTCTACGACTTTAGGGCTCTTACAATTAACGATTATATATATATATTTTTTTTAATAAACGATTTCCGATTAAAACCATTGATTTAAGTTGAATATTCTAAACGAGGATTGATTTATTATTTTCTTGAATTTATTAAAACTTTTTTTTTATTTGCAAACTTGTCTTTACCAGTCCGTACCAACACGGTACGTTAGTTAATTAATTACTCACGCGGTGAGAATTAAATTAATACAGAAAAGTCCGTGAAATACAGTACGGTAGGGACTAATTTGTAAATTGGAATCAAGAATAAAATTATTTTTAACGTAAAACTGGTGAAAATCACTTGGTTCTTTCTTGTCCTTGCAGGTCTGTGCAAGCCCGGATTGTAAATTATTTGTATTACGAACTCACGGAGTAGTAATATTCTTAATACGAACCAGGTCCGTGGAATACGGACAGCTAGGACAAATTTATTGGTTTAGAATAAAGCCAGATTTTCAAAATTAATTAATTAAACCTACTTTTGTAACTTGTTTCTGCAGGTCCGTGCAAACCCGGTGAAGAAAATAAATCTGATTAATAATTACAAATCAATTTATTAATAATTCCGTGGACATACGGTGCCGTAGAGTGGCTTTGAAAAGTTAATTTTGTGCGACCGAAAACGGCAGCAGTAGGTGCATTTTGCCGGTTCTAGGCCAACATATTTTTTTTCCTCCAACAAAAATCATTGTATATTTCCGTGAAATACGGTACTAAAGGTCTGTATTGTAAAGTAGTTACTGTGCTTTAAGCTTGCTGTTTTGTTTGTGCTTTGAACACTCTGCCACTAAATTAAGTGCACTCCTCTCATTAATTAATTCTATAATTAATTATCAACACTAAATTGCCAGCTTGTAATTTAACCACTCCCTCTTACTCATATCAAAAGATCTATATTTTCTTCTTCTCATTTAACATTAATTTTTTTCATCAAATACTTTAGTTCTTCTAACTCTGTCCGTGAGATACGGACCTAACATAACTAATACTAGTGTAATTTCACTCTCTGCATAAGTTAACCATAATTATCGACTCTGCCTACTCTGTCTGCTCTATCTGCTCTGTCCGTGGGATACGGACCTAACCAAACTAATCTAACCAAAATTGTCGACTCTGTCTACTCTGTCTGCTCTATCTGCTCTGTCCGTGGGATACGGACCTAACCAAACTAACCAAACCATAATTATCGACTCTATCGACTCTGTCTGCTCTATCTGCTCTGTCCGTGGGATACGGACCTAACCAAGCTAATCTAACCAAAATTATCGACTCTGTCTAATCTGTCTGCTCTAACTGCTCTGTCCGTGGGATACGGACCTAACCAAACTAATCTAACCAAAATTGTCGACTCTGTCTGCTCTATCTGCTCTGTCCGTGGGATACGGACCTAACCAAGCTAATCTAACCAAAATTATCGACTCTGTCTAATCTGTCTGCTCTAACTGCTCTGTCCGTGGGATACGGACCTAACCAAACTAACCAAACCAAAATTTATCGACTCCGTTTACTCTATCTGCTCTGTCCGTGGGATACGGACCTAACCAAACTAATCTAACCAAAATTGTCGACTCTGTCTACTCTGTCTGCTCTATCTGCTCTGTCCGTGGGATACGGACCTAACCAAACTAATCTAACCAAAATTGTCGACTCTGTCTACTCTGTCTGCTCTATCTGCTCTGTCCGTGGGATACGGACCTAACCAAACTAACCAAACCATAATTATCGACTCTATCGACTCTGTCTGCTCTATCTGCTCTGTCCGTGGGATACGGACCTAACCAAGCTAATCTAACCAAAATTATCGACTCTGTCTAATCTGTCTGCTCTAACTGCTCTGTCCGTGGGATACGGACCTAACCAAACTAATCTAACCAAAATTGTCGACTCTGTCTACTCTGTCTGCTCTATCTGCTCTGTCCGTGGGATACGGACCTAACCAAGCTAATCTAACCAAAATTATCGACTCTGTCTAATCTGTCTGCTCTAACTGCTCTGTCCGTGGGATACGGACCTAACCAAACTAACCAAACCAAAATTTATCGACTCCGTTTACTCTATCTGCTCTGTCCGTGGGATACGGACCTAACCAAACTAACGAAACCAGAACTCTCGATTCTATCTGCTCTGTCCGTGGGATACGGACCTAACCTAACCAGGCTAACTAAACCCAACTCTGTCCTTTGGATACGGACACTAACAACCCAAACTTTTAACTCTCTAGACCACCTTTTACTACCGACTTCTCTACGCCTATACCAAACCTTCGATACACACCTTTTTACCCTTCCCAACGTAAACTGTGATGACTGCTTAGAGCCATTCTTGAGTCCAAGTGACTAGGCCTACTGTGTCTGAGTTTACGTTTTCCTTTTAAAGTAAATCCCATTATTAAAACCAAACTTCTCAATTTTCAAAACACCTTTTTCAATCATCCACGAAATTCTCAAAATTCGAGCCCGGGAACGATACCCAGCTAGAGTTTTCATCCGGGAAACCATCTTAAGGCGTAACCCTTCTCTAAGTTTTACACCTAGGGAAAAATACGTCACAAATTCTGGCGCCCGAACAGGGACTAATATTTTATATTTTATGTAAAATTCTTGTAAAATTTGAGTCTGAGAGAGAAGTGCACTTGTCACATTGACGTGTAATATTTGCTTATCCTATCTTACACTTTCAATACCCTACCAAATCCCCACCCACACTATGTTTCCGCACTCTTTTCTACGCTTACTGCACGTTTTTAGCCAAATGTTACTGTTGCATGTCCTTCCTAAACAAAACCCCCCTCGAACCGATCCCAACAAAAGTAAATCCCCTTCCTCACCTAACCCTGACTCTAAGACAACAACTGTTACTGGACCGACTACTACTTACTCGACCACGACTGTTACTGACACCACTCTGACTATGACGAGTAGGATCGGTGAAATACCCGGTGGTGAAATACCCCCTACGACTGAGCAGACGACCGTCCAAAATGTAGGTGACGAGGAAGACAAGGGATTACGGGTCGGTTGGGTGTACTCTTTGAAGAAAGAAGAATTAGTGGAAATGATGAACCGCCAAGGACTCCCAGCTGATGGAAAAATGGATGATTTACGTGCTAGGTACATTTCATTTTTGAGGAAAGCATCCCCGTTGACAACTGAGAGCGAGGAACATAAATTAGATGTTGCGGGATATGTCCCTCCATATTATTCACAACTAAACAAAGATCTGTGGGCCAGGCAAAATACTAACAGTGACTCTGACCTGTCGAGACGACCTGAGCAAAATTTTGAGGCCGATGAAGCACAGAGTCTTAGAGAAATCTTGGGCTTAGCTCCCAATGCCAGTTCCGATATTGTGAAACGAGTGCTGACGAGTATGGTGAATTCCTCACAGAGTCTAGCGCAAAATTTACTTGAACCTCCGTCAGGACCCCATATTGCACCAAAATTGACTACTCGGACAAATGTAACCTTTGCCCAGACACACGACAGTTTTTCCTTTCCAAATATGAAGCCGGAGGTCAGCCGAATAAAGACAAAACCCACATTGGACAACGACACCTCAAAATATAACCCTGAATCTAGTTCGGCAAAACTCTGCACTATGATAAGAAAATGGAATCTCCACTTCGATGGCGAGCGAAATCCCGTGTCATTTTTAGAGAGACTAGGAGAGATGATGGATTGTTATGATATGGATCCGGACGATATCTTGAAAGCTTTACCAGAATTATTGAAAGACAAAGCATTACTATGGTACAGGAACGAAAGAGAACTATGGGCCAATTTCAATGACTTTCAACACGCCTTTGAAGTACAGTATTTACCTCCAGGATACAGGAGAAATCTTGACGATGAAATACGATACCGAACACAAGGTGAAGAGGAACCTTTCAAAAACTTTGTGGTAGCGCTGCTCACATTAATGCGAAGACGAGGTGGTTTTTCTCTCAACGACAAATTGGACAGAATTTACAATAACATGAGGCCTGAGTACAAACTGACTATGAGGAGAGAAAATTATATTAATGTACAAGGCATGATCAAAGATGCTGAAAACTACGAGAGTTATATCCGTGAAAAATCATTGTACCGTCCTCCACCAAACCCGGCTCAGGCTCTCGTCCCCGAAACTGCTTACTACAATAAAACCAAACAGGCTCGAAACAACAACCATGGAGGATTCCCACAATATGGACGACCGAACACCCCATTCTTCAATCGTAGAGAAACCAACGAAACAAGAGATCACCATCAACACTTTAGACAATCATCCAATCAATATCAAAACTCAAGACCTATACAACATAACATGATTTCTCACGACTCCCAAAGACCAGATGCTGAAAGGAAGGAACAAAGACCACTAACGTCAGACCGCCCTAACGAGAAGACAGATACTAAGATTTGTTGGAACTGTGACCAGACAGGACACCAATACCACGACTGCCCCAAGCCACGAGTCTTACGCTGCTATAACTGTAAACGTGAGGGAATTAGAACAGTTCACTGTCCATGTAGGCAGGGAAACGGGAATCGGGTCACAGAGACAGGAGGTCAGCTGAGACCCAGATACAACCCGCGACCTCCAACGAATTAACAGCATACACCAAAGAAATAACCAATTTCACTAGTACTTATGGCATTGCACCCTGTACAGATGAACGCCCCTATGTAATTGTACATATCTACGATCATATCTTCCAAGGATTAATTGATACCGGAGCTATGGTCAGCATAATTGGAAAGACCGTGTCAAAAGTTTTGAAGAAAAATGGTATCCAACCCGAGGTGGTATTTCAGCCTTTGCAAATGGCGAATGGTTTTAAAACCCCAGTAACACAATTGTTCAAGTTTCCATGTGAAATAGGAGGTACGACTACAACAGTAAAAGCATTGCTTGTTCCCACGCTGACCACTGATATTGTTATTGGAATGGATCTCATCACCCGTCTTAATATTGTAACCATCAATTATCCCAAATCAATGACCGAACCCTCTTTGGATAAACCTACGGAAATCAACCTAGTGACCGAATTGACACCTTCAGAGAAAAATCAACTTAACCTGCTACTAAAAAGGGAGTTACCTTTGTTTGATAAGATTTCTGGGAGAACAAAATTAATTGAACACAAAATTAGGCTAAAGTCAGATATTCCGATCAAACAAAGGCACTATCCATTAAATCCCGCCATGTTGAAAGTTGTGGACGAAGAAATAAACAACATGCTTGCCGATGACGTTATAGAACCTTCAAGTAGTCCGTATAGTTCCCCGATTGTCCTGATCAAGAAGCCTACAGGGAAATATCGATTCTGTTGCGACCTAAGGAAAATCAATTCTGTCAGTGAGCCCGACGCCTACCCATTGCCAAAAATCAACGCAATCTTGGACCGACTTCGTGAAGCCCATTACATCTCGACCTTAGATTTGAAGAACGGATACTGGCAGGTACCATTATCTGAGGATAGTAAACCTATCACTGCGTTTACAGTTCCCGGAAGAGGGTTATTTCAATTTAAAGTGATGCCATTTGGATTACACTCAGCCCCAGCTACTTTTCAACGCTTACTTGACCGAGTAATTGGTCCAGAACTAGAACCCCGGGCTTTTGCCTATTTAGATGATTTGGTTTTAGCAACTCCTACTTTCGAAGAACACTTAGAAATTTTGCAGACTGTTTTACAAAGACTGCGTGATGCCAACTTGAAAATTAACCCCGACAAATGCCAATTCTGCCGAACTGAACTAAAATACCTAGGACACGTAGTTAACAGCCAAGGTGTGAATACAGATCCCGATAAAGTTAAAGCCATTTCCGAGTTCCCAAGACCCAAGACCATTAAGCAACTACGTGCATTTCTAGGGATGGCATCTTGGTATAGAAGGTTTGTTCCCAACTTCGCAAAAATATCTGCACCTTTGTCAAAATTACTAAAGAAAACCTCGACTTGGAATTGGACTAACCTTCAGGAAGCTGCGTTCAATAGCCTCAAAGAGAAGCTAACTACTTCACCGACATTAGTTTGCCCAGATTTCACGCTTCCGTTCGAACTCCATACAGACGCCTCAAACGAAGGACTAGGAGCTTCATTGGTTCAGCGCCACGACAACAAAAAAGTGGTTATTGCCTTCGCCAGCCGCCTTCTCTCTGATCAGGAAAAGAAATTTTCGGTCACCGAAAAGGAATGTCTAGCAGTTGTATGGGCAGTCCGAAAGTTTAGGCCTTACCTAGAGGGCTATCATTTTAAGATTGTAACCGATCATCAAGCACTCAAGTGGTTAGTGAAACTTCCCGACCCATCAGGACGACTTGGAAGATGGATATTAGAGCTGCAACAACACGACTTTGAAATTTGCTATAGAAAGGGAGCCTATAACAAAGTTGCGGATGCGCTGTCAAGAAACCCCACATCACCAGCACCGACCATGGACGGAGAGGACAACCAGCTTTCAAATGAATTGGCAATCAACAGTGTAAATAATCAACCCCAACAACCCATTACCGAGACTGAAAATTTGAAAGATTCTAATCAAAATTGGTTCACAAAACTGCTTCAAGCTGTAAAAAGAAATCCGCGTAAATTTCCCAACTACCAAATCTCTACTGACGGTAGATTATTGAAGTATATCAGAAATAATAAACGCCAAAAAGCTTCAGATCGCACTACAGAATGGAAGATGTGTGTACCACCAGATTTAAGGCAACAAGTTCTCCAGGAAAGTCATGACCAGGCGGAGTCCGGACACTTAGGAATTCGCAAGACGTTACAGAGGGTTGGAAACCGATACTATTGGCCCGGCTGGCATAAGTTCGTCAAGGACTACGTTCGAAAATGCAAAAACTGTCAGGATTACAAAGTTGAACAAAAGAAACCGGTAGGTAAGATGTTCCTAAGAAGACCTAGAGGACCGTGGTATATGATTACAATGGATCTTATAGGCCCTCTACCAAGATCCAAACGAGGAAATAAGTTCGCGCTGGTAGTTCAAGACAATTTCTCAAAATGGGTGGAGATTGCCCCACTTAGATCGGCAACAGCAGCTCAAGTTACGGAAAAGTTTCGAGACATGGTACTACTTCGATATGGAGCTCCCGAAGTAATCCGGTGCGACAATGGCACCCAATTCACTTCAAAAATTTTTAATAACCTATTCCGAGAATGGAACATACGTCTAGAATTCACCGCACCTTATTCACCTCAATCGAACCCCACCGAACGCTACAATAGAGTCCTGAAAACCATGATAGCACAATATGTAAAAGACGATCACAAAACATGGGATCAAAATATCCCCGAATTCAGATTTGCCATGAACAGTGCCATACACGACGCCACAAAATTTTCTCCAGCAATGATAAATTTCGGCCGTGAACTTAAATTACCAAGAGCGATCCATGGAGAACTTATGACGAATGAAGAAGCCCGAACCTTTGAAGATGATTATTCCGAAAGAGAAATTCGACAGAAGAATTTGCACGACAAGGTAAAAAGAAATCTCTCAAAGGCTTTTGCCCAGCAAGCGAAATATTACAACCTCAGAAGGAGAGACAACGTCTACCAGTTAGGTGAAAAGGTCCTTAGAAGACATCACGTCCTTTCGTCTGCAACTGACGCTCTAGCACAAAAACTTACACCGAAGTTTACTGGTCCTTGTACAATAACCAGACGGTTAGGCACAAACATGTTCGAAGTAACGGATGACCAGACGAATATTAGATACTCTGTCCACACCAAAGACTTGAAATTTTTCCGACACTGACCGAACATTATTAGCATCACAAAATAATCTGTGATGAGATTTTTACTATTTCGAGAAGAATTTATTGCTTTGTTATTTATGAAGACCGTGATATTTATTTTTATGTTTGTTGAAGAATGTTTTGTTTTGCCGTTATTATTCAAAGCTCTATTTTTTCCATTTTGACAAGTTGTCACTTAGCTAAAATTTTTATTTTAAGTAACGAAGAGACTGAAATTTATTTGTTCAAGTGCCTCTTTACAGCACAAAATAAAGGAAAATTGTTCTTGAAATGAAATTAATTTTATTTGTACCTTAAGATTCAAGAAATGAAATTGAGTTTGAACAACACCGAACCAGAGTAGATTTTATTCTACCAGAAGGCATAGAGTTTTTTTTTACAATTTTTTTTCTTTACAAAGTAAGAGGGGAGTGTAAGGGACGTCAAATTTACATGAATATTTTTTTCCTCCACTCTCCATAGAAACATCAATCAACCAGATGCCAGCACTTTCATCAATTACTATTATTATATTTAAAGCACAATAATTAAATATTTATTCCAAAGATCAATTACATTCTGTAAACAAAAATTAAATTAAAAAGGATCAACAAGAACATTTTGAATATTTAAAATATCAAGTTTTAATAATTTATTTGTCAAGAAGACTTGCTGTCAATCCCAAGTGAATGAATGTATTAAATCAGTGGTAAGAATATACGAACTAGATAGACGCAGTTTTGTTGTGGCGTCTTATCTCCTTGTACCCGTCAGCTGATAGTTGCCGCGGTGCGGCACGGCCGCGGGCCGGCCGCCCGACCCTCGACATGAGCGATCCCCACTCCGAGGTGGTGGGGAGAGGCGCGCATGCGCACTGGCACAAGGTGTGCTAACAAAACCAGCGTGCCCGAGTGGAACCGACAGTTCCCTGACTCAACAAGACCCCGACTAGGTCTCGACTCATCTTGTAAGTACTCGAACGATTCTACGACTTTAGGGCTCTTACAATTAACGATTATATATATATATTTTTTTTAATAAACGATTTCCGATTAAAACCATTGATTTAAGTTGAATATTCTAAACGAGGATTGATTTATTATTTTCTTGAATTTATTAAAACTTTTTTTTTATTTGCAAACTTGTCTTTACCAGTCCGTACCAACACGGTACGTTAGTTAATTAATTACTCACGCGGTGAGAATTAAATTAATACAGAAAAGTCCGTGAAATACAGTACGGTAGGGACTAATTTGTAAATTGGAATCAAGAATAAAATTATTTTTAACGTAAAACTGGTGAAAATCACTTGGTTCTTTCTTGTCCTTGCAGGTCTGTGCAAGCCCGGATTGTAAATTATTTGTATTACGAACTCACGGAGTAGTAATATTCTTAATACGAACCAGGTCCGTGGAATACGGACAGCTAGGACAAATTTATTGGTTTAGAATAAAGCCAGATTTTCAAAATTAATTAATTAAACCTACTTTTGTAACTTGTTTCTGCAGGTCCGTGCAAACCCGGTGAAGAAAATAAATCTGATTAATAATTACAAATCAATTTATTAATAATTCCGTGGACATACGGTGCCGTAGAGTGACTTTGAAAAGTTAATTTTGTGCGACCGAAAACGGCAGCAGTAGGTGCATTTTGCCGGTTCTAGGCCAACATATTTTTTTTCCTCCAACAAAAATCATTGTATATTTCCGTGAAATACGGTACTAAAGGTATGTATTGTAAAGTAGTTACTGTGCTTTAAGCTTGCTGTTTTATTTGTGCTTTGAACACTCTGCCACTAAATTAAGTGCACTCCTCTCATTAATTAATTCTATAATTAATTATCAACACTAAATTGCCAGCTTGTAATTTAACCACTCCCTCTTACTCATATCAAAAGATCTATATTTTCTTCTTCTCATTTAACATTAATTTTTTTCATCAAATACTTTAGTTCTTCTAACTCTGTCCGTGAGATACGGACCTAACATAACTAATACTAGTGTAATTTCACTCTCTGCATAAGTTAACCATAATTATCGACTCTGCCTACTCTGTCTGCTCTATCTGCTCTGTCCGTGGGATACGGACCTAACCAAACTAATCTAACCAAAATTGTCGACTCTGTCTACTCTGTCTGCTCTATCTGCTCTGTCCGTGGGATACGGACCTAACCAAACTAACCAAACCATAATTATCGACTCTATCGACTCTGTCTGCTCTATCTGCTCTGTCCGTGGGATACGGACCTAACCAAGCTAATCTAACCAAAATTATCGACTCTGTCTAATCTGTCTGCTCTAACTGCTCTGTCCGTGGGATACGGACCTAACCAAACTAATCTAACCAAAATTGTCGACTCTGTCTGCTCTATCTGCTCTGTCCGTGGGATACGGACCTAACCAAGCTAATCTAACCAAAATTATCGACTCTGTCTAATCTGTCTGCTCTAACTGCTCTGTCCGTGGGATACGGACCTAACCAAACTAACCAAACCAAAATTTATCGACTCCGTTTACTCTATCTGCTCTGTCCGTGGGATACGGACCTAACCAAACTAATCTAACCAAAATTGTCGACTCTGTCTACTCTGTCTGCTCTATCTGCTCTGTCCGTGGGATACGGACCTAACCAAACTAATCTAACCAAAATTGTCGACTCTGTCTACTCTGTCTGCTCTATCTGCTCTGTCCGTGGGATACGGACCTAACCAAACTAACCAAACCATAATTATCGACTCTATCGACTCTGTCTGCTCTATCTGCTCTGTCCGTGGGATACGGACCTAACCAAGCTAATCTAACCAAAATTATCGACTCTGTCTAATCTGTCTGCTCTAACTGCTCTGTCCGTGGGATACGGACCTAACCAAACTAATCTAACCAAAATTGTCGACTCTGTCTACTCTGTCTGCTCTATCTGCTCTGTCCGTGGGATACGGACCTAACCAAGCTAATCTAACCAAAATTATCGACTCTGTCTAATCTGTCTGCTCTAACTGCTCTGTCCGTGGGATACGGACCTAACCAAACTAACCAAACCAAAATTTATCGACTCCGTTTACTCTATCTGCTCTGTCCGTGGGATACGGACCTAACCAAACTAACGAAACCAGAACTCTCGATTCTATCTGCTCTGTCCGTGGGATACGGACCTAACCTAACCAGGCTAACTAAACCCAACTCTGTCCTTTGGATACGGACACTAACAACCCAAACTTTTAACTCTCTAGACCACCTTTTACTACCGACTTCTCTACGCCTATACCAAACCTTCGATACACACCTTTTTACCCTTCCCAACGTAAACTGTGATGACTGCTTAGAGCCATTCTTGAGTCCAAGTGACTAGGCCTACTGTGTCTGAGTTTACGTTTTCCTTTTAAAGTAAATCCCATTATTAAAACCAAACTTCTCAATTTTCAAAACACCTTTTTCAATCATCCACGAAATTCTCAAAATTCGAGCCCGGGAACGATACCCAGCTAGAGTTTTCATCCGGGAAACCATCTTAAGGCGTAACCCTTCTCTAAGTTTTACACCTAGGGAAAAATACGTCACAGCACTTTAACTTTATCTTTTTTCCGTTGTAACACCTTTTCAACGAGATATACATCACCTACTGTGGATTTTAACATTTCATGTCCATAAAACCCTCCTTCGAGCAATTGTCCTTTATTATCTTTTAAAATGTAAGTTTCCGGTACTGTAGGTTGTACCTTAAATACGGTAAAAACCTCATTTGTCCAATTAGGCAGATATCTTTTACTGAATACACCTTTGTATTTGCTTATTCGCACTTTATCACCAACATTAAACACTTTAGGCTTTAGTTTTTCAACTTTTGGTTTAGTATTCATTTTTATATGTTTTAATACTAGTTTTTCTTTTTGCTAGTCACTTGGTTCGGTTTCATACCAATTGTTCTATGGAACTTGTTATTGTAATCTTTTATTAGTTTTGGTAACATATCAAAAGTGCGATCCTCTGTTTGAAAACATCTTGTACATCGCACCTTTTAAAGTTCGATTGAATCTTTCTATGATTGATGCTTTTACCTCTGAATTAGTGGAATAATGGTTTATATTGTGTTTCTTCATTAAATTTGAAAATTCTTTATTGAAATATTCTTTACCATCATCGGTTTGTAAATGTTTTATGGTATTTTTGTCTCTCTGTATCGCAGTTTCCATGGCTTTTGTTACACTCTTGCCGGTTTTATCTTTTAGCGGTAAAGCATCTGCCATTTTTGTAAAACAATTGATAATAGTCAATATATATTTAAATCCTTTATTTTGTTTACTATAAGGAATCATTTCGATTAAATCAGCTTGATATAGATCATTCATTCCTTTTATAACAGTATTTCTTCGGGGAAATTTTCTCCTAGCCGGTTTATGAAGTTCATGAACAATTTTTTGTTTTAAATCCATAATTTTATCCTTCCTCATTCATGGATGAAGTAAAAATAAATTTTTTATTACATTATACCCATATTTAACTGGGTCAAGGTCATTCAAATTGATGTAAAAAAATGGGGAACACGGCGTTGGACTTGCCATGTTCCCCATTTTTTTACGGAAGGAAAAGGAATTTAGGTCGAAGAAGGACGAAGAGGGACGAAGAATAGGTTAGTTGTCTATAGGGTTGAGAGAGTAGTGGCCAAAAGGAAGAGTGTTAATTTTATTATCCATAATGTGACGTTTGTCATCTTGGTTCGAGAGGGCCTTTTTCACTTCAGTCACACTGAAAACTTCATGTTTCTCGCTTCTAATGGTGTTAAATTTCGCAGTCAACGTTTTGTCTTGAAATAAACAGTTTTTGTAGTGTTCAAAGTTTACATTTTTCTTCAGGTAACTTGTCTTCACACCTTTTGCTTTTTTGGTGGTTGATGTTTCTTCTTGGTGTCCTTTATATACTTTAAAAGAATATAATTTGGACATTAGTGCAACTATTTCTTCCATGCTTGCTCCATTGCATTCATCTTTGAATTTGCCTAAAACTTTCTTATTATTTTCATTAAAGTTCGGATGATTTCTTGGGTAGTCGGAAAAATCAAAATCATTTTTGTGTATGAACGTCCGAAGATCTTCATACATGTCTAAAGTTTTTATCCAATACACAAATGCATCAGTGACCATGTATGCTATTCCTATGTTGTCACGGCCATAGTAGTCAACCATCTTGTTATAATGGAAATCGTACATATGGGTTTTTGAAATATCCAATATGCACATTCCTGCATACAACGGTCGATCCATAACAATTTTGGTTTTCTTCATGCTGACGGCTACGAGGTTTTCATTTATTATCATTGTCGATCCGAAGTTTGGTTTCTGCACTAGTTTTTCCGATTTTGCAGGGTCTGAAACTAATTTTACAATCTTGTGTTTCCTTTTGTTTTCCAATGTTTTTCCAAATATAGCATTGTTCATCAATTTAAAAAAGTCTTTTTGAAATGCCGATGTTGCTCTAGCTCTTCTTGCGGTGTTTCCATCGATGTAAGATTTTAGCCAGCATGATTGAGAGAATTGTAATACTCGGTGAATTTTTGTTATTTTCAGTCCTAACTCCAACGCTTGTTGTACAACCCAGTAGTGCGCCACATAACGATTTTTGTTGTTTAATGTCATCATAAGTTTGGGCCATTTACCTGTTGGTGATACTTCAGTTTTTGCCAACAGCGGCAAGTCATAATGATTATCGTGGAGTGTTTGCGGGTATTGAAAATCGCAATCTAAAATATATCCAGTGCCACCTTCTTTGGGAATATCCATAATATTTCCAATTGAATCTGGGTTTATCCATTTGAAGTCTCCATGAGGTAGCGGTTTAGACATGGCCCAACCGTACAAATTATTCGCATCAAAATAGCCAAGAAAAATCGAATCTTTAGTTTCATCATAATTTGGTAGAAATTTATTAATAGCTTTGACATGTCTTGTAACGGCCTGAGTTAATCCACCGCGTACACCTGATTCAATCATCAAAACCATATCGATGTCGGTTAATAGCTCCAACTTGCACTCGGTGGATTTTAACATGGCCTGCCATGCTAAGCCGGGAGAAGTAAACGAATGAAGGGGGTCCAGTCCATAGGCGTCGAAGCAAGTGTTGCGAAATTCTTCCATTATATCGCAGAGAAGTGTCACATCCAGTTTCATGTAAAAATCAGAATATTCACCAAGATTTTGCATGCCTAATTCATTCCACACATTGCAGGCATGTTCGTAGTCTTCGTTAGTGATTTCACATCCAGTCAATTTACTGGTAAATGCTTCCCTCGGCGGTAGTCTTCTTTCTTCGTAACGTTCCGGGCTGTCGATGTAGTCATAGGGGAACACCCCTTTCCGTAGAACCAAATTCATCTTGTCCTGCGGAACAATTTTACTTGTTTCCCTTAGATCGTGTCTCCTTAGGTTATCAGTCAGTTTACTTAGACTAGAAGGCATAAATCTAAATGAATCAACAAATCGGAGTTTAATTTTTTTATCTACAGTTTTTGAAAAACTAATAAATTTTTCTGTCGTTTCTGCCAATACCTCTATTTTCCCATCATCTCTACCTAATTCAGGTATGATGAAATGTGAATCGTACCCGCTAAGGTTGTGTAAGACCACTGGAATAAATTTTGGTAACTTGTAATTTACATTGCATCTATTACACGCTGCACCTCTGTACTGCCCAGTCAAATGATCGTGGTCTTTAACTTTATGGTTGTCATCTGTAAACTGGTTCTTGCACAAATAACAAATTCTTGCCAAGTCATGTTGTTCCTCCTCTTCGTAATCCAATGGTGTCATCGGTACAATATTGTCAAACATAGCTTGCACTTTCAAAGCAATCTCATATAATTTGTCAAGAAAAATCTTTGGTGCGTTTTCACCTCGGTATAATACAGGTGTTGATGAAAGTCCATAATCTTGTAAATGTTCCTCAGTCAAGGTAGATTTTACAATTAAACAAAAACTATTGGCTTTATGCTCTTGATATTTTGTCCTCCTATTGATTTCTCCTTCTGCCACATCTTCCGGTATGAGTATCGATTCAAAATCAGCATACACCACAAATGGAACTCTGTACTGGTGAGCAATTTTTTCAAATTTTACCACTGAACGATTGGCAGAAGGTAAACTAACTTTTACCTCATAATTTTTGTTGCAAAGCCTTTGATGTTCAAGTAGCCATTGAGCACCACCTCTTCTTAAATCACTATTTACAAAACAGAAGCAACGCTTACAAACTGTAATTTTATGCTCGTTTTTTGTTAATTGTGCAACTACAAGTCTTTCAAAGTCTTTTATATATACATAGTGGGAGATTTCCCCTTTCGTAATTAACAATAAATCAGTGTGATTCCTTAATTCTGTTTTTACAACCTTAATTGGATACACCGTGTTAGAATCATCCAAACCAAAAATATTTACACTAACACCGGGATTCTTCTTTTCAAATTTACAAACATCTTTAATATTTACAGGGTATGACATTCCTTGAAAATTATATCTATTATTTATATTTACATAGTGTCCACTTACTCTCCAAGGATTCTGTGTAGGCAAAATATATTTACATAACATAGCATACTTAAAACATTCATTATCTACATTCTGTACATTTATACATGCTTTAGTTTTCTCAATGGCTTTTGGTAGAGGGATGTAACTGCTTCCTCTCATACCGTATCCGTGTTTTTGAACTCTCAGATCTAAACCTTCTATTGACACCAACCTCCATCCCGACCCTCGGCCTTGGTGTTCTTGCAATTTTATTATTAACTCCTCTAAACATTCATCAATTATATTTTTTATATCTGAGGTGAACATTAGGGTACGGTTTTTAGTTATAAACCCTCTTAAACTGGTTTCACCATCAGTGTTTGTAAAAGTGGCATCCAAAACTAATCCAAATTTAATAAAATTTAGTCTGATCAATTCTTGTTGTAGTGTTTGTTCAATTAGTAATTTTGCCTGTGCTAAGAAATTGTCCAATTCCAGTTGCAAATTATTTATTTTAAAGTGAACTACCTTCTGTCCAGGCAGAGCTGTAGTT
This sequence comes from Neoaliturus tenellus, assembly GCA_030545055.2. NCBI lineage: Eukaryota > Metazoa > Arthropoda > Insecta > Hemiptera > Cicadellidae > Neoaliturus > Neoaliturus tenellus. The sequence goes on along the minus strand of CM061536.1, from coordinate 72,904,622 downwards.
CGTAGCTGAGTTGTTCCATTTCCTTCGGTGTCCGAGTCTAATTCCAGGTCCGAGTTCAATTCCAGGTCCTCCCGTGCCGTAGTTCTTCCAGCTCCTGATGTTCCAGCGCCTCCAAACTGTATGACACTGGGTCGTCTCCTTTGCATCATTTGAAGCTCGCTCTCCCAGTAGTCCAGCCTTCGATGGTGTTCGGCTAAAAATTGGTCAAGCGAGTCCAAATCGTGTTCACTTACTTGCACATTCCCCTCTTCTTCATGCAATTCCATATGGATTTGCAAAATAAGTTCATCTGGGAAAAATTCCCCACAAATATGGCAAAGAAGCATTTTTAACACTTTTTACCATGAGTGTCTTTAGATGTTAACTTCACAAAAGTTCACCAAAGAATGAGAGACGCTCTTGACCGACCTCCTTTTATAGCGGGTGGTGGGGGGTGATCTTTGGGAAAGACCCGTTCTGCGCATGCGCAGAACGAATCTGCACATGCGCAGAACAAAATGTAATATATTTATTTAAAATTTGCTATTTAAGACAAATATATAGGTCAAGGCCACCTTAAATCTGGTAAAAAAGAGGGAACACTGGATAAGAGATGGTAGTAACATCGACTTTCTAACAAATACTTTCAATAATATATTAACAGGTGCAAAAGTTAAATATTTTTATTTTTACCGTCCAATTTGTTCAAAATTAAAACTTAAATATATTTGTTTGAGCAAATGCTTTTGGCACACTTACCACACGCCAAAACTCAAAAAATGTACAGAATTAAGTCTGATCTCGCGGGGAAATACTGATGTGCTACCTAACATTGGTCATATGACTCGAATAAGAATTAGTGATATATAACATATTGAAAAAAATTTTATGTTGTATAAATCACCAATACTATGCGATTCAGACAACCAATGTGAGGTGGGTACATAGTATTTCCCGATAGATCAGCTTAATCCTGTACTTTATATGAGTCTTAACGTGTAGGAAGTCTGGCAAAAGCATTTGACCAAAACAAAATATATTCAAAATTTTAATCTTAAACAAACTAGCTAGTATAAAAAATATAAAATATTTCCTAACCATTGACAACCTGTTAACATATTGCGGTGTTAAAGTATTTGCTATTGAGTCAATCTTACCATCACCTCCTATCCAGCGTTCCCTCTTTCTTACCAAATGAGACTGAGGCTTGACTACCCGTATATATAACGTTTCTCCCACCACTAATGCTCTCCCCCACCACAATCAATTCACAAAAGTGGGTCAATTCCATCGGAAATTATTATTTTGAGCGGGGAATAGAGCATCTGCTGCCCTATTTCCCGCTCATATTTTTTTTCTCTTTTTTTTACAGTTTTATAACTTTTTTTGGATTTTTCTAAAATGCGAAACAAAAAATTATTTACAAACAAGTTTCTAAAAAATTTCAAAATTCAGATCTTTACAATTTATATTTAAGGTAGCACTAAAACGGTGCTACCTATATTTTGAAATAATTACAAATATTTTTTTCCATCCTTAAAATTTCACAGTTTAATACTTTTAAATATTTTGTTTCATCAGATGCTTTTAGACACACTTACCACATGACAACACTCAAAAAATGTACAGAATTAAGACTATTTCCACGGAAAAATACTAAAGTGTTACCTGCATATTCAATTTAGCTCAAAAACAATATAGAATTAATACCAGCATAAAAAATTTCAAAATTCAGATCTTTAAAATTTATATTTAAGGTAGCACTAAAACGGTGCTACCTATATTTTTTTAAATAATTACAAATACTTTTTCCATCCTTAAAATTCCAAAGTTTAAAACTTGTCAGAGACAAACAAACTGAAACAATTTTTTTTTTTTTCTAATCTAACCATTACTAAAATACATACATGACACCACTGTGCAAAATATTACCTTTATACTTATGCTACATCTAAAACAGTGGAACACCCATGTCAACACATTGGCGGCTCGAAAGAGAATGAGTTGAGTCAAACTTGCTTCAGAGGTACCTCAGTGGTAGACTGGTGGGGGGAACAGTATGCCACTACTATTTTTAACTTGTTGTAGGAGTAACAATTTCACACTACTGGCTTGGCAGCTCCACCTCCCCGGGGGGGGGGCGCAGTTTTCGTCCGGAGCAAAAACAAATTTTGGTCAAGGTCAAAAATTTTCCGAAAAAAAAATTTCGGGGGGGGCGCAGTTTTCGTCCGGAGCAAAAAATTTTTGGTCAAGGTCAAAATCCAAAAAAAAAAAAATTTCGGGGGGGGGGCGCAGTTTTCGTCCGGAGCAAAAAATTTTTGGTCAAGGTCAAAATCCAAAAAAAAAATTCGGGGGGGGGGGCTCACTTGCCGTCCGGGGCTCGGGGGGGGGGGTCACCTACCCCTAGGACTTTAACTCTTGGATACCTGCTACCCTTACTCATGTGTCAACATCAAATAATATTTTGTTCCACCACAGTGTGGACAGCCAACACTTAGTCGCATCTCGCTCTAAGTCCTGAGGAGTCCTCAGAACTCAGGCAAAAATCCGCCTAAGTCATGGCTGACCTACATATCGTGTGGAACAAAATATTATTTTATTCACACACAAATATGGGTCAAGGTCATCCAAAAGTTAAAAAAGAAATCCCCCCGATGCCTAAGACCGCCGGCGGTCAGAGGCATCGGGGGGATCTCAACATTTAGGGGGAGGTGATTTAATAAAAAATTATTTATTTAATTTTGAGTTTCCTTAAGGGAAACATGCTACAATAATTTGGAAGAGGCCATGCTAACCATGACCGAGGATCCCGTCTTAACCCGTAGGTACTGACTTTTGCCTAGCACACCGGTCAGTGTCAGGATCCGACGCCTCGTGCTAAAGGATGCCAACCACCCATCTAGAGTGATGAGGTCCAGTAGCGCCCCTGACCGAAAGAGGCCTAAGGGTGGATCCCCAGGGGCCTACCCCCGGGCTCGTTAGGCGCCATGCTATTGTTGGTAACAAATAATTCTTGAGGTTCTGAACCTCGAAAAATTTTTATTTTACAGAGACTGTTAAGTCTCAAAAGCCTAACACTTTAACTGCCAATTTACAGAGGAGTACCTCCAAAATACGAATTTTGAAATATTTCTACTTGGGGACAACCTGTGAAGATTAGTACAAAGAAATATTTTTCAACACACAAGACTTAGACTAAATATATCCAAAACCAATACCTAGCAGAAGCAGCAAGCGCAATATAAAATATTTCTTAACACTACACATGCCATGCCTTAGACTAAAAGAATTCCCAATATAATGCGGCGCCAACATTACATTGCGAATCCTGTAGGGCAGAGCTTCAACCACTCAGCTGAAGTGTTTGAAACCAACTGCGAGGAAGCAAAGCCTCAGAGAACCGAAGCTGAGCCGGTCAGGAGTGGGGGAACCGGACCTGGTTACGTAAACAGCCAGACCTCGACACGTACTTGTTTGTGGCATTGGACAATCTCCAAGAGCCACACCTGAATACATTACTAACCGGATCTCATTATACAACACGTGTCAAGGTATGGCAACGCCTCGGGCTATGCCACCTCCTCCCCCGGGGGGGGCTCACTTCTCGTCCGGAGCCGGGGGGGGGGAGGGGTCTTGGGACTTAGAATATTTTCAGTCCAAGTCAGGTATACTATAGAATAATATTTTAGCTTGCCGGATTCAGCATAGCCGGCAGAGACGGTTACATAATGCTTATATAACAGACTGGTTTCTTGGCCAATTGGTCAAATGTAGCTCAACAGAAGGCAAGTCAGTTTATTGCAAGCCAACAAACACGCCACACCTCGCCGCCGCGGGACTTTTCTGTGAGTAAATTTTATTTTTCCTTCTTATTAAACTTAGCAAAACAGAACCTAGCCTGTTTTGCACAAAATTAATTTTTGTTACACTGCTACACTTACGTTTACTTAACAAATTATTTTCCACTCCTTATTTAATATTTTATTCCTTACTTGTTAAGACTTAGAAATTGAAATGCTGGAAGACTGTTTCATACAAAATTAATTTTTATTTAGCTATACAGGTCTCCTAATATTTTCCTACACTTGTATTTTGCAGGTGTGGCTAAATATTTTTCGCTCACAATTTAATTTTATTCCACACAAGTGGATTTTGAACTTTACTACAAAACTGATCCATGCCCGTCTCCTACAAAATTATTTTTCATTTGGCTCTACCTCTTTTAGTCTTACATTAAATATTTCTTGCAGTTAAATTTTACACAAGTCTCTCGGTTAATTTTTCTGCACAGTACGTGTTACTCCTTGGACAGTTCCCAGCAAACTGTTTCTACACTTGGCAACAACAGTCCGCATTACCCCCCTCCACTACTCATTCCCCCACTATAACCCTGTTCCCCCACTACTTCCAGCTAAGGTCCAACACTTGACTAAGTGTTTCAGTTATATCCAAACCTTACTGTGAGACACATCTATGGCTGAAACTTTGCGAGAAAAATTATTAAGAGTAAAATTTTTGCTGGCCAAGCAAAATAATTCTGTTAAGGTGTCCAAGACTTCCACTTTAACAAAAATGAAACGTTGCTTCAAAAATAATCCAAAATTTTACTCAAGGGGCACAAATATTACTATGGATGATAAAATGTTTCAGAAACTTTTAGACGAGCTAACTTTTGCCAGTAAGACTACGTTGGTGACTCCAATTCCCGACCAAGTTCCAACATCACCTGAGAAAGAATAAAAATAAATATTTCTCAGGAAATATTTCCAATCCGAGTTACAGATGTCCGGTAAAGGACCGGCTGGGATGAGTTGTTGCAAAATTTTAATTTTTCTTCCTTCTGACCACTTTACCCCCACCATCTCCTTATCCCCACCACTGAGCCGGGTACCTGGAATACCGTCTGTGTACAAGTCAGTTTCCCTTCGGACGCGGTGCTGTTCGGATCGCGTGTCGTTTGTCGCACTGTCGGGTGTTTGAAGAAATTATTCTTCGGCTCTCAGTCTCGGTGGGTAAGAGAAATATAGAAAATAATTTTTATATTTGCCGGTTCTGGTTAAGGTCAATAACCTCTGACGGATATATTAGGTCAAGAGTCTGATCGCTAGGGAATAAAAAAAATATTTTTTGCACTTTTGTGATTCCTCGAGAAATTTCAAATTCTCGCCGTATTTTGAGGAATCGCAAAAGTGCAAAAAAAAATTTTTTGTACTCTTGCGTGACCTTGACCTAATTAACGTCAGTGACGTCATCATGATGACGTCAGCGGTAATGACGTCACCATGACGTCATAGGTGTGACGGCATGTGACGTCATATGACATCATTAGTGACGTCATTGATGACGTCATCAGTGCTGACGTCATCGTGATGACGTCATGAGCCAGAACCGGCAATTTGCCACTACTGTAAATAACTCAAACATTTTATTTAATTAATGTATTTTAAGTGATAATACTATCCTAAATGAATAAATGAATAAATGAATTTATTTCTCATGAATACAATCATATGCAAAAGCTACATTTGATCAAAGAGAAATTAACTGGCCACTTCATCCAGTAGTGTGACCAGTGAAATGAAAAAGTATATAACTAGTAAGAAACAGTGAATTTAAAGTCTAGCATTATTAAATAACAATTGAAATCCGCCAACTGCAACATCTGGATAGATTACTAACTTAATTTAGCAATTATAAAAATTTACAAAAAAACAATAAAGTAATAACTACAGATGAATAACAACTATGAATTAATAAATAATAAATCCTTTAAATGTAGTGTACAAAATAAATTTGTGCAATACTTAAACGTTGAATAAAAAAATAAGATTATTTATGTAATCATGTTACCAAAAGATATTATATCTTATTCTGCCTCATTAATACCATAAAACATTAATCATTAATGCCATGGTAAACTACATACTAAATAAATTTTGAGTTTTCCTTTTGATTGCCTCTAGTTTTTATTTCCGTTCAGTATTATCAAACAAGGGTTTTTATAAGGGAAAGGCAGGAAAAATGCAATTCGTAAGCAAGTGGACAGCCTGTACTGTGCGGGACTCCCCTTAAATTTAAAACTGTTTTACCCACTAAAAACGTCTTCTACTCTTTAGGCTTCTAACCAGGAAGTTATATCATAACACTTATTTATTTATTTCAAATCAAACGGATACACCATTTATACATTATCAAAAAAAATCATGCATCTTTATGCTCACAATAATGTTGATTATAACATAATAAAGCAACAGGTTCCATAACTAAACTACTGGCAGTTACAATTAATGTACATGCATACAAACAATGACTATACAAGGAACAAAATAGGAATAATACTCCATGTGCCATGGACTAATAATACTCGATCAAATCACATAAATATATGATATCATGCAGCAAGAACTCATGAATTCATGATTGGCAATGTAAGTGGAATTGGAAAAAAATTAATTAATATTTTGTTAGTATATTAGTAGTACAATTTAGTATTATTAACTTTTTACTTAGCTTAAATGCTTATGGAGAAACCCAAAAATATGTTTCCCATGTTATTTTTGTGGAAAATCGACAAAACCCTCTATCTTACTTATTTATTGACATAGATTGATAAAATTCGGTATGAAGATTCGCTAAGAAGAGCTTAACTTATACCGGGTGTCCATAAAGTCTTGCTCTGATTTCATAGCTTTGCTGTACTGACACCATTATAGCCACACGCACCATACATTTCTTGTTTTCAAGGAAATTTAATTTAGTTTTTTCTCATTAATTTGTTAGCACCTAAATTCAGGCGATTGAACATAATTCAGTTCATTAAAATGCACTACAAAGACAAATCGTGGTGACCCGCCTAAATTTCCACTTCGTTCACCACCACTTGACCCCTCTGGAATTTTTTATGTCCTCTGATTTATCGAAGATTTGTTTTTTTCTCCCCCAGGTCCTAATTTGGAAACTCTAAAAGACAAAATTATAAATAAAGTGACACCCGTTAGTCAGGAAATGTTATCTGAAACCGAAAAAAGGATGTTAATATTAAAAAACTAACAAAAAAGTCACCTAAACGATTTACATGCTACCCAAGGCGCACACATTGAAATGTATTGAGTTTGTGCATAGCCGTAAAAACTTAAGAAGTTACTTGTTAAACTTAAATAAAACTTTATCTTACCACAAACTGTTTCCATACTATACTGTTTCTTTATCAGGCAAGACTTTATGGACACCCGGTATTTCCTTGCAAATTCCATTTGACGGCAAACCTACATACTCACCCCATGGTGTTTACGGGAAAATGAAGATAACGGAAAGGGATAAAATTTGGTATGCACATTCATTAAATAAGATTTTATTTAAATTTGCTTACAAAACCCACACGGTACAAAACCTAAGTACTCACTCCCATGGTGTTTATGGGAAAATAAAAAATATCAAAATAGGAAAATTCGCTGAAATTCTAATTTTCAAATAGCCCTTGAGCCCAAACCGTTCATTGGAGAATAACATATAAATGGGTGATTTTTGTAGCAAGTTTTGTGTACTTTCATTTTAATAATCTAAACTATGTACAAAAAGTTGATAGTTCATTAGTTATAAGCTAAAAAACTACAAAAAATACCGTTTTATCACATTTTTTTTTATTTTTGACAATGTTTCGTCAAGAAATTTTGTTAGCAAAGTTAAGATGAATATTTCACATTCTCTTTGTTTTATATTAGTCGCAGAGGAAAATTCACTACGAGTTGAATCTCCACTGATGATTAATTATTACTTGATAAAACACCCCTGATGACACCTTTCTACTGATCCTGAGTTATCAATGAAGAAGATATGAATCCATATTTTTAATGAGGCTCAAAACCTGAATTAAAATAAGGTGGGGCCAAATGTAGGTTTTTTTGTATTTATTTGTTAGGTAGTTAATTTAAGATTGTGTCTACCAAAAACGTTTTCTTGTTAGTAGGCTTTAATATAGTATGTCACTTTAATAGAATATATTTTTAAATATAAAAAGACGTAAAGTTATACATTTTTTACCTGCAAAGCTGCAAAGATTTGTTATGACAAAAAATCCCCAGATCGAGATGCAAATTTTGTTTTCAGTTGGCTGCACGATATCTTATGTCAGATGCCACTTTTATTTTCTGTCAGATAAGTCTGTCTAGACTTGCCATTTTACCCCTTTTTAATATTTTCAGTTGCAATACAACCAACTTTTTTATGAAATTACTAACAATAGTAAACAATTTGTATTTACTCGAGACTTAATTATCCTTTATAAGTTATTGCTAATAAGTCTTAATAGAAAGTATTTTTGGCCAATTTATGGTTAAATGAAATTGTATTTAAAAACTACCTTCATTGTTATATAACGTTTTTGAGTTTACAATTTGGGTTTTATGATACTAGTAAGTGTAGAATTGAAAGTTCTATAAAATGTGATTATTTTTCCTTAAAATCTCATACATGTTATAATTTTACGCTTTAAATTCCTCATACTTTGCGTTATTTTAAATACTCATGTTATTTCGATACCTGCTTTCTTCATACTTATTACTCTACTACTTAGTACTGTGAATATTTTAATTCTGTAGTTAAAACTAATAATTCCACATTTTCCTTTCCATACAACTCAAATTAATACATCTTAACAAAAAACTATTTACCATCACACCAAACCAAAAAATGTTTGGGAATGTTTTACCATAAAAACTCACACATTGCTCTTCTATTTCCATTACTCAACGTGCGTTTACCCTAGTGATAGAAAGGGTAAATATTTATCATGAACTATCAAAAGAATAAATCTTATTTGTAACAATCTTACTACTTTTTTGAAGTTTAAGAAATTGTTTTAAATCGTCGATGGATGCTCTTGTAATTTTAAATTGATTTTTCTTTCATACATGATGCAGCGTCGGATACTGTTTTCCTCTTCTCTTAGTTTATTTTTTGTTGGACTCTGTCCAGTTTATTTGATGCTTCGCCATACTATTTAGTCGCTGCATGCATCAATCAATGAGCTGTATGATTCTTGTGTACACTTAGTTTATCTACTAAAATAAATTTAAATAGACTGTGAAATTTATAAAATGGATAGTTTCTCTATAGCCTGTTACAGATGACTAGTTCGGTCAACAACGCTTGGTCTATCAGTGAATTATCTTTGTCAAGTACAATGTGTTTATGGTGTGCAAGAGTGAAACCATATTACACAGGTCACTGGATGGGAACAAAGACCCTTCTATTTGAATATGGTAAAATTAAAGGAAGCATCTTATAATGAACTATAAAGAATTCAGTTCATTACTCCTTAAATTAATATTTTAATAATAAATATTTTATAAATGTTTCAGATATAATTATTTATATTTTGAGATTTTTAGAGTATAAGAATATATATTTTAAAATAACGTATACGGTCATTTCCAAGAAATCGTTTAAAACAATTTAAATTATTAATTTTGCTAGACGGAAATTGATTAAAAGTCACTCCGATTTGTCGGAACAGACTCTTGAGAATTTACTTTTCTCAAGATCTTAAATAATTAATCTTCCATGCTAAAGGTTATTACGAAATTTAAATTATTAACTAGTTTTAAGATGGTGTCTTAATTAACTTAATCTAAATGGGAGATTGCATTTTTAAAGTAAAAAATATAATGATTTTCTTAACATGTTGTCTTTACAATTTGTGCCATTACTTTAGAAATCATTCAAAGAAATTCTACCTCAATTAAATAATAATAAAATTAATAATTAATAATAATAATATTGGGGAATTTACTGTCTTTTAAAATCATTTTAGAAGTAAATTGTTTTAAAAAGTGAATAGGCCTACTACATTTTAACCATTAATGATTAAGAGTCATCTTCACCCTTGTAAAAACACTTAAAACAAGCCGCACTCCTCTGTTTCGGACGGTGTTTTTTGATATTTATTGGTAAAATTTATGTTTTTTTGTATATTAAGGTTATATGTAGGTCCCTCATACCTGATATATGGGAAAAATTAATGTTATAAGTAAACAAAATCTTAAAAGTAGGAAAAATCTAGTTACTTTGCGACGCTACAGATAGAAATATTTTTAAATTTTCAAAATTTTGACGTGTGAGGGACCTAATATAACTATTTAACTAAACACCTAAACACTTACCAAGTTTAAAGAAAATCTGTAGAAAAACGGCGTCCGAAACAGGAGAATAAAATACCATGTTTTGCATAAAAGCCGTATGGTTAACATTGCCGACTGCGCAACAATGGGCTACCAGCCCAAAGGCGAAGATGACTCTTAAACAAAACTATTGTAATACGTAACTAATGCAGTTGTCAGGCAAGTTAAAAATCTTTTATTATTACAATTCATCTGTATGGCTATAAATCAAATTTTAAAAATTCAGTTTCAGGTATATCTAACAATATACCGGGTGTCCCAGACCACCCGTGCACCCCTTTAAAAAGTGTATATAATAAACTTTCAGCGAAAACTAATTATGCCATTAGGTAAACCGGTTAAGCTCTATTGATTGACAGTAATTTCAATGTACAGGGTGTACCAGAAGTCACCTTTCCACACCAGAAGTCACTAATGTTATACAAACCCGCGCTTTTAATGGTCTTTTCTTGATTCTACACTTAATTTTAAGACAACTTCGCAATTAAATTTGCACCAATAATCCAAACGGTTTGGGAGATAATGGTGGTTTAAATTGAAACTTTTCCCATAAGAATAATATGGAACAAACTTTTCACTCAGTTATCTCTGAACATTTTCGATAAAATAAACATGTCCCAGCACAAAAATGTCCTAGACCCTCAAGAATGTAATAGACCCTTTTATATATTTTTCCCCTAAGCATATTGTGGTTTTTATGTCATAAATTATTATATTTTTCCATAAAATTTACAATTTGGTGGAGATTATTGAAAATTTACGGAAAATAAAAACTAATTACGTGATAATTGATATTTTATTATGGACTAATATTTAAAATAAGATTCTAATACCTGAAAAGTCATAAAATTTTTAAAATAAAATTTTTAGACTTTGACAGTTCTGTAGCATAAAATGTTCAGAGATCATGGAAGTGAAATTTTCACCATATTATTAAGGGAAAAGTCTTAATTTCAACTGCCATTATCTGCTAAACCGTTAGGATTATCATTACAATTTAAATTTTATAGTAGTCTAAAAATTACGCGTATAAACCAAAAATATCTAAAAAATTGGTAAAAATTCGTGACTTACGGTCTGGATATATTACGTCAGGTACACCCTGACCCTGTACATTGAAATTAGGTAGAGCATAAACCGGTTTACCACATAATGGCACTATTTGTTTTTGTAAAAAATTAATTATTTAAATTTTAAAAGGGGTGTACTGGTAGTCTGGGACCCACGGTATATCATTTTATTGGAAACTTTAGTTAAGTTGCTTACTGCTTTATAGCGAAGTTTGTAAAGTCGTCTCGTCGAGCCTGTCAATGACGATGGTGATTAATGGCAGCTTGTTGACGCAACAAGGGTCCGCACTTGACTGATAACGTTATCAGTCATTACTGGACCTCCACTTGACGCAACAAGGGTCCGCACTTGACTGATAACGTTATCAGTCATTACTGGACCTCCACTTGACGCAACGAGGGTCCGCACTTGACTGATAACGTTATCAGTCTTTACTGGACCTCCACTTGACGCAACGAGGGTCCGCACTTGACTGATAACGTTATCAGTCATTACTGGACCTCCACTTGACGCAACAAGGGTCCGCACTTGACTGATAACGTTATCAGTCATTACTGGACCTCCACTTGACGCAACGAGAGTCCGCACTTGACTGATAACGTTATCAGTCATTACTGGACCTCCACTTGACGCAACAAGGGTCCGCACTTGACTGATAACGTTATCAGTCATTACTGGACCTCCACTTGACGCAACGAGGGTCCGCACTTGATTGATAACGTTATCAGTCATTACTGGACCTCCACTTGACGCAACAAGGGTCCGCACTTGACTGATAACGTTATCAGTCATTACTGGACCTCCACTTGACACAACAAGGGTCCGCACTTGACTGATAACGTTATCAGTCATTACTGGACCTCCACTTGACGCAACAAGGGTCCGCACTTGACTGATAACGTTATCAGTCATTACTGGACCTCCACTTGACGCAACGAGGGTCCGCACTTGACTGATAACGTTATCAGTCATTACTGGACCTCCACTTGACGCAACAAGGGTCCGCACTTGACTGATAACGTTATCAGTCATTACTGGACCTCCACTTGACGCAACAAGGGTCCGCACTTGACTGATAACGTTATCAGTCATTACTGGACCTACACTTGACGCAACGAGGGTCCGCACTTGACTGATAACGTTATCAGTCATTACTGGACCTCCACTTGACGCAACAAGGGTCCGCACTTGACTGATAACGTTATCAGTCATTACTGGACCTCCACTTGACGCAACGAGGGTCCGCACTTGACTGATAACGTTATCAGTCATTACTGGACCTCCACTTGACGCAACAAGGGTCCGCACTTGACTGATAACGTTATCAGTCATTACTGGACCTCCACTTGACGCAACGAGGGTCCGCACTTGACTGATAACGTTATCAGTTATTACTGGAATTCCCCCCTTGACGCAACAAGGGTCCGCACTTGACTGATAACGTTATCAGTCATTACTGGACTTCCCACTTGACGCAACAAGGGTCCGCACTTGACTGATAACGTTATCAGTCATTACTGGACCTCCACTTGACGCAACGAGGGTCCGCACTTGACTGATAACGTTATCAGTCATTACTGGACCTCCACTTGACGCAACAAGGGTCCGCACTTGACTGATAACGTTATCAGTCATTACTGGACCTCCACTTGACGCAACGAGGGTCCGCACTTGACTGATAACGTTATCAGTCATTACTGGACTTCCCACTTGACGCAACGAGGGTCCGCACTTGACTGATAACGTTATCAGTCATTACTGGACTTCCCACTTGACGCAACAAGGGTCCGCACTTGACTGATAACGTTATCAGTCATTACTGGACCTCCACTTGACGCAACAAGGGTCCGCACTTGACTGATAACGTTATCAGTCATTACTGGACCTCCACTTGACGCAACAAGGGTCCGCACTTGACTGATAACGTTATCAGTCATTACTGGACCTCCCACTTGACGCAACAAGGGTCCGCACTTGACTGATAACGTTATCAGTCATTACTGGACCTCCACTTGACGCAACAAGGGTCCGCACTTGACTGATAACGTTATCAGTCATTACTGGACCTCCACTTGACGCAACGAGGGTCCGCACTTGACTGATAACGTTATCAGTCATTACTGGACCTCCACTTGACGCAACGAGGGTCCGCATTTGACTGATAACGTTATCAGTCATTACTGGACCTCCACTTGACGCAACGAGGGTCCGCACTTGACTGATAACGTTATCAGTCATTACTGCACCTCCACTTGACGCAACAAGGGTCCGCACTTGACTGATAACGTTATCAGTCATTACTGGACCTCCACTTGACCGCTACTTTGTATCAACAAAATGTTGAAGGAAGCTAAGAGCAAAGATAAAGTCACTGACGAACAAAGACACGCCGCTAAATATTTTATCATGTTAGCTTATAAGAACCATTCTGCTGGTGATTCCATAATAGGCTTATGTTGTACTGTTGTTTTAAATGTAAAGTGAATCAGACAAAAAAAACTGAAAGTACCTTATATACTTTGTAGTTTTGTGTTGGTATAAATAACGCACATACCGAGTTTAGTACCTAAGTTTAGACCCTATTCTTAGGCCTTTAGAAAGGGAATACTGAACTGCGGGCCACAATTAGGCCTAATGTTATTGGTTTGGCTTCTAGAACAGTTTGTATTTCCTCCTGTAAAACCTTAGTTGGACTATTGGAACTATTGTTTATAGTTTTGTCGTTAACTGTGGTTAGTGAACAGAAAAATAAAAATCTGTCAAGATAAGTTTATAGTTAAACATTACAATGTTAATTATATGATACTGTTAACACTGCATAGTATACTAGAAGTGCGCTTATTGCCTTATGGGAATGAACAGCAAAATATTGGCAGTCTTATTTGTAAGTAATTTTGCTCAAATTAAAATATAAATAACACATATATAAATTCACACATATTATCTGCATGACCTATAAATAAGTTGGTTTGTTCCAAGTTCTTAATACGATTTTTTATTATATGTGTGGAATAACGAATTGTATTTTGTGTACTCTAGTATTACAGCGACAGTAAATATTTGTCAAACCCCTGCTCTATGTCTGACGCATAACTTTACGGTACCAAGCTTAAGTTAAAAACAAGCAACATTAAAACTGCCCGCAATGTATTTCTTATGAGATATTCAATTAGGGATTGTTTATTAATTGTCAGAATAACTTCATAAAACAGAATATATCTACAAATTATGCGAAAAACCCCCTCTAAAAATTGACCTGAGGCTTCCTTTAAGAGTGATATAAATCGGATTCCATAAATACAGGACACAACACTCGTGTAAGAAAATAACTCCTCTCCTAATCGCTCATAAAATTATAGTTTATTTTTATCATAAGTGGGTACCTAAAAAATATATGAATGGTAAAGAAATTCCCTCACTTCTCTGAATCTGTTGGATTCATATTGTTTCAGAGATAAAATTGGACTCCGCTAAAATGTTATTTCTTTACCTAAGACACAGGGAAAGTTTTAAAAGCCTCACTGTAAAATACTAGATGACAAAAGACGAAAATACACATGAAATTGGATTTCACTTGTCGAGATATATCGCCGTCTTGTATTGTAGTCCTGGATGCCATCCCCCCCCCAGCCAGCCCCAGGTGTTGATAAGTGAGTTATACTCGTCCTCACATCGGCAACTTACTTTCCCGATACTTCCTAGAATTGACTTTCTTTTCAACTGAACTCCATCGTCATTTGATTTAAAACCTGGTTCTAAGCGAACAGAATATACAGCAATAATCGTAAAATATTGTCAGGATGGTTAAAGTTGCATATTAATTTATATAACGTATTTTAACAAAATTTACGAAAAATTTTTTCCTCATTGTAACCCCTTAACTTTAAAGCTACAATGAGTTTTCCTCATCACTCTAAAAATCATATTGGGGTTATAAGTTTCAAGTTTTTAATAAATTTTAACCAAGAAGTACATAATAACCACCATTGAAATAGAGTTTGGGGAAAAACTGGAAAAAGATGCGAATCTTAAAGAAAGAACAAAGTATTTCATAATAATAAAAGAATATTGAAAATGTCTGAAAGTCATCCATTTGGTATAAAATATTGTTTCTTTACAAAATTGAAAGTTTTTATTTGCATCTTTTTTTTAAATATAGCTAGTGCCAAAAATGAATTATATAGTGGTGCATCTCTGTATTTATACCTGTTACACAAAATAGATGTAAATGTTTAAGTTGTTCTTAGGAAGAATAAGTTTGAACTTAAACAATGTTTAAAAAATTTTAAATTGTTCTATAATCTACAATTCTATAATACTATAATTGGCTCGGTAGCTGAGTGGTTAGAGTGCTCGCCTTTGAATCCAAAGGTTGCCGGTTCGATCCCGAGAAAAGACAGTAGCTTTTTAAAGGTTCGATTCCAGACCCCGTTGTTATTTGTCATTGGGCTATTAATTAATGATGTTTTCTAACAACTGGTCGATGGTAGATATAAGCAAGACTGGGGTTTGGACCGTTCCCCATCAGTAGTGTCAAATTGTTGGTGCTGGCCCAGTTCAAGGTCACCTGAGGGATGACGTCATCGAGGTCAATGACCTCACCGATGACGTCATCGATGACGTCATCGATTGCGTCATCGATGACGTCATCACTAATGACGTCATTTCCATGACGTCACACCCATGACGTCACAGAAATGACGTGCTGATGACGTCATCACCCCTTACGTCATCAAAATGACGTCACCGACGCCACTGAGGTCAAGGTCACGCCGAAACTTAAAATTTTTTGGCACTTTTGCCGTTTCTCGCACTACGCTCCGAGTTTCAGTCAGAGTCCCCGTGACCTTGACCACTTGGAGCGAATTTTCGACGAGAAACGGCAAAAGTGCCAAGTTAAACTCGAGTTTCTGACATGACCCTGCCTAAATGGGCAATCGGTTATCCCTCAGGTGACCTTGAACCAGAACAACACCAACAATTTGATATTACTGTGACCTTGAAAACCTAACAACGGAGCGCCGACACCGATGCGCACCCCACGACAGCCACCGAGTGACTGACTGTCAGGCTCTGTGTATGCTAGGTATATCGGCTTGAGAGACTAAGACTCTAAACTGTCAGGAATGGGAGTAACTAACTGAATTTTGCAAGGAAAAGTCATTTCATCCAATATTTTAAACAAATCCTCATCAGTAAAACTGACATTAGTCTGTTTTGTATAAAACTTAGGGTGTCCGCGCAACAGTTTGCGCCACTTAGCTAAAGTTGAAACTCTCTTAACTTTGGGTGGTGGACAGTGAGCAACTAATAAAGTCTTAACACGGCTAAGTTTCTTACCTAAAGTGTCCTGCGACATGGCTTCACCTCACAAAAGTCCGCACAATACTGAGAGACTGCTTGTAGCGCATGAGTCAAGGGAAAAGAGGTGGGGGAAACAGCAGGAGTGGGGGAAGGTCACAGTGGCGGGGGAAGGTGAGGTGGTACGCTGGAGTATCGCATCACTTCACCATGAGCTGTCCTACAGTCAACACACTGTTCTCTTGGCCCGAGTTGGCACTAGAAGAAACATTTCTGTACAGCTTAGGCTGTGAGAGCCGAGGAAGCAAAGTCAAAGTGGAAATTGTGTTAAACTCCAAGATGAAGAGTCTCCTAAATAAACTAATTGTATCCTTGCAATCTCCTATAACTTTAGAGAAATACCACTTTATTAAGCGACACCTTATACTTTGGCAAAACGAAGCGGAAATGGAAAAGATTACAGTAAAATTAATTTAACTTAAAACTTGGACTGGACACTCATGGCGATACCACGTGGCGTGAAAACGCCACCCTAAACATTACAAGTTAGGTTATTGAGCACCTCTGGTACGATAACCGATGTGCTAGAGTTAAAGTGTGATGACCTTGAGTCAAAACACTGAAATACTATAAGTCGATATCGTCCCAGAGTTAAAGTGTAGTGACCTACATTCAGAACTTGTAAAATTACTTACATATAGAGAGCTAGAGAACAGCGAGACGCACCGCATGGAAGCCGGAGACATACTGGCGAAGCGGTGTTGTGTAGCCTAGGGACCCAGTTGTGGTGGGGGTATAGCCAACACTTAGAGTACAAGTGTTGTGGGTGACCTTGACCCACATAACATACCTCACCCCCCCCCCCCCCCCCGACAAAAAGTGCGACCCCCCCCCCCCCCCCCCCGACAAAAAGTGCGACCCCCCCCCCCCGACAAAAAGTGCGACCCCCCCCCCCCCCGACAAAAAGTGCCCCCCCCCCCCCGACAAAAATGCGAACCCCCCCCCCCCCACCCCCACCCCCACCCCCACCCCCACCCCCACCCCCACCCCCACCCCCACCCCCACCCCCACCCCCACCCCCACCCCCACCCCCACCCCCACCCCCACCCCCACCCCTGATATCCTGGGCGTGGCAGCCCCGGTGGGGATATAAGGGGGCCCAGCCAGAGCCGGCTCGCAGTCCGCTCCCGCGCGTTGAACGTGAACGATCGGGACGGACCGCCATAGGCATCACTAAACATTGAATGGCGCCTTCAGTGTTTAGCGAAGTCTACTCTAACTTTAAGACTTGTATTAGTTGTAAGATATTGCGCTTGCGTTTGGGTATTGCGAATTGTTTTATATGAGAGTGTTTTACTTGTACCTTATGTCTCCTGTGTGTCTTTTATCCTTTGTGTCTTGTTTGTTATATGTGTTTAACATGTATGTGCTTGTTCCAGCATTGACTACGTTGAGCTCAATTGTGTGTTGTAAGTGTGTTATATTTTTCTAAAGTGTATACGCTTGTTTTAGCAATCCCCCCTTGAGCTTTTGCAATGCTCAAAGTAAATTGTAAAGTCAGGGAACGGGAGTAGGCCCCCGTGTAAAAGCACTTTATACCAACGTTAGCATGAGTCCTCTCAGGCATGCAATATTGCGGCTGGGTTTGGGACTCGGTCCGTTTGTATGCTGACATGCAGACCACAGCTGTGGCCAATTTGCGGTGGCCTCTGCACTCGGACCGAGGGCGTAAGCCACTAGGGCTGTCCTCAACCTCTTGTTTCCCTTCTGGAAACTCAAAATTATGTAAATGAATCTTTGTTAGCTATTTGTGTTTTTAGTCCCCAAGGCCCCCGAACATTCGTGGTTCGCCATGGATGTACGGGGGCCGAAATTTTTTTAATGTCCGTGTGGCCTTGACCCACAAAGATTTATAAAAATTTACTGCATTGATAAAGTTAAATAGTAAAGGTAGGGTACGGGAGTAGACCCCCGTGTAAAACAATTTTAAACCAATTTTAGCATGGGTCCTCTCAGGCATGCAATATTGCGGCTGGGTTTGGGACTCGGTCCGTTTGTATGCTGACATGCAGACCACAGCTGTGGCCAATTTGCGGTGGCCCCTGCACTCGGACCGAGGGCGTAAGCCACTAGGGCTGTCCTCAACCTCTCTCAAAATTAAGTAAATGTTTTGTTAGCTATTGAAAAGACAATGCAGTAAATGTTTACAAGTCTTGCGTGGCGAAGGGAACACGACATTGGATGTTGCCTTGTTGTCATAGTTGGGTCTCTTTGGAGGCTACAGCGATGACAACCCAAGTGCCCCACACCCCCATCGGGGGTGTGGGGCTTAATTTTTTAAAGTTTTACCGTGACCTTGACCTAAATATATAAAAGTTTTCAAAATTCTTTAACAGTCAGGTCTTATTAACAAGGTAAATATATTAAGCTCTTTAAAAAAAAAAATGTACAAGTCAAGTAACACACAAGGTTTGACTCGTCTATAAGTGTGTCTTTTTTGGAGGCTTCAGCGATGTTAACATAAACGCCTTAAGTGAGGCTTATTGTTTTAAATTTACCCCCCCCCCCCCCCCGACAAAAAGTGCGAACCCCCCCCCCCCCCCGACAAAAAGTGCGAACCCCCCCCCCCCCACCCCCACCCCCACCCCCACCCCCACCCCTGATATCCTGGGCGTGGCAGCCCCGGCGGGGATATAAGGCGGCCGGGTGGCATGCACTTCTCATTCCTGTCCAGGTTCCCGTACCGGACGGTCCTCTCTCGCTCCTGAGATTTTATTTACTTATTTCAATCTTCTTTTCATATTTACTCTTTTCATATTTACTCTTCATTTATTCGCTTCATCAAGATGGGTCTTAAGCTCAAGAATTACCCACCAGCTTCTTCAACCTCGGCCAACACGCCTCAGCCCTCATCGTCGTCCGCTCCGATCCTAGAATACCTCATGACAGCGCAGATTCTGAGCTGCCTGACGATGCCGCCACCGCCGCCGCCACCGCAGCCTGCCTCGATGCCCAGCCTTTCACCATTGCCACCAACATTGGAAGAGGTTGGCGCACCTTCGGCTTCGGAAGAGGCTGGCGCACCTGCGGCATCTTCAAAGAACCCCAGCGGACGAGTCCTGATAGCCTCTCCAGCACTCTCTCTGCTATCGGACTCGGGATCGGAGTCTGCGGTGTTCGAAGAGGCGCCAAGGTCGAGGATAACCCCCTACAGTCGAACTAAGAAAATCCTATCCTACACCAAATCCCAATGTCCCTCACCCATATCCCCCATGCCACCTACACCAACCAAACCACCCCGTAAATCAATCTTCTCCCCCGAACTTCCCTCAATCGACCTAACCCGTTCACCTACCCCACCCAAAATTGTCTGCAGCCTACCTTTTGACCTACTTAAACCTTCACCTCCCACCCCCATTCCTTCTAGCCAGCCTAAACCTGACAAGCTCCAAAACACTCCAGTAAAGCGTCCAACACAAAAACGTAAGCGTGTTAAACTCCCTGCTGGCAAGGGTAATAAATGCGATTACGTTTGGATGTCAAAAGACTTTGGGATTCTTTGCTGTCAGAAGTTTGCTGTTTTAGATAAAGACCGTTGCCAAACGCACTTGAACAAAAACATCAATCTTCCGAGAGTAAGACCCTACAGTCTTAACAACATTAGGTCTAAAACATCCCAACCCAGACATCCCCACAGTCCGCAACCGCTTGATATTAGAAGACTTAAAATGGATGAAAAATATTATTTTATTGCTCAAATTTATGGAGCTTTTGATGCCAAAGTAGAAATCATTGTAAAAGGTGATGGCAGCCTTCATACAATGAAAGTACCCGTTCGGATGGTACAAAGACAATTTTTCATCCATAAAAAAGGCTATCTAATACGAAGGGAAGGATGCCAATCTGTGTGGGAAATGGATTAGGATGTAGGCCTACCAAAATAAATTCTAAATTGTTAGGTTGTGTTGGACAATATTTAAAAGTCTTTTTCCAAATTATTTTTCCAAATTTAGTCTTAACTCTCTTAAAGTAAGGGAGAGGGGTATTATACAAGTCAACTAATAAAAAAAAAATACTTGACTTGTATAATACTTTAACCTGGCGGTGATGTAAAGTCACTGGGACAATCTCAAACCGTGTCCTTGAGGGTGAAGACTAAGTTACAAATAAATCATTAACAAATAAAAACTTACCTCCAAACACTTGTAGCTTGCTACAAGTGTTTGGAGGTAAAAATTTTTCAAAGTTTGAATGACCTTGACATATATATCAGTCTTAATTCTTAACAAAAAACCTCCAAACACTTGCGGCTTGCCACAAGTGTTTGGAGGTGAAAATATTTTTCAAAGTTTGAATGACCTTGACATATATAAACTACACTTTAAGTAAAGTGCTAACCATGCGATTAAGGTGTGTGTATTACGTGATACCCCCACTCTGACGCTTTACTAAGCTTGTATGAACCGTTTATTTGCTTCAGTCTGTTCTGTGAGGGGGTCACCCTTGGCTTGGTGGGGGATATAAGGCGGCCAGGTTGCACGCACTTCTCATTCCACATCCAGCTATTGTACGGACTGGTTATTCCCGCCTTCAACACTACATTCCCATTATCACCGTTTACATTATTTCACTTTTCCATTTTCAAAATGCCTCCGAAGCTCAAGAACTATCCACCAGCTTCCAAAACCACCTCGACCGACACGCCCCCTGCTCCAATACTCCAATATTTGATAACCGCAGAATTCCTGAGCAGCCTGAAGATGCCCAGCCTGCCACCATTACCGTCGACAGTGCCACCAACATCGGAAGAGGCTGCCCTACGTCCAGCGCTGAAATTGTATAAAATATTCTGTTGTTTACTTGATAAAATGCTAAAAAAACAACCACCGATACCAAATACTTTCACGTACAAGCTACCCCTGATAGACAAGGATGATGTAAGCAAACTATCATCAATTCAAGTGAAATTTCTGGAAGAAAAAATTCTTGTTTCTGTAAAAGAAGTGTTTCATAATGAATATTCAAAAAGATTGGCTTTCAACTTTATTAGGGAACATGCAGGACGTGAAAAAGCACAGTATCCAAGACTATATTATTTATATCTCTTTGAGAATGGAGCAAGTGTAACGGTAGAAATAACTATCATATTAATGTAATTCTCCCTACCAAGGTTATGAGGTTAGGAGTGCATAATTTGGATGAACTGAACCTAATGTTTTAGGAACTGGAATATTTGATACATCAGAATTGTACGCTTTGTGAAATTGAAATTTTTAAATTGAAATAAAATGTGTTGAACTAGGACTCGAACTTGGACTTGATTGAGGTTTTGTAGAACAGAGCGGGGGATAGATCACTTTGCGGCAATAGACTAGCATGCTGCTTAGTGGTCTATCCCCCGCTCAAAGGGTATCTTTACATGACCTTGACCCACATAAATGCATACTTGGTGGGGGTATAAAAGGGCAAACCAATTGGATAGATACACCACTTCCATACCATGGCTCCCACTTGACAACACCGTGTTCCATTGCAACAGAATTGTCTCTATTCTGGAGGTTATACCTCTAGAAATTATAGAAGTAGAGGACCAACTACCTGCGGTTGATCAAGAAGAGGAGGAGGAAGAGATAATGGATATTGAAACGGACTCTGACGAAGCTGGTTCAACGGACAATGAGGTGGACTTGCATGCCTACGAAACATTAGAGTCGTCATCTGAGTCGGAAATGGAATTCCAATTGGAAATCGAAGAAGAAGAAGAACAAGAACAAGACACTCCCCATCGTCCAATGGATAGGATGTTAGTTGCCAGAAGAATTATGTATTGTCATCGCTACCTATTCCGTGATGAGGATGATTCCGACTCTGATGGTGATGTTTCACCCTTGTAAAAAGTTTAAACAAAAAGTTAAAAAAGAATGTGAGCGGGGGATAGAGCACTTTGTAGTAAATGATGCTGCTTAGTGCTCTATCCCCCGCTCAAAATAATAATTCCAAATGACCTTGACCTACATAAACTTGCTCAAACAGACATCTTTGAAAAAACTTGTACAAATTATTGAATCTAGACCAAATATCATCAATTTATCAAGCCTACTGATAAATGTATTACAAACGGTTGTGTAAAGGCTAAATTTAGCACATAAGTGATAACCTGTTTCCATATGACGTCACTTTCCCCACCTATCTGCCTCGGATATAAAGGGTCCCGGTGGAGTGCGCTGCTCATTATTTCGTGGACATTCACAGAGTGTGCATTCAAAGCCAAACTGTTTGAAATGGCTCTTTGCGACATTTGTGGGGAAATCTTTCAAGACGAAGATCTTTTCACCATACACAGAGAAGTACATGAAGACGAAGATAGAAAAGAAGATATTACCATGGATGAAATAGACTTAGACTCAATTGACCGGTTTTTGGAAGAGCACCAGAAGCAGATGGACTACTACGACAGCTATCTACAGCAAATGCAAAGAAGAAGACCTAGTGTGATTCAATTTGCTGGTGCTGGACCATCTACTGCTACAAGACCTATTGAAGAAGAGGACACCGAAGAAGAGGACACCGAAGAAGAGGATATGGAAGAAGAAGAACTGGAAGATGTAAGACAACTGCGCACCACAGCCTTGCCAGGACGAGTTGTAACACATTTCAAAATTAATAACGTTCAATTGGAATTGGAAACATTCATAACCCAGGCTAAGGAACTTGTTGGTCAAACGTTGAGGGAAGAATTACAAAGGCTAAATTTTATTAAATTTGGAATGGTGTTAGAGGCTATGTTTAACAATACTGATGGTGAAACAGCATTGAGAGCGTTCATTACCAAAAACCGAACCCTTACCTTCACCTCCAACATCGATGATATTATTGAAGAATGCTTGGAAGAACTTATAACAAAACTTCAAGAACATGAAGGAAGAGGATCTGGATGGACTTTGTCATCAATCGAAGGTATGGATGTAAGGGTTCACAAGCATGGATATGGTTTAAGGGGTAGTAGTTTTATCCCTTTACCAAAGAAAATCCAAAACACTAAATCGTGTAGGAATGTGCAAAATGAAGGTAATGAATGTTTTAAGTATGCAATGTTAACCAAGTATGTTAAAGATCATCCTGAAAGAGTTGGTAGAGAATATTACGAAAATGAACACCGCTACAACTTTCAAGGCCTCACCTACCCAGTTACATTGAAAGACATAGACAAATTTGAAAAGAAAAATCCTGGCGTTTCAGTGAATGTTTTTGGTCTGGATGATTCAAACAACGTTTATCCTTTGCGGGTAGTAAAGGTTGAGCAAAGAAACCACACGGACTTGCTATTGATAACTAAGGGTGAAATTTCCCATTATGTATGGATAAAGGACTTTGAAGCCTTAGTTGTAAAACAATTGACCAAAAGAGTAAATAGGATTACAGTTTGCAAGAGATGTTTCTGCTTTTCTTGGAAAGATTCAAGACGTGGAGGATTGGACTGGTTATTGGAACATAAAAGACTTTGCAACGAGAACTATGAAGTGAAGATTAGTCTGCCACCACCATCTCGAGCGTGTATCCAATTTAACAAGACAGTTCACCAATACCGAATTCCAATAGTGGTCTATGCAGATTTTGAATCAACGTTAGTACCACAGGAGCTGCCGGACGGCGAAGTGACTAGAAGAACAAAATATCAGTTGCATCAGCCCAACAGTTTTTGTTTACTAGTTAAATCAACCTTGTCTAAAAACCAATTGCAAGACTATGGTTTAACATCCACTCCAATACTCTACCGTGGTGAAGAAGCCGCTAAGTATTTTGTAGACCAACTGTACGATATTGCTGGAAAGGTTCAACGCTTGTTCGGTAATATTGTACCTATGGAACCTTTAAACCAAAATCAACAAGAAGAATACAACTTAGCGACAAGATGCTATTTATGCAAGAAGATGTTCAGTGAAGAAAATCCAAAAGTAAGAGATCACGATCACCTGACAGGGTTATACAGAGGAGCTGCTTGTAATTCATGCAATATAAATTACAAACTGCCAAACTTTATTCCTGTCGTTTTACACAATCTTAGCGGCTACGACTCCCACTTTATTATCCCGGAGTTAGGAAGAGATGACGGTAAAATTGATGTTCTTGCTACAACATTGGAAAAGTACATCAGCTTTTCAAAAACAGTAGGTAAAATTAAACTTCGCTTCGTAGACTCTTACAGATTTATGGCATCTAGTTTAGCCAAATTGTCAGAGAACCTAAGAAGAGAAGACCTAAAAGAAACCAGAAAAATTGTACCTGAAGATAAATTAGACCTAGTATTACGGAAAGGAGTGTTCCCCTACGATTACATAACTTCTACAGAAAAATTTGAAGAAACCAGTCTACCGCCGATTGAAGCCTTCAACAGCAAATTAAACGAAAGTGAAATCTCCGTTGAAGACTACAATCATGCATGTAATGTTTGGAACCAACTAAACATTCAAACCTTAGGGGAATATTCTGACTTTTATATAAAATTGGACGTAACTCTGCTGTGCGATGTGATGGAAGAATTCAGAAACACCTGCTTCTCCGCCTATGGACTGGACCCTCTACACTCGTACACATCTCCAGGATTAGCATGGCAAGCTATGCTAAAGTCAACCAACTGTCGACTGGAACTTCTAACGGATATTGATATGGTGCTCATGATGGAATCTGGTGTACGGGGCGGTTTGACACAAGCTGTAACACGTCATGTCAAAGCCAACAACAAGTACATCCCCGGCTTCGACGAGCAACAACCATCGGTCTACCTTGGCTATTTTGATGCAAACAACCTTTATGGTTGGGCAATGTCAAATCCGCTTCCCTACGCTGACTTCAAGTGGATCGACCCGGCCACCATCGGAGACATCTCACAGATTCCAAAGGATGGTCCAAAAGGCTATATTTTGGACTGTGATTTTGAATACCCGGAGCACCTTCATGACCATCACTACGACTTGCCTCTGCTAGCCAAGACTGAAGTTTCACCGACAGGAAGATGGCCAAAATTGATGATGACCTTGGAGAATAAGGATCGCTATGTGGCTCACTACTGGGTAGTTCAACAGGCTCTTGAATTGGGTCTACGTATAGTGAGAATTCATAGAGCAATTGAATTCACCCAGTCTTGTTGGTTGAAACCATATATTGATTCCAACACTGCAAGAAGAGCTGCAGCGACAACAGCATTTGAAAAGGACTTCTATAAATTAATGAACAATGCCATCTTTGGGAAGACCTTGGAGAACAAAAGAAAACACAAAAATGTAAAATTAGTGAGTGATCCTAGGAAATTGGAAAAATTAGTGCAAAAACCAAATTTCGGAACATCCATGATTATAAACGAAAATCTAGTCGCTGTCAGTATGAAGAAAACAACAATAGTCATGGACCGTCCGTTATACATAGGTATGTCGATTTTGGACATAAGTAAAACCCTGATGTATGATTTCCATTATAACAAAATGGTTAAACACTACGGAAGGGAAAACATTGGAGTCGCATACATGGATACGGACGCGTTTATCTACTGGATAAAGACTTTGGACATGTATGAAGACCTAAGGACTTTTCCATACAAAGAAGATTTCGACTTTTCTGACTATCCGAAGAACCATCCAAATTTTAATGAAAAAAATAAAAAAGTAATTGGAAAATTCAAAGATGAAGCAAATGGAATGCCTTTAGAAGAAATAGTGGCGCTGATGGCAAAATTGTATTCATTTAAGATGTACCACGAGAACAACACACCGACAGTGAAAAAAGCAAAAGGAGTGAAGACATCTTATTTGAAAAAACACGTAACATTTGACCACTACAAGACTTGTTTGTTTGAAGATACTACGATATCAGCAACATTCAACAATATCCGAAGCTTCAAGCATCAAGTCTACAGTGTCACCGAAATTAAAAAAGCACTGTCAGCTCGGGATGATAAAAGACATATTTTGCCCGACAAAATCCACACTCTTCCATTCGGCCATTACTCCCTAAACCCTATCAACTAGTAACCTATTCTTCGTCCTTCTACAACTTCGACCTTATTCCTTTCTCCTTCCGTAAAAAAAAATGGGGAACACGGCAAGTCCAACGCCGTGTTCCCCATTTTTTTACACAAGTTTGGATGACCTTGACCCATATAAATGATGTGAATATTTAAGACAACGTTCATTGTGATTATACATGTGATACAACAAACATTGAAACCTGCAATATGAAGGACTTGAAGCAACAAATTGTCAACGAACTTCATAAACCTGCAAGAAGAAAGTTTCCACGAAGAAATACGGTGATAAAAGGAATTAATGATTTATATCAAGCAGATTTAATCGAAATGATTCCTTATAGCAAACAAAATAAAGGATATAAATACATATTGACTGTTATTAACTGTTTTTCAAAAATGGCAGATGCTTTACCACTAAAAGATAAAAGTGGCAAAAGTGTTACAAAAGCAATGGAAACAGCTATACAAAGAGACAAACATACTATTAAACATTTACAAACAGATGATGGAAAAGAATATTTTAATAAGGAATTTGCAAATTTAATGAAAAAACACAATATAAACCATTACTCAACCAATTCAGAGGTAAAAGCTTCAATAATCGAAAGATTCAACAGAACTTTAAAAAGTGCAATGTATAAAATGTTTTCCAACAGAGGATCGCACATATGGATTGATATGTTACCAAAACTTATAAACAATTACAATAACAAATTTCATAGGACTATCGGGATGAAACCAAACCAAGTAACTAGTAAAAATGAAAACCTTGTATTAAAACGTATAAAAACGAATACTAAACCAAAAGTTGAAAAACTAAAGCCTAAAAAATTTAATGTGGGTGATAAAGTGCGAATAAGTAAATATAAAGGTGTATTCAGTAAAAGATACCTGCCAAATTGGACCAATGAGGTTTTTACTGTATTCAAAGTACAACCTACAGTACCTGAGACATATATTTTAAAAGATAATAAAGGACAATTGCTTGAAGGAGGGTTTTATGGACATGAAATGTTAAAATCAACAGTAGGCGATGTATATTTAGTTGAAAAGGTGTTGCAACGGAAAAAAGATAAGGTCAAAGTACGATGGTTAGGATTTAATAAGACGGAAGATTCTTGGATACCTAAAAAGGATTTGATATAACGATAGAGAATCATTTTAGGTTGAACCATTACAAAGGATGGAGATAGTACCACAAAAAGAGAGTTTTACTATTAATAATATAGATGAACTCACAGTGGATAATTCAGAATTCAATAGTGGGAAACATGGCAATTTGTTACCAAACACCGTTCGTTGTCTGGTTACCGGACCTTCCAACTGTGGAAAAACTAATGTAGTATTCAATTTGATTACAAACCCTAAAGGATTACGATTTAACAATCTATATGTATTTTCAAAATCACTACAACAACCAAAGTATCAATTATTGGAAAAAATACTGACTAATGTGCCTGAAGTTAAATATTTAAAGTTTAATGCAAGCGAGAGTGTCATGCAGCCACAAGAAGCTAAACCATTCTCCGTGTTTATATTCGACGATGTATCTTGTGAAAACCAAAACACAATAAGGAATTACTTCGCTATGGGTCGACATAACAACATAGATAGCATTTATATTGGCCAAACTTACAGCAAAATACCTAAACAACTTATTAGAGACAATGCAAACATGTTAATTGTATTTAAACAGGACGAAACCAACCTAAAACATATATATTTTGATCATGTAAATGCGGATATGACATTTGAACGATTTAAAGAGTTGTGTGGAAAGGCTTGGGCTGAAAAGTATGGGTTCCTAACAATTATGAAGGAACAACCGCTAAACAATGGTCGATACAGGATAGGATTTGATAAATTTATATTAATACATTAAACGTGGTATAACACATTCATTGTTGTACAACACGTCTTGCTACAAACATGGTTAACCAAGAAAAATTAGTAAAAGAAATAAAATCACTTAGTGATTCTATTCGGGCTAAAAACAGAGCATTGAAACTAGGTATTAGCGAGAGGGAGAAATTCCTTGAATCTACTTTTAAACCTATTACCGAACCCTTGAAACAATTAAACAAAAAATTTGCTAAACCTGTATTGGAAGGAGATGCGATTGCACCTATTACGAAGTTTGAAAGAGAAAATGTAAAATCAGAAGATTTTAGTGATGAAGACCTGGAATCCTCTACGTATAGTGGTTTTACCGGTGGAGAACCCGAAAGAGAGCTAGAATCACCGGACTATAGTGGAATAAAAGATTTATATGAAGTAAAAGCCAAAAGAGGACATGAAGTTGTATCAACTGCTAGTGAAGAGGAAAAAGAAGAAGAGACAAGGGAAGGTCCGTCAAACATAAGCTTATTGGGTGAAAACATTCATAACAAAGGACCTTTAGGAAGGAAATACATGGTAAAAATGTTACTCGGAACAATTCCTAATAAGAATTACCATAGTTATGGAGCGAGATTAACAGAAGACGGTTTAATGATAGGTAATAGCCCGTTAAACGTTGACGAACATGATAATATTGTCATTGGTGATCAAAGGTATAAGGGCACAAAAGGATTATTTGAATTATTATTTGAAAATAAGCCTTCAGTATCGGTAGTGAAAGAAAAAGACATGGAAGCATATAAAAATATTTTGGAACAGACAAATGCATATAGGAGAAAGTATTTACCTGACCAGCCTCCTTTTAGATCTAAGTCTTTAAAATATAAAGAATTTGTATCCAAGTTAATACCAACTAGAAGACAAACAATGCCGTTAACACAAAGAAAACCTGTAAAACGAAGATTTATGGCATCCACTTTGGATGTAAGTGCTCAGGAACGAAGAAAAAGAAGTAAGTCCGTTACGGGTACAGGTTTAATGAAGAAACTATATAACACAAATGTGATTTATTACAATAATATCAATAAATTGGTGGATAGAATGAAACTAATACATGAAGCTAAAGAAGCGGGTCATACTGGATTGGAAAACGAATGGGTGGCTTTAGTGGATGAACTCCGAAACCGTGGGGTAATCTCATAAAAATGCGTTACTCCCTAGAATACTATTCAGTTGCACTATGAGTGTCGACAAGTTCGGACGTTACTCCTCGGATGGGTTATATTATGCCAATAGTTTAAAAAGAAGTGCTGGTTTACCACAAACACCTGATGGAGATTATGATATGAGTAATAAAAGGTTAAAAAACATAAAAGATCCTACGGATGAAAAGGATGCAATAAATCTAAAAATATTAAAGGAAAAGATATCGCCAACATTAAAACTACAAAATAACACATATGACGCAGAAGATCATAGAATTATCAACGTTGGTAAACCAAATCAAAACGGTGATGCGATAAACAAAGGTTATTTGTCATCTGAATTAAAAAATACGTTAAAATTCAATGGGAAAACGTATAGTGCCAACAATAAACGTATATCCAACGTAGATGACCCTAAAGATGCAAAAGACAGCGTAAATAGACGCTATTTACATTCTTTGATACCTGAAAAGACAAAAGATGGATTTTCTTTTTATAAATTTGTTATTAACGATATAGGTTATCCAAAAAATGAAAATGATGCTGTAAATCTCAAATATATAAAAGATCATTGTGTCATACGTGATGTGGGAGTTATCGATTGTCTTGGCAATTGTTTGGCGAATGTAAAAGATGGTTCAGCACCATCTGATGGTGCAACAGTGGGTCAAATGAAAGAGACTTTAAAACAAGAAACAACTGGATTTGCAAAACGAGATGAAGTATTATCAAAGCAAGGGGATGACTTTATTCAAGGTAATGAAAAATTTCGTTTATTGACATACAAAAACGCTTATTGGGATTGCAGGCATGGAAGGTTATCAAATGTGTCATGGGGTCATGCAGATAGAGACGCGGCTGCCTTAGGACAAACAGTACATCTAGATCCAAATAATTACTATGCGTTTTTTATATGTAGTAATAAAAAATTAACAAACATGGCGCAAGGAAGAGAAGCAAATGATGCTGCAACTGTAGGACAGGCTATCACATTATCACAAATGGATAGCAAAGTGTATACTTGTAATAATAAACGTATAACAGACCTTAAAGACCCTGAACATGTGGATAATGCTGTCACTGTTAATTTTCTTGTAAAAGTTTTAGGAAATGCATTATTTGATGTATACAATCATATTGGTATTGGTTCAGGTCGTACTCCTTTGTTGGAATCTGAGAGAGGTACTTGGATTAAACGGGAAATTGTTCAAAACTATTTTATCAACCCTCGTACAAAAAAGTTTAGATCATCGGATTGGGGTGATTTTGATATTTAATAAAAGAACACAATAAACGACTTCATTTATGTCCAACTTGTCATAGAGGTAACACATAAGTTGTACATTGCGATTATAAAAGGACAATAATGACGTTCCAGTACATCAGTCCATATAGAGACACTGTAAGGAGAGGAGGTGGGATCACGTCCACAGCGGTTTCTCTGTTAAGTAAAGCTTTAAAACGAATTCCAGTAGGATCCATAGTAAATAGAGCAATAGACGCATTACCATACGAATTTCATATACCGGGAGGTTATCAGTATTGCGGACCAGGAACTAAATTGAAAAAACGACTGGAAAGAGGCGATCCTGGCATAAACAAGTTAGATCAGGCTTGTAAAGAACACGATATCGCATATTCCACGTTTGCCGATTCAAAAAATAGATCAATAGCTGACAAAAAGCTTGCGGACATAGCTTGGCAACGAGTAAAATCAAGTGACGCTAGCATAGCAGAAAAAGCAGCAGCTTTAGCAGTAACAGCAGGTATGAAGGCTAAAACAGCAGTAGGAGGTGGAAGAAGGAGGAGAAGGAGAGTAAAAAGGAGGTCAACCACAAGAAAACATGGAGGAAATATAAAAAGAAGACGACGATCTACAAGAAAAGGCAGGAAGAAGCCCACCGTGTGGTCAATGGTAAAAAACGGGGCAGGTCTTTACCTAAGACCTTATCGTGCATATTAAATGAAAGAAATCAATTGGTCATACCACATAAAGCATTAACCAATATTGAATTATTTAAATATATTTCCTGTTTAAAAATACCATTTTTCCGCGGTGTGTTTATGAAAGACAGTTTACCAAAGAAAATGTGGCAAAATGAGACTGGAATTGTAAATTTGGATAATACTGAAGGGCCTGGCACCCATTGGGTTTGTTATAAGAAACTAAATAACAATGTATATTATTTTGATAGTTTCGGTAATTTGCCACCACCAAAAGAACTTCAAAATTACTTTAAATCTGCTAAAAACATATATTATAACTATATAAGAGAACAACCTGATAATACTTCAATATGCGGCCATTTATGTTTGGAATTTCTAGCTAAAAGTATCAGTCACTATTGAGATGTCTTCCTATACGGTATCATTAACAGGAAAATCGTCCACTTTACGAAGTATCCTTTTTCCAGCGTTACGCTTGCAAAAAGGAAGGTTTTGGGAGGCGGCACTATTGGATTTTACAACTTACAACTCTATCCCCAATGTTACGGAAGGTAAAAATAACGTATTGCATTATTATAAGGGAAAGGATGCCAGTGGAAAATTTACAGACTTACAAGAGTGCAGGTTACCCACAGGTTCTTATGAAATTGATCATATAAATGAATTTTTGCAAACTAAAATGGGAAAAGACAATATAACATTAAAAGGTAATAATAATACGATGAAAGCTGAAATTACTTCCAAATATTATATAGATTTCACTCAACCAAACTCAATTGGTGATTTATTAGGATTTTCCAACGATGAGCCTGTTTTAGAACCAGATGTAACACATTCCGGTAAGAAAACAGTAACAATATTAAAAGTCAATAGTATAGACATAACTTGTAACATTATACAAGGTGCTTACAGGGATGGGGCTAACACCCACATCATACATACTTTTTACCCAAGTGTACCACCTGGATTTAAAATTGTTGAAAAGCCACAAAACCTGGTATATCTACCGTTGAACACCACTTTCATTTCAGACATCGTGTTGAGCGTATTGGATCAAGACGGTAACTTGGTAGACTTCAGAGAAGAGCCTATTACGATTAGATTACATTTAAAATCGACACTTTAATACAAAACCATGGGTTTAACATTTAAAAGCGAACAACCTACGGGAAACCGCATTAGTAGCTCTTCAGCTGTGGAGGAGTTAACACGCGAGAACATTCGTTTCTTAGAGAGAATTGGATTAAAATTAACCGAGTATGGATATACTGGATATAGCGCAGGGTCCAACATTCGACGAAACCCTATGGGAAAAAGAATATCACACCCACAACCCTTACACTTCATCGAAATTAAACAATAACGATGAAATTCGTATTCCCATACAAAATCAAGACATTTACACACTACCATGTGAAAGTTACTTATATATTGAAGGACAAGTTACTAAAAAGGACGGTACTACTGTTGGTACAACAGTTCCATTTATAAATAATCCTATGGCTTTCCTATTTGATGAAATTAGATATGAAATATCAGGTGTAACAGTTGATTCCACTAAAAAAGTAGGTATTACGACAACTTTAAAAGGATTAACATCTATAACACCCAATGAAACCAATTTACTTAAACCTGCCGGATGGGTATTACCTACAATTGACACGATCACTCCAAATCCAAATGGATATTTCGATTTTCATATTCCATTACGTTTGCTGCTTGGTTTTGCTGAAGATTATAGGAAAATAATATTAAACGTTAAACAAGAATTAGTTTTGTTGAGATCTTCTAACGATAAAGACATTATTAAAGCTGCAGATGCTACTACAGATGCGACTTTAGAATGGAAATTAAAATTAGACAAAATTGTATGGAGAGTTCCACATGTTAAATTGGCTGACGAGCATAGAATGCTACTTTTAAGAAAATTAAAAGCCGATCGTGATATTGTTATTCCATTTAGAAGTTGGGAATTTCATGAGCATCCCAGTTTACCTACTACGGATCGACACACTTGGACTGTTAAAACATCGAATTATGTAGAACGAGCCAGATATATTATATTTGGTTTACAAACAGGTAGAAGAGACGACATTACTAAACATGCAGGACAATTTGATCATTGTGACTTGAAAAATATTAAAGTTTATTTAAATTCACAATTCTTTCCATACGACAATTTAAATGTGTCATTCACTAAGAAAAAATACAGTATATTGTACGATATGTACGCGAGATTCCAAAGTTCATATTACGGTAAAACAAATACACCTTTATTACCACCTGACAAATATTTCGATGCCTACCCAATAGTTGTAATCGATTGTTCTAAACAAAATGAATCAGTAAAGTCTTCAAGTGTGGATATAAAAATAGAAATGGAATTCAACGATGCTATACCGGCTAATACAACTGCATACTGTTTAATTCTACATGATAAAATCGTAACATACACACCTTTAACTGGAATTGTTAAAAATGTATTGTAAGAACCGGTTTTGTTTCATTCCGCGAGTATAAAAGCAGAGCGTACAGACCGCTCCTCATCAGTTTGTTGCCTACTGTTGTATGGGTAGCATCGTATTCAATATGGCTTCTCCTAGTGGTACACCTGAAAATGTGGTAGATATTGAGAAGGAGATATCTGAGTTTTTAGATCCTCAAGGTCACCAGGAAGGAGGTAAACAAAACGTTTGCGGACAACTTCACGCCAGTAATAATGTTGAAGAAAAAGGTAAAAGAAGAAAGACTATACAAAAGAGAAAAAGGGATATTGAAGATAATATTTCTCCAAACATATTGAGTGAGGTATTTTTGCGAATATTTTACCCAATCTCTTCCAGTTTGGATAAAAGTGTTTTAATCGGTGTTATGAAATCTACAGATTATTCCCCTACTGTAATTTTAACTCATGGACCCAAAATGATTTTGTTTACGGACAGTGCTTGGGAATCGTTTATTAAACATTTGCATCTACTAGAATGCTATTTAAGTAGTAACATGTTTGGAAGAAAGACAAGAGTAGGACTTTTGGATTCAAATGTGGAAATTGATATCATTAAACAACGTGGTGATCATCAGCTACGGTTTAGAGACACAACAAGACATGATAACAAAATTCAACTTAATCGAGAGGAGTTTTTCATTTTAACTTGTGCTACTGAACCTATAACAAGATACTTGAGACAACTGGTGTTTTCAAGTTCGATTATTAAAGATTATCTGGAAGACACATTGGACAAACAACCGGACGCACCTATATTATACGGACCTGTGGATACTTCTATATTTAATAGAGTTCCTCATGAAGTACAAATGTGGAGACAATTGGAAAAGTACGCTCAACTACATAAGAAATCAGTAAAACAGGAAGAAGAGGAAGATGGAGGAGAAGAATCAAGTGTTAGTGATGAAAATGAAAATAAGGAAAATATAAAGATGGAAACTTAAATGACAATGGTTAGTTTTTAAAACAATAACCAACATTTTGTGGGGTTAGGCCTATTGGGGACGGTGCCCACGTTAAATATACACCAACGCGCCAACAACTGTACGGCCTGGTATAAAAGTAGTACCTACCGTGGTGTGGAAATCAGTTGACCTCCTGACTTCGTAATGAGCAGACGTGTGACCTTCAAAATGGACAAGGGAGAAGAACAACAAGTAAAGTCCAAGCCTGGTATTATTGAGTTTCAAGCGTTTC
Source organism: Neoaliturus tenellus (assembly GCA_030545055.2). Classification (NCBI taxonomy): domain Eukaryota; kingdom Metazoa; phylum Arthropoda; class Insecta; order Hemiptera; family Cicadellidae; genus Neoaliturus; species Neoaliturus tenellus. The sequence continues at coordinate 72,869,378 of CM061536.1, read as the reverse complement.
GTGGTAATGATGATAGATTCATTATAAAAGAACTTGTGTTTTTGGACATGAATACAAGTGTTCCTTATTCGTTTTTATTTAAACCACCATGTTCTTATTCGTCTTTAACTAGTAAAGCCGCTACTACCAACAGATGGATTTCAAAACACTTCCATCATATCGATTGGTATGATGGTTTTACAAGTTACACGGACTTGTATCACATTATGCATCACTTTTCAGACAAGTTTACCAATATTTACACAAAGGGGCTGGAAAAGAAAAGATGGATCGAAGGATTTACTCATGTTCCGGTTAATGATGTGGAATTGGATAAGAATTATCAATACATGCTGGAAACCATATGTATTTGTACAAAAAGCCCAGAACATGATAAAGATAGACATTGCGCTTTAAAAAATGCCTATAAACTCGCCTCTTACCTTCAAAGTGGGGAATTGGGGAGTGGTGGGGGTAACGGAGAGTATATAAGTGGGGAGCAGACAGGGACCTGGCATGAGTATTACTCGAGATTCCGAGACGACAACATCTCCGAGCAAGAAGACGATCTGTAACCTGACCATGGCATCTCACCAGTTCCTTCAGACTTTGGTCGAGCAGTTCAATGCTCACTCCAAGTCAACAATATTACCTGTAAAGAAGTGCTCGGAACTAAAAGACGAGAAGCACTACATAATCCATGCTATGAAGAAGATGGAGACTACAGTTGGGGAGGCCATCTGCTGCAGTCTCAGCGAGGCACCGTTTACTCCGGGGGATGAACCAAAGTTCCAGGTGTACCTGCCCAAGAGATTCGTCCATCTTCTACAAAACGAGGATCTTCGCTCTATTCAACCCGGGTGTCTATACCTGGTGTCCCACGGCTGCACGGGTAGCAATTCTACAGAGTTGACCATCCACATCGCTGACAAGCAGCAGTGTTAGATTTAAGTTTTAATGTTGTACATATGTTGTTGTTGTAATGTTTTATAAATAAACGAATCATAAAAGACAAAAAAAAAATAAAAAAAACAAAAAAATGCAACATATCAATATGTGACAGACTTCACGTATTGATATGTTGCATTTTTTTTTAAACTTCGCGGGTGACCTTGACCTTTGACCTTTGCATTTCACAACTACCCCCACTACCGTAATTACCCCCACTACCGCACTAGGATTCAAACCTGCTTGGATGCAAAGAACGGTCAGTCTGTTGCCAACTAGCAAACGATGAGCACCTTGTACGAGCTTTGCTTACAACGAGTTATAACTGACGCATCTTTATTCCAGACGGCTTTACGAGATAATATCCCTATAACAGTAAAGCAGGATATCGAGGAGTACAAGAAAGATAATAGAGGGTATTCGGGATACTCCTGGTATAGGTTCCAAGACGGGGAAAAGTTTTGTAGGCCTTGTGGCAATGCTGCCGTCAGAGACCTTCGACGGTTCGTACAGGAAGGTGGTAGAAAACAGTTTGGATTTCTAGCACCAATGTTTAGATTTGAAAACTACAAGGACACCTGTGCTATTTGTTCCATCCCTTTGTATCAATGGAAAAAGTTTAGAAGTGTTTAATTGCATCTTCCATACCCCCACCACCATCACCCCCACCACTTTTCCATGTACCTCCAAACGCTGTGCCTCGGCTTCATTTCTACTCCAGCAGCCAACCTAGCAACATCAGGATGTCCCTCAACGTTAGTTGCGCAAGTTACGAGGAGGTGAGCATCAAGACTCAGCAGGAGCTAAACGACTTATACAAGGAGTTGCAGCTGATGGTGGCACGAGGCTACCGTATAAATGTGCAAGTTTACGCTTGCAATATACGGAACACCCGGCAGTCAAAGGAAGAGCCTGGACACTCCTCGACGGCTTCCTCACCAGCGTCCATGAAGACCGAGCCAGACAACTTGGACTACTTCAGCTGACTAGCAGTTGTATTTCTTGTCCTAACCATTGTAGAATATGTATATTTTTTCATTATATTAAAGAAGTAAAAGAGCAGAAACACCTATCTTGTTACTGACATATAAGCTCAGTAACAAGATAGGTTTTTTTAAAACACAATTTGGATGACCTTGAAACTTCCCCCTCCACTGCTTTGTTACCCCCACCACTTGACTATTGGTGTACATGGCACATCGCAATTGGAAACCTCATTCCATCTTCAACAGCCACACCGACAACATCAACAATGGCAAACCTACCAACAGATGAAAGGTGTCCTCACGCATGTTGTGACTTCGTCCACGAGTTGGAGAAGAGGATGCAGGAGAGGGCGATAAGAAGAAAACAGATCCACTCAGAAAATATCATGATAGTCAACGGCTATCTTTTATTGTTCGGCCTTATTATGGTTGTACTTTTCATACTGTACGGCATAGTCACATGTGTCGGCAAGGTTGCAGAAGAAAACGCTCGCCACCATCAATTGGAAAGTTTCAATGTTACTTTGTAAGTTTTCCTTTTTTTTAAAACTCCGTTTGGATGACCTTGAAAATTCCCCCACTACTCCACCACACCCCCCCACCACTTCACCATGTTCCTGCATGAGCATCACATCAACCGTCATTCCTTGTCCGACAAGCAACCATGGCAGACAACAACACCATCAGCCAAGCTGACTCCACTACTGATGTCGGTACAAGTACGGGTTGGACACTGTCGGTCGATAGTGTACACTATTTGGAGTCAATTTGCGAACGTATGAAGGAAATACTGCGGGACAACCCTGGGATCATAATACAAATGAATTTAAATTATGATTGGTCCCAAGTTAGAATGCAAGGGGACGACAACAACGGTCAACAATCTCCACAATATTCGCCCATGTCCCCGATCTATCCTTACGGCGAGTCTGACATCGATGAAGATGAGGCTGATGAAGATGCAGGGGACAACGAGGCTGAAGAGGAGTAAGCTTCATTCTTTTTTTTTAAAACCTAAATTGGATGACCTTGAGAATTCCCCCTCCACTATTTCCTTTTTTTTTAAAACCCAAATTAAATGACCTTGAAAATACCCCCTCCACGTACTTTTGGTTTACCCCCTCTACTTTTCAATACTGTTACCACAGTCTGTAGCTCACATCATTCCTTGCTTAGCTATCATGGCGGACAGCACTCTTTCTCGAGTTGACTCCACTACGGATGAAGAATGGCCATTTTCCTGGAATGTTCATCTGCAAGACTCGGCAGAAGTGGATATGTTGCATGAGAAATTGGTGTATGTATTAAACGAAAACCCCAACATTGAATGTAGAATGACTATGGATTTCGATGCGACAGGGGTCCACACTCAACCTTCCACTTCCAGCCAGCCTGAACCTCAGCTACAGCCAAAGAACTTTACACATCTTTACACTCCAATACGGCCGGAGGATGTGGTTATCAGCGAGGCAGACTCTACTACAAGTTATATTGAACCAACGAATTGGAAGCTTGTTGTTGACACCTTACACAAGGTCGACTTAGTATGTGACAAATTAAAGGAATTGATGATGCAAGATCCTGGTCTTCGTTTTAAAATTGATTTGTTTTTCATCTGGGGAGCACCTGCACGGGGCTCTTCGTCTGACAGCTCTCTAAGTACAACGGATGAGGAGGAGGAGGACGACTAGTTATCTTTTTAAAACTCCGTTTGGATGGCCTTGACCTTTCCCCCTCCACTGAGTTTATTTAAGGTGCACTCTCAATGACTGCAGCATCATTTCATCGCGCACCTTCACCACAGCAACATGGAGAGTCAACTCAACTACTGTTGCGAACGGAAATGTTTTTCATGGCCGAATGACATTGATGTTGCGGATGGCCTGGCGTGTAGAAAATGTGAAGCTTTTGGTCAATGCATGTGTAAGTGCAAGTCTTGGAAGAAGCCGAAACCGGAGTTGAAGACATTCCATGTGTACCAGATGAGAGGGCATAAGTACACTTGTTGCCCTGAACGTTGCATTGAATTCACATTAAAACAGCTAACTGGCTGCAAATTGTGCAACAATCATTTTGCAGGTTTTTGCAAACATTATTTAGGAGCCTGTCAGTACAGATCAACTTGGCATACAGAAGCACTCACTATCAATGAAATCGCTATAGATACACAAGAGTAGTCTTTCTACTCTTTTCTTTTTTTAAAACTCCATTTGGATGACCTTGACCTTTCCCCCTCCACTCACCTTAGTTTATATAAGCTCCATTCCTGCTGGCCACGGCATCACTTCATCTTGCTCCCTCGCCAAAGCAACATCAAGTATGGAAACTAAGCGTGTCTCATGTTGCGAGCATAAGTGTTTAGAGATACAAGGCGTCGTCCATTGTGCAAAGAAGCTTTGGGAGGAAGAGACAGGGACAACCTATTGCTGCGAGGGCAAGTGTTTCCTACTACCAAGATGGCAAGTGGACGGGCTGGCCTGCCGGCAATGTGAATGCTTCGGATGTTGCAGGTGTAGATGCAAGAACCAACAGCTGCCACCACCGGTACTACAAACTTTCAAAATCTACAAATCCAACTACTTTTACACTTGTTGTCCGCAGCGGTGTATTAAATTTCATTTCTCCAATCTTACCAATTGTCGGAAGTGCTACGGACAACCTGATGGGTGGTGCACCTGTTTTCTGGACTCCTGCCGCTACAGATCGGATTGGTTTACAGATCCGTTGGAAATTGATGAGGTCGCCCAGGAAGCACAAGAGTAGTCTTTCTACTCTTCAACTTTTTTAAAACTCCATTTGGATGACCTTGAGATTTCCCCCTCCACTTCCCCATATACCTAGAGTACACAGAGCCTGACAGTCAGTCACTCGGTGGCTGTCGTGGGGTGCGCATCGGTGTCGGCGCTCCGTTGTTAGGTTTTCAAGGTCACAGTAATATCAAATTGTTGGTGTTGTGCTGGTTCAAGGTCACCTGAGGGATAACCGATTGCCCATTTAGGCAAGGTTATGTCAGAAACTCGAGTTTAACTTGGCACTTTTGCCGTTTCTCGTCGAAAATTCGCTCCAAGTGGTCAAGGTCACGGGGACTCTGACTGAAACTCGGAGCGTAGTGCGAGAAACGGCAAAAGTGCCAAAAAATTTTAAGTTTCGGCGTGACCTTGACCTCAGTGGCGTCGGTGACGTCATTTTGATGACGTAAGGGGTGATGACGTCATCAGCACGTCATTTCTGTGACGTCATGGGTGTGACGTCATAGAAATGACGTCATTAGTGATGACGTCATCGATGACGCAATCGATGACGTCATCGATGACGTCATCGGTGAGGTCATTGACCTCGATGACGTCATCCCTCAGGTGACCTTGAACTGGGCCAGCACCAACAATTTGACACTACTCTCAAGTATTTCAAAATATTATTTAAAACAAATTCTATAATGAAAAGAATTTACTCAATAAAGTATTTTTTAAACTTCAAGTGTGATTTGAAAGTATCATATCATGCTTCAGAATATTCACATTTCGTTGTTAACGTTAAGCATACATTTCACTGGTACATTTGTAAAGTTTACTATTACTGTTATGCAACAATTTTATTCCCCATTAGCACTCTACAAATATCAAATTTATTTTCACAAATCCTCATAAAAATTCAAATGTAATTTAGTCATAGTTTAACATATTATTTTTACATTTACGATCGAAAATATTGAACAGAGTTTAACATACTCTGTTGATAATACCTAAAGAGATATTAAATCTTTGGTCACATGTTTTCAGTGGTTGTGTTATGTATTTTCTTCAAATATTAGCTGGTTTTTTACTAAAATTAAAGTTTAAACTGGCATTACAATAACATATGCAATTATATTACAATATTTCAACCTGAAATTATATTACAAAATAATAATTTAAATAAAAATAGAAAGTAGCAACTTATAATAAAAGAAAACTACTTTTAAGCATATTACTTGAAAAGAGGATTATATTGTACTGTAATTTATTTGATATTCTTCGGGTAAGCGAAAACATCTAACTAATGAAATTTCAAACTGAGCTAAAATATTTCAAACGTTTTCGTCTGACACTTATACACACTGGTGTAATAGTAGCCCCATCCCTCTCTGTCAGTGACAACAATACCCGCTTGCACTGTGAGACGTTACCATTACGTGGAAACACCGTCATAATACAGAATATAACGTTTAAGGGACTGTTGGGAATCATATACGTTACAGGTATAAGTAAAATTGCATTGTTTACATGTACATTGTACTGCACGACTCACTTCAGTTTGTTCCTTTCACTATGTACTCGTATTATGACAAAATATGATAGTTGTAGATTTTGTTTGTTTTTTTCAGAAGAAAGTAATCACATTTAATAATGTTGTCTATTATTATTTGATTTTTTCAATAATTATATAAGAAATAAACTTATGCGTTATTGGTATGTCCATAAATATGGATTTTGGGATTAAAATGTAAGGTAAGGGTCTCATGAAAGAAAGAGAAATGTTGAAAGAGATTATAAGACTAAATAGTAGCTTCGAGGGTTTTAGAAGAAAGGTTCTTGCTTATCTTAACGTAATGTTGTAATATCGGAGGATCATTTTGTCGTTTCCTCCAGAGTTTCGTACAAAGAAAGATCAATTTTTAACAATGAGTACGGATGGACTAATTTTAGTTTATTACCATATTTACAATTGTCTTTACTTATATTTCCGTTATTTAATATTAAAGTATGTTATATATTAAGAAAAATAACGCTTTAATTTCCACTTAACGGTATATTATATAATAAAAAATTCTAAAATATATTGAGATTAAAATTTTTACTCCACAAAAGGAACGTCTAATTGGATAATGGATAACACTTGTATGAGTTATGTACTTCGTAGAAGTGACAATCCAATCCCATACGATCAGCGGGGGCAATGTGCTTTCCACGATCTCAAAATTAAGCTGGTATATTTTGATTAAAAATTACATTTGAGAGTGTGTTAGTCAAAAAATAAGTTTAGAAATAGTACCAACCCAGGAAAAATGTCTACTACCTTGTAATTTTTAAACATTGGTCTTATGGGCTGCCATCAAGCCAACAAAATAACTAAGAAAGGTGAACAAACATACTATAATAAAAGAAAACTACTTTTAAGCATTCGTTTTGAAACAGCTGTCATCTGTGATAAGGTATAGTTGGCGTAAACTTCAAAGCCTGATTAGTATGATACTATAACAAAAGTAAATTTAACCCAACGAGCAAGGCTCAGTTAGAATGATACTATTTTCTTTAACCAAAGAAAAATTTGGAATAAATGTTTATAGTTAATGATACTAATTGTTTTTATCATTCAGTGAGTATTATATATATTCAGTGAGTCATGCATAAATTTTCTTCACTTTTATATTGTAAAAATACGTTTATTAAACATGTACTAAGCTATCTAAAGAAGTTTAGCTAATAAAAACAGATGTATGACACTAAAACAACTACTCCATGAGCATGAATTCAAACGAACTGCCATTGTTGTGCTATCCGATATGTCAGCGACTCAGACAAATACTCATTTATTTATTTATTTACGGAAAAACTCCATTTTACAAAATATGTACAACATGGCAGACAAGTGATACAATAATGATTTCTTAATCTATCATGTACAATGACCAACAGTGTGATGAACTATGAACAATATAAATTACTAACATATAAAACAACAAATCGATAACTAGCAAAACCATGGTTAACAAATCAACAACAATAACAAGAAATAGGGATATAACAACCAACAAGCAATAGAATTTCGCAAAAGTGTCTAACTATGTTTACATATGACTATACAGATAAGCTACAATGAACCGTAATTGTAACAATACAGTATTCACTTAACGATAACAACAACAACAACAACAAACATATTATGTTGTGAATAAAAAGCAATACAATTTATTTGACGGATTCTTACTAACTTTATAACTTTATTTAACTCATCTCTGAAATATCTTCCTGAGAGCAGACTGGCTGTCATCAAAGAAGTCGAACCGGCCACACAGCTCGTTGCCCACACGATGTAACCTTGGGAGAGGGCCGTACTTGATGTAGTCGGTGGGGTATGACCGATTGAAGAACAAGTTGGGTGATCGGGTCAATCTTGAAGCACGAAGATCAATGCGACAGAGCAGGTCAGGACAATCAACTGTGCCACGAAGTACTCCCCAAAGTAAAATAGCATCAGCCTGTTGTCTTCTGGTAGAAAGAGGAAGAAGTCCAAGGGAGGCTTCAACTGTATAGGGGTCCACACACTATCGAACATGTCCGTCGAGCTGTGGGTTCCGACGTCGGAACCGATGTCGGACCCGACAGCTTGGCGGACATGTCGGATGCTCGGTCAGGGGGTGTGTCGGGACCGTCAAACGTCTGACTAGACCACCATTTCCATATAAATAGTGTCAAAAAGATATTGATCGGAAAATATTAATGTAAATTTCTTTGTTGAATTGCTATTAAGATTCAATAAGCTTTATTGAGCCATTAAACAATACAAAAGCTGCAATAGGCTAAGTCATAATTCATACAGTGCACCTAATACATAGGTATTGACATTTCGTTAAACAAACTACACTGATGAAAACACACAATCTCTACAAGGTCGATTGTTATTATTATTGGTTTACATTATTAGTTTATAAAAATAATGTGGGATTTAAAACCTGAAGTATTATTTGCACCATCACTTTTCACACATAAAATTTAAGATCAAAATGAAAAAAAGAACCTCATGAAATCTTGAAACATAGCCAATAAGTCTTTATTATATAACTTATATATCAATTAAAGAGTGTTAGAAAATTCACTGATGATTTTATATTTAATTTTGTGGAAACCATAGCATCTATTAAATATAGGTTTGCCATAATTTTACAGACCCAAAACGGCACGTATAGGCCTTTAGGGTTTTTAATTCCCTCCTCGCCCCCCCCCCCCCCCTTCACGTGGGCCGCTAATGCAGAAGAAAAAGTAGTTGTATGCCTACATTTATACGGTTACAAATTGTAAATTCAAGATTAAAAAAAGTATAAGTACATTGCTTTACATAGGAGCTTTTATACTCCGCGTCCAAGACGGTATCATTAAAACATTTTATCATTGAAATTGAAGTTGACAATGTAGTAGGCTATGCCTTTTTCCAATACGTTCAGAAATTTGTCCCAAGATATCCTCAAAGTTTTCATCACTCATCATAATAAAGTTCTTGCAATCGTTAGGTTCCCTAATTGAAAATTTTTTGATAAGACCTATGTGGCTGAAATTGTCTCTTTCTAAAAACCAACGTTTAAAAAAAGGCGTTGAGTTTTTTTTTGCTAGTTAAAAAAAAGCCACTAAGAATAGCAACATTTCTTTCAAAATCCATTTTGCAACTGATATGCTCGAAAAGCATCCAACCTGACATCACCGCAGAGCTGTCGGGGCCGACGTCGGGCCCGAAATTGGTCCCGACGTCGGAACCGACAGCTCGACGGACATGTTCGATAGTGTGTGGACCCCTTATCAATGGGCACTTCAAGATAATTGCACCCCATTCTTGTTCCGACAGCTCGGACGAAGCGCCGCTGAATCCTGTCAAGGTGTTCAATGTGATTCAGTTGATGTGGGCACCATACAACAGAGCAGTATTCCAGAATACTTCTCACCAAGGACTTGTACAGGATATTCAGAGCCTCGATGCCAAGACCACCCCTCGATGCTCTCAGTATGAAGTTGAGCATTCTCTGAGCTTTACTGCATATAGAATCAATATGACTCTCAGGGCTGAGATCGGCAGAGAAGACGACACCAAGATCACGCACAGTTGTACTGCGAGATAGAACAGTCCCATTAAGCACGTAGTCGAATACCATAGTGGGTTGAGCAGATCATGTGAATGAGACCAGTGAACATTTAGAGGCATTTATGTCCATAACATTGTTGATGCACCAGTTCTCAATTAAGAGTAGGTTCGTCTGCAGTACTTCAAAATCAGAAGGGTCCCTTATAGCACGGTAGACCTTGACGTCATCAGCAAACAACAGGCATTCAACATTTAAGGGCTTAACCAAGTCATTGATAAAGAGGTTGAAAAGAAAAGGGCCCAGTCTTGACCCTTGAGGGACACCTGATGTAGAAGTGAATGGTTTTGATAGGGCACCAGCAAACTTAACCATAAATGTTCTATTATTTAAATAAGAATGGAACCAATAAAGTAGGCTGCCACTTATTCCATATCCTTGGAGTTTAGCCAAAAGATGCGTGTGGCTAATAGCGTCAAAGGCTTTACTGAAATCAATATACACGCTATCGACCTGGATGCCACTCGAGAAGGCCGAAAGAATGTAATCCTCGTAGACAACCAGATTGCTAACAGTTGACCTGCCACGGGTTGCTGCCATGTTGCTGCGGTGCTATGATATTTCTGAAGGGGAAGGTAATACAATCCAGAACGAAACTTTCAAATATCTTTCCTAGAACAGGCTGAATTGCAATTGGCCGATAGTTGCGGACATCAGAAGAATCAGACGACTTGTGAATGGGCACAATAAAGCAGCTCTTTAGTCCATCAGGAAAGGTACCATCTACAATCAGTCTATTGAAAACAACAGTAAGTTGAGGCGCAAGGACGGGAGCACAGTAGCGCAAGACAGATGGAGGGATCATGTCAGGCCCAGTACCTTTGGAGGCGTCCAATGAGGATACTTACTTACTTACTTGATACTTGGTAGAATCCCACTGGAATTGCTTATGCAACGTGGTCGTCAATTAGGCTACAGGATACTAGGCCTCTTGGAACATATCTTCCCAACTGTAGTAGGCCGCTTCAACCAAATATTCCTTCAACAGGCTTTTGAATTTCTTCAAGTTAGGTTCGCTTGTTATTGATCTTGGGAGCTTATTGTAAATTCTTGCACTATTATAATAGGGACTTTTCCCGGCCAATGTAGATGAGATTTGAGGCACATGGATATTATTAGCTCTTCGAGTATTGTAATTATGAACCATACTATTGGTAAAAAAGACTTCCGGATTTTTTCTAGCAAGTAAAGCTGACTCCATGACGAATAGTGAAGATAGTGTAAGAATTCCCAATTCTTTAAAAAGAGGTTCACAATGGGCTAGACGTTCGGCACCACACATCCTCCGTACAATGCGCTTTTGAAGGAGAAAAACTCTCTTTGCAGATGTACTGCTGCCCCAAAAAACAACTCCATATGACATTAGGCTGTGGAAGCAACCATAGTAAACTTTAAGTAAAATTTCAATGCTAACAAGCTTATGAAGTCTATAAATCAGATAAATGACAGGGGTTAATCTTGCACATAAGGATTCCACGTGGTTATCCCAGGCCAGGTTTTCAGTGATATGGAGCCCAAGATATTTGACATCTTCACAGGCACTGATGGGGGTCCCATTAAGGCTCACTTGTGGAGGTAGTTGTGGTTTTTTTCTATTATAAAAGTCAATAATTTTTGTTTTTTCAGTATTTAGAACAAGGCAGTTATCATTACACCAATTGGACATTTCATTCAAACTTGATTGTGTTTTATTGATCACAGTGTTCCGATCATGGTCATAGATCAAGTGACAGATGTCATCAGCGAAAAGCCATACTTTCCCTGTGGATAAAGTGCTAGGAAGGTCATTCACATATAATAGGAACAATACAGGGCCTAAGTTGGATCCCTGCGGAACTCCGACATTGATGGAGGGAGAAAGTGCCGACTTATAAGTTCGGAGAACATTGTCATTATCGAGGTTTTCAGTTTTCTATCCACATCCTCTACGGTGAATGAACAAGCCGATATATTGATTTGGGTGTTGTAGTCAAACTGAGGTGTGATGTCAACTGGAGGTTTATATACGGATGAAAAGTAGTCGGCAAAGAGGTTACATATAGCCTCTGGGCTAGATTCACGGTGATCACCAAAAAAGTATTCATTTGTTCCAACAGACTCAGATTTCAAGCTTCTGATAAAACTCCAGAAAACCTTTATATTCAATGGGATTGAACTATTGACTTGTTCCATGTATGTTACAATAATACAATGATACAATGATTTTATTGGGCCAATCAACAATACAAATTGTTACAGGCTAGGCCAGCATAGTTTAACAAATACAAGAAAAACAAGCAATCAATGTCTTAACATAAGAAAGGCTAAGTACAATTCCATGCAGTGCATAGAGTCAAATCACACATCAAAACAATGCACGCATCGACATGCAGCAAACCATGCAGAAAAAAAACCATGCAGTCAAAAATAATAATCAATCTCGTGCAAAACTAAACAGGTGCATCACTTACTTAACTAACTACTGCATTAAAAAAATGTTGCATAGCAATGCTCACTCAATATCTTACAATGGCGTCGAGCCCTCTGAAATTCCACATAGTGACCGAAATCACCGGTGACCTTGTAGTTTTTGTGCAAGATTTTTTTCTGCACAACAGCACTCCTAAATTCAGGGGAGAACCATGTAGGGAATCGAGACACACCACCTTTTTTCAACGGAGTATGCTTCAGGACAATATTTCGAACAGTCTTGTGAAATCCATCGAAAAATTCACTGCTATCTGGTATGTTGTAAAAGACCTCACCACAATAGTGACTGAGCTCACGATAAACTTCTTGAATATTGCAGCGTACGAAGTTGTAACTTGATGTAGCATACGATGTTGACCTATAGTTGTGCGTGGGTACCTCAAACTGGAGAGGAGGATGACAAGCTTCAGTAGGCAAAATGGGATCAGTGGCAGTAGAGACTACATACTTCTCATCACTGCTGAACACAAGGTCGAGCATAACTCCTCTAACGTTAAGGACTCTGTTGATTTGAGTTAGGCCATACGAATTCGCCAGGTCGAGCAATAGCTGAGATGACACATTACTGGTAGATGTACCAGACCAATGTACACCAGGAAGATTGAAATCGCCAATCAACAGCACAACATCATAATTGGGGCCAGTGGTTAGAAACTCTTCAATGACGTCACAAAAATTTGAGTAGGGTCCAGCAGGTTTATTAGGCGGTATGTGTAGTCCAGCGATAAACATAGAGGGCGTTGACAATGTTTTATTTATATGAAGAAATACAGATTCAGTTGAACTAGACCTGGGACATAGTTCAGTAACCACTATTGATTTCTTCGTAGCCACCAACACTCCACCACCACTAGACTTTGAACTTGTATCAGAGGATCTATCAGAACGAAACACATTAAAATTAGAAAGACCGAGTTCAGCTGAGGATATGTCACTATTAAGATTAGTCTCGATCAAAACTAAAATGTCATAGATAGAAGTGGGTATAGATTGCTTGATATCTTTAATTTTAGTTCTTAACCCATTAACGTTCTGATAGTAAAAACTAATGCTGCTCTGTTTTTTGAAGCTTGTTTCACAATCTTCGGTGTTCCATTAATAGTCCAGTGAATAGAGACAAAAAAGGGGTGTTTGCTTACAAACGGTCCGGTAGTTTTAAATGTTTTATATGTTGTCTAGGATAGTTAGTAGTTGTTAAAAATGCAAAATGCACAATTTTCCCGCCTCCGCGCCCGCCGCCATATTGAAAAAAATATGAAAAAATCCGTACTTTCTTCAGATTTTTCGTTATATCATCGTCGGGGTTGCATTTTATATAGAAGACAGTAATGTAAATTTTGTAGACAGTTAAATTTCCTATAATTTACATATTTAATTTGTCTATCTAGGACTTATAGTTATGGAGATATTCAGTTTTAAAAATATATAAATATTTAATTTTTTTTAATTTGACTGAATTTTGATTTTGGTAAGACCTAAGAACGGGACGATGTTACTTTTTCCGATTTTGATGAAATTTGGTATGAAGGTGTAACCCCAGGTCTATTTTCATGATTTCGCAAACCAGCATGATCGGGTTATGGGAACGGGGTTTCATGGGGTTTCTAAAGGGTTAAAGGTATAGGTATACCTTACCCTAAAGGTAAAGGTATAGGTATAGGTAAAAGGTATAGGTATAGGAGTATAGGTTTTTGGCATTTAGGATCTAAAATTTCAAACTTTTACATTTTAAACTAAAACCATTTAAAAGAGCTTAAAAAACCAAACAATTTAGTATTTTGAATTTTTAACTTTACTTGACAAATAACGGAGAAAAGCTAAAAATAGGTTCCCCATGTTAATCTTATGGGAAATCAATAGAACACTGTATCCCACTTATTTATTGACATAACTTGGTATAATTTGGTATGTACCTTCCCTAGGTAGGGTTTAATTGATATTTGCTTACAACACCCATATTGCGGCAAAACTACATACTCACCCCCATGGGGTTTATGGGGAAAATTTAAAAAGTACCAAATATTGATACGATTTTATATTTACCTTACCTAATCATTATCATTTCCTAACAACTAACATTTTCTAACAATATCCCATTCCAGCAAACCTACATACTCATTTGTATGGTGTTTATGGGGAAAATACAAAATCTTAAATTCCTTTGGAAATTCGCTGATTACGCAAGTCTGCTGTGACGGGGGTGATTTGGAAAAGTAATCAGCGTTATGTTTTCCTTCAGTTTATTTTATTTTTTATTTTATTTTATTTATTCTTCCAACGGTTTCACCATTTTACATGAGAGATATATACTTAATATAAACACAAGATGGCAATATAGATATCATATAGTATACTAAACAAAAGAAATAGGAACATAAATTAGTAGTAACAAATAACAAAAACAATTGTGATAACATATCATAACCTAAATACAAACCAACCTTAACAATGTCGTAACAATATAATAATAACAATAAAGCACTAACAATATCAACAGCAATATATATATGGTAACAATAACAATAACAAAAGAGCCTGCAGCGCCACTAGGCGCAACAAGGTGACACTTGGGCCTGGACAGTAAACAGGCACACACTATCGATGCATATACACACTCGCAGTGTGTGGCCCACTAATGGCACCACCAAATGCCTGATACTAGGCACCACAACACTGGCCGGCACACTCATCGACGCACAGACACGTTCACAGTGTGTGGCCCATTAATGGCACCACCTAAGCATCATCACCGATGGCACTACAAAATGGTAAAAGTATAAAAATTTAGTATGTATAAATTATATATTTATATATTTTAAAAGTGAATATCTCCGTAACCATAAGTCCTACACAGACAAATTAAATATGTAAATTATAGGAAATTTAATTGTCTACAACATTTACATTACTGTCTTCTATATAAAATGCAGCCCCAACGATGATATAACAAAAAATCTAAAGAAAGTACAGATTTTTTTCATATTTTTTTCAATATGGCGGCGGGTGCGGAGGGGGGAAAATTGTGCATTTTAAACAACTACTAACTATCCTAGACATCATATAAAAAATTTAGAACTACCGGACCGTTTGTAAGCAAACATCCCTCTATTCACTGGACTATAATGTATTTGATCGTAAGATCGTTTTCTCGATTTTCAGAGCGCTTTTTGAGCTGTTCTCTTAAATTATTTAGATGGTCACGCTCACGAGGAGTGCGATCACAAGATGGCGTCCATGCTTAAATCTTGTTTCCCGGAAGTTCTGCACCAATAGTATTCAAGCAAGGATGCCATCTTGATTCTCTCAGTCTCTGATTGGGCCTGATGATGACCGGTGTGACTGGTCGAAATCGATCGTCATTATAAGATCTTTTATATATATTTACCGTCTTGTAAACAATTACAGTATAAGTGTAAATATATCGAGTAGTGTTGCAAGACGTTTTATTATTTCAACCTGAATATCAGTACCAGCACGTATAATGCTAATCAAGAAGTTATTTACAAAACTTAATACCTAAGAGACTAAGAGAATTGCGTATTCCAGAATGACTCTCAGCTTAAGTCAAACTGTTTCATCGATCCCCTTTTAAAATTTGATTAAAATTATATTTTAAATAATTTGAAACAAAATGGCTAATTATTTATTAAAAACACATTTAGGGGAAAAAGACTACAAAACTTATTCAAATCTAGAATTATTAAGGTATATGTTGAGGTAAAAAAGATTTTGAATGGTTTAATAAATATTAATAACATATGCTAAGACATATTTATTTGTGAATGAAAATGACACTCTGTAAATGAAAATTTATCAAACAAATGATTATGTAAGCTTTTAATTCTTCAACGAATGGCTACCAAGGACTTTAAATGTATTAAATAAAGTACTTAGTTATATCTTTTATAGCCAGTCACTAATGTAAAACGATAAAACAATCTGACTGAAGTGTTGCACCGTAATGTAGATGTTTTAAGATAAAAATGACAGATAATAAGACATGAAGTGGACATTTTTAACAATGTAGTTCGTCATTTTAAACTCCTCCATTATGACAAATGACTGTTTGTGTGATATTTACATTTTAGCTCTAATAACTATATCTTCTCACACCAGTTTAAAAGCTATTGAATACATTTTACATCTCCAAAGTAAGAATCGTACATCTGGGGTTCTGATACAAGTCATTTTGGCTAGCAAAAGGCTTTTCTGAAGGTGAAAAGAAGGAATATTTGTTGATAAGTAAGGAAAAGTGTGTACCTAGGATAGGTAAGTACCTTCAAAAAAGCCACTTATATAACACTAATATTTCTAAAGGCAGTGTTGGATCAACGGCAATTTCTTGGACATACAAACTACACGAAAATAATATTCGGTAAGAAAATTATAGACTAACCAATAGTGTACATAACAGTGAAGGCGATGTAATTTTTATTTAAATAACATTTAATTGTAAAGAATAAAATGGTCTTTAAATTTATCGAATTGATATTGAACATATTCTAAGAAGTAAGTATACTATCTAATTAAGTAAAACTCTGGCAATTTTTTTTTTTAAACGTTTTATCATAAATTTCAACAGGACGTATAAATTTTTAAGTATTTATTTCATCATTAAACTTATTAATAAAAAAAAAAAAAAACACTGACATACGCAGCTTATTTACTGCTAACCCATTAAGTGTATTGCCAAAAAAATAGGAAATTTTTGCTTTGCATCTTAATTTACAACTATTTTTATAGACACGCAGTTCGTCTTGTAATATGTGTATTATTAACACGTCACCCAAACCAATTTTTTTCATAAATATTGATGTTTAGGTACAAAAAAAAAAAAAAATGAATAAATAAAAAAAATTTACGAGAACGTGGCGTCATGGAGGCAAATTAATACCAAAACCAGTTTGTAGATCAACAACGGATTACAATGGATATGGCAAGGTAATTTTAAAACACATTGTATAGTTACACCAGTTTTAGACGATGATAAAAATTCAATCAACCAAACCAACGATCAATTTTTATTTTAGAAGTGAGTATTTTGTAGAGAGAGTTCCGATCCCAGTACAGTGTAAGTCCATCCAATTAGAATACATACGAGGCGGTGACAACTCTCGTAGTGATCCCCAACACCAAATAACATGACGATACACTGGCGGCAAATATTGTCAATGCATTACCATAAAGTAGAGTAGTTGTGAAATGTGACTTTAAGACTACGTGGGAATAGGTTTTATTTTAAGATGTCAAACTTTGAAATAGCATTTGAATTTGCATTGTAGGTAGATAGCATTATAATGCCTAGTTTACACAACGGATTATTTTATTTTAATAAAGGATCTGAATATTCTAAGTTCTCAATCACCACTCTTTGTTACCATCTATTTTTATATTAGTGCAAGTTCCATGTTAAATAAAATTGCGTTTTAATTCATTTACTGTTTTTTGTTTTGGCCTGCACTTCCATGGATATTTTATATTTTATCTTAGCTTGTTTAAAAATATATCCTCAACATGTGCTATGTAACAAAAAATTATAAGTTGAACTGTGATTTGTTACACTTGAAGTGTTGGTTATCTCATAGTAATCTTAATTGCCGTAGTAGAAAGAAACAACCTGAATAAGGTTTCATTCTTAATTGCATTTACTAATCGTTCACGTTATAAATCTGTGGACTCTGTATGATATTTGAATGTTGTAAAAATGTACTTATTAAATCATTTTTCTTACTGTTACAAATTAAATGTTTAGATTATTTAACTATATAAGTTAAGTATTACTCAGTAATACATGATTGAACCAAGATTTTACCAGTGTTTTGACATTAGGTTTTAAAATTAAATAATATTAAACTGAGTGCACAACGGCATAGCCTTTGAATTACATAGGTCAAAATCTAAAATAAACTATAACATTGATATTGTAATAAAGCTTGTATGTCACTCAACTTTTGCAAAATAATATACAAGTGGGAAATATACAACTTTTTGTAAATTTTTTGTATTGTATAACCTAGTTACACACTCAACAAAGCATCTGTATAATACTTAGATAAAATATTTCATGCCATTTAATTGTGTATGATACATCCTAATGAAACAAAACCAATCACATTGGTTTAATTGAACCCCAATAATTTAAATAGCTATTCGAGTATTAAAAGCGTAAAGTACGTAATTCTCACTCGAGAATTGTATAGATGGCCGCACGAGCGACAACTGAGTGCGGCCAGACATTTCAAGGATGGCAATGAATATTTACGCTCGTAATACAAACTAGATTTTTCCTACCAACATAATTACAACAGAGTAAATCATGTTTTATCATACATAAAATGTCATTCAAACTATGTTTGATTTGTTTCTGTTAACTATCAAACATAAACTCAAACTAAAAAAGAAGCAATTACTAAACTGCAACGATGAATAGTGTAATAAAATTAAGCCAAAATATGGCTGAAAAATTAATATATTCTTGGACAGCCAATTTTTGCTGAAATGTGTTCTATGTCATCCCCTGCCTTCCCTCAGAAAAGTCCCCTGAAATCCCCAGTGGGCATCATGCCTAAAAATGATGGGATGGCCCTCGTGGAGTCAGAAATAAGTCTTTCGTCGACCAATAAGTTTAAGTATATCAAATTAAAGCTCTTAAGTATTAGAATTTAATGCCGCAAACACCATCTCAAAAGGTTGCTTGAGTCGAAAATGGCAGCCTGTCAAACTTAGAATAAAAATCAAATTTTAATATAAACGCTTAAAAATGTAATAATATTACAAATACTTGAACTTTTGAGGTCCGGTTTGCGGCAAACGTTTGCTTGTACAATTACCTTGGCAAATAGGGATAGCTTGACGTATGCCCATCATATTACCCTTGAACCACCCTCTACATGGACGTCTCAAAGAGGGTGTTTTGAAAAACTTTTCTTAGTCCATAGTCATGCTATACATACTTTTAAAGGTCTTAATAAGGAGAGTACATAGCCGAAAATCAGACCTCAAAAGGTCAAATATGTCGGAAGTTATTGCATTTCAAAGTTTTGATAGTATTATTTTATTCTAAATTTTGAACGTCTGCTATTTTTTTCTCGACCGTTATATTTAGGTCGGGCTTACGGCATTGTGCTCTACATTTTAAGACCTTTAATTCGATACATATAAACCTTCTGGAATTTATTCAAACTTAGTATGCTTAATATCAAAATTTATTTTACCTCCTCATAGGCCAACCCCTCATTTTTGGGCATGATCCCCACATGGGATTTCAGAGGAATATTGGGAGGAAGGTCAGGGGATGCCATAGGTATTCTATTTCAAAAGAAATTAGCTTTCCAAAAATTATTTCATTTTCCCGACTAATTTTACTACACTATAACAGTTGTGGCTTTGTTTGTGATACCAGCTGACTTTTAATCGCTGTTTGATTCATCGCGCGGTAAGAAAGCTCTGGAGCGGAAAAGAACGGAAACCAGAAATGAACTGTTTTGCGTAGGGTTTACAGTGGTGGTATTGTGATTATTTCCATACAGTGGTAGCAAATAGCTATGTGTGTATTAAGAGCGTAAAGTACGTCATTGCCACCCGAGAATTTTAGATGGCCGCACGAAGCATCATCTGAGTGCGGCTAAACATTTCGAGAGCGGCAATGACTATTTGCGCTCGTAATACACACAAGAGTTTTACTACCAACATAGTTGCTACAGATTACATGTTTTATTATATACAAAATGTCATTTAAATTATTTTGTATTTGTTTTTGTTTGAACTCACTCTTAACTATCAAACATAACCTCAAACTATCAAAGAAGGAATTACTAAACTACAACAATGATCAACAGCTGTGACTTGGTTTGTGATAACAGCTGACTTTTAATCGCTGTTTGATTCATCGTGCGGTATAAGAAAGCTCTAGAGCGGAATAGACGCGGAAACCAGAAATGAACTGTTTTGCGTAGGGTTCACAGGAGTGAATGAGATTATTTCCATGCAGTGGTAGGAAAAAGTATTTATTCATCAACTGTCAACAACATATTGTAACATAAAACATAATTACAGTAAGTATATCTCACATATTGGCAAGTAAGTAACGTTCGACAAATATTAGTTCATCTGTATGAAACACAATTACGATATAATATTTTTCATGTGGTTTGAAGTAAGTTACATACGACCAAGAATAATACATCAGGATAAAACATAGTAAAAATAAGCATGTTTCATGCAGTGGAAAGTACATAACATACGGCAAAGACAAAATTACCAGTCTGAAAAAGCATTAAAATGTTTCATACAGTGGCAAGTAAGATACACCGACGTCACACAGTGTGACGTCATTAAACTACTGCCGGACCGAACGTATGTTACGTATTTATGAATTAAGAATTGCTGAACATGCAGTAACATACTTATAGCATTCCGTAATGAAAAAGCCTTTTTAACATTGTTTCATTATTGTTTCGATATGTTGCAATACCCTTTTTTCTCAACTAACATTCTAAAGGCTTTAATAATAACACGAAACCAGAAAAAATCAAATATATTTGGTTTGTTTTAATTGTTATCGTAAAAAATTTTAACAGGCACAAAGAGTATATTAGTAGTGTAAAAGTAGGGCTGCTGGGACGTGACGTCATCACGATGACGTCAGCAGTGATGACGTCATCAATGACGTCACTAACGACGTCACTAATGACGTCATAATGACGACATATGACGTCACACCTATGACGTCATGGTGACGTCATTACCGCTGACGTCATCATGATGACGTCACTGACGTTAATTAGGTCAAGGTCACGCAAGAATACAAAAAAAAAAAATTTTCCACTTTTGCGAATCCTCAAATTTTGTTGAGAAATTGAAATTTCTCGAGGAATCACAAAAGTGCAAAAAAATATTTTTTTTATTCCCTAGCGATCAGACTCTCGACCTAATATATCCGTCAGGGGTCATTGACCCGTCCCAGCAGCCCCACTTGAAAAAAAAAATAATTTCTTTATTTTACTCACCCACCGAGAGACTGAGAGCCGAAGAATAATTTCTTCAAACACCCGACAGTGCGACAAACGACACGCGATCCGAACAGCACCGCGTCCGAAGACGTACTGACTTGGGCGCAGGCGGTTCCCCAGGTACCCGGCCCAGTGGTGGGGATAAGGAGGTGGTGGGGGTAAAGTGGTCAGAAGGAAGAAAAAATTAAAATTTTTGCAACAACTCATCCGAGCCTGTCCGTTACCGTAACTCGGATTGGAAATATTTCCTGAGAAATATTTATTATTATTCTTTCTCAGGTGATCTTGGAACTTGTGAAATTTCAATGAAACCAAAAGTGAATTTTTTTTTTTTGTTATTTGAAACTTTGCCGAAAAATTAAGAAATGTTTGATATTTTGCTAAATATTTAAATTTAAACTCAATATAAGTAAATTGAGTGCAAAAAGTGAGATGTGCACACCACAAGAGTTGAACAGCAACTGAGCAAGTCTCTCCGTGTATCTGAGGTACTCGGCAGGGTGGTGGGGATAAGGAGATGGTGGGGGTAAAGTGGTTAGATGATATGAAAAAAAAAAAATTTTTTTTTTTTTTTTGCAAACTATACAACTGAGTTTGTTATTCGGCAATTGGCATAAGAAAGAAAAAAAAATATTTTTTATCCACATTGCTCAACATGTTCAAACGTGTTCAAGGTCAACCATTTGAAGTTTAAAAAAAAAAAATTTTTATTTTATTTACAAAAATCCTCCTTCATCCCCATATGTGCTGTCCGGACTTGTGCTTGATGTTGTCGAAGAATTTTCTTCACAGCAACATGTTCCTTGTGTATTTTGGACTACCCCTTCTGCTTCATCCATACTGTTGTCGATGGTTGGACAGTCGTATTCCAATTCCATTTTAATTACCATCCCTGGATTTTGAAGTAGCCGCATGTGCAATTTTTCATAAATTTCTTTTAGGTATTGAAGGTTGTCAACAAGTAATTCCCACTTCATTGTATCGTGTAACCTCTAGCGTAGCTGAGTTGGAAATGAAGCAAGTCTTGCTTGCAGGATTGGTATTTTGGAATTGTGGTGGTGGGGGTAATTGATACAACCAGACAGGTTGAGACATGTTCAAGGTCAACCATTTGGAGTTTTAAAAAAGAAAATTTTATTTACAGAGTAGTGTTGAAAACTGGCAATTTGGCTGCTTTATCTGAACACTCAATGCATCTTAGGCAGTATACAACTGCGTATACCAAGTAGAAGAAGATTGCAATTAATAAGGCCAAGATCATGAAGAGATCTAATTTTAAAATTTTCTGAAGTAGCATATGGTCCTTCCTGATCCGTCTTTCTTCCATCCTTCTTTCCATCATCTCCACTAGATCCACATGCTGGCATCTCCTCCTCCCCAGGCTTTCCGCTTCATCGGCCTCATATATTGGTGGTGGAACATCCATGTTTGCAGCTCGAAAGATGAAGATGTAATTAAACACATTAGTGCTACATCTCAGGTCTCCCAGAGGAAAAGTGGTCGGAGATGAGGTAGAATGGTGGGGGAATTTTGAATTTGAAAAAAAAAATATTATTTGAATATTTTTATTTAAGTTTACACGTGAACATGTTAGAACATGTTCAAGGTCATCCAATTTGTGTTTTAAAAAAATCCTATCTTGCTACAATACTGTAGCAAGATAGGTTTTTTATTTTGTTTTTATTTTATCATTCTTTTATTACAATACAAAAATATGCATATTGAAGTACAATGAGGATACAAAATATAAATATTAGTCAGGAGAAATATTCCAAGTTTGGACTGGCTTGAGTCTTCATGGATGATCTGGAGGAGTAGGCTGAAGAAGTTGATGATGGTGACCTAGGCGGCTCGTCATCCCTGGGGACATGAGGGCATTTTGTGTTGCAAGCAAAAATTTGTATGTTCAATCGGTATCCCTGTTCGATTAGTGATTTAAATTCTTGAACAATATTGTTTAATTCTTCCATATTTCTTACAAATACTTCTTCATAATTTGCACATTTTACAGTCAGAGCCATCTTGATGTTTTCCGTATGATGTCCAAAAGCGGAATGAATATTAGCATGGTCGTTTGAAGGTGGTATGAAATAGTGGTGGGGGGAAGTTGTTTACACGCTGTCTGATGAGAGGTGGTTAAATTTTTTCCAACTAAACATATTGATTGAACAAATGATGCAAAGTTCTTTAGGCGTATGGTAACTTAAAACTGGAGCCACATGACCATATTGTAAACATCCATCATCTTGTAGGAATTGTGCCGGGTTGGATACAGCGGCCCTTCCACAACTTCGACAAAATTTTGTACCATCACCAAACTTGTACCAACCAAAAGTGTTGTAACCTCTGTTGTCTAGCTTGTACTGTTTGATAAAAATTTTAATTTGTTGAGGAGCGTTGGATCGTAAAGTATGGCTAAATAGCTGTTGATCTTCAATAATTTTTCTTACACAAAGCTGAAATAGGTTGCTCATCGTTTGACAGTTGCAATCAAACTGAACTTCTTTACAGTCTGTATGCTGGTAACCTGAAATGGTGGGGGAAAACACACAAACACACACACACACACACACACACACACACACACACACACACACACACACACACACACACACACACACACACACACACACACACACACATACACACATATTGCTGTTTGAAAAAAATTTATGTTTAATTTGTGCAAAGGTCAAAGGTCAAGGTCACCCCAGAGCTTTAAAAAAAAGGCAACATATCAATATGTGAAAATTTTTTTTTGTTTCACATATTGATATGTTGCCTTTTTTGTGTTTTTTTTTTTTTTTTTGTTTTTTTTTTTTTTGTTTTTTATTTTTATTTAAAACAGTACAAACAAGATTACATGACAAAAATATATATAGTTAAAAAAATACAAACAGATACAATAAAGAAAAAAATTATTTTTTTTAACACTGCTGCTTGTCTGCGATGTGGATGGTAAGCTCGGTGGAGTTGCTGCCGCTGCATCCGTGGGACACCAAGTAGAGACATCCTGGTTGTATGGAGCGGAGATCTTCGTTTTGGAGTAGGTGTACAAATCTTTTGGGCAGGTAAATTTGGAATTTCGGCTCATCTCCCGGAGTGTATGGTGCTTCGCTCAATCTACAGCAGATTGCCTCGCCGACTGTAGTTTCCATCTTCTTCATGGTATGTATAATATAATGTTTTTCGTCCTTCAGCTCTGAACATTTTTTTACCGGCAAAATTGTAGACTTGGAGTGGGCGTTGAATTGTTCCACCAAAGTCTGCAGAAACTGGTTGGATGCCATGGTTGTTCTAGAGGTCCTCGCTGTCTTCTTGCTCTGAGATGTTGTCGTCTCGGAATCTCGAGTAATACTCGTGCCAGGTCTCGGTCTGCTCCTCGCTTTTATAATCGCCGTTACCCCCACCACCATCGCTGATTTCTCCATCTTGCAGGTAAGTCGCTAATTTTAAAGCGTTTTTTAACGCACAGTGCCTGTCCTTTTCATGTTCCACACTTTGTGTGCAAATACAAATGTTTTCAGCAATAAATTTAAAATTTTTATCTATTTGCACATCTTTAACTGGAGTAGATGTAAATTGTTCTATCCATCTTTTCTTTTCAAGTCCTTTTGTGTAAATATTAGTAAATCTGTTTGAAAATTGATGCATAATATGATACAAGTCTGAATAACTGGTAAAACCGTCATACCAATCGATGTGATGAAAATATTTCCAAGTCCATCGGTTTGTTGTTGCGGCTTTGGTGGTTAGTGAAGAAAAAGAGCATGGTGGTTTAAATACAAATGTGTAAGGAATATTTTTATCTAAATCGTAAAATACGAGTTCTTTAGTTGTAAACCAATCATCGTTACCACGAAAAGCTTGAAATTCAATAATACCCGGCTTGGACTTGATTTCTTCTTCCATGTCCATTTGAAAGGTCACCCGTCTATCCATCACGGTGTCAGAAGGTCAACTGTTTTCCACACCACGGTAGGCATTTATTTATGCCAGGCCGTACGGTTGAAGGCGCGTTGGTGTATATTTAACGTGGGCACCATCCCCGGTAGGCCTACACCCACAAAATTTTGAATTTTTTATTAAAAATTTTAAGTTTTTTATTAAAAATTTGCCAATTCAAGTGTAAAGTGTTGTGAAAAAATTAAAAATTTTACTTAACTTTCCATCTGGTCATTTTTGTTGTAGTCATTCTCATCACTTTGATCCTTTTCATCACTGAAATGTGTTTCTTCATCCGATTTTACAAAATTATTTTTTTCTTGCACATATTGTTCCAATTGTCTCCACATTTGAACTTCATGAGGAATTCTGTTGAATATTGAAGTGTCCACAGGTCCATACAAAATTGGTGCGTCCGGTTGTTTGTCCAAAGTGTCTGTTAAATAATCTTTAATAATTGAACTGGAGAATACTAGCTGTCTTAAATATCTTGTTATCGGTTCCGTTGCACATGTTAAAATAAAAAATTCTTCTCTGTTCAGTTGAATTTTTATGTCATGTTTGGTCGTATCTTTGAATCTCATTTGATGTTCACCTCGGTGTTTAATAATATCAATTTCCAAGTCTGAATCCAATAGTCCTACTTTTGTTTTCCTGCCAAACATGTTGCTATTAAAGTAACATTCCAACAAATGGAGGTGTTTCATAAAAGATTCCCATGCATTGGCTGTAAACAAAATCATTTTTGTTCCGTGAGTTAAAATTACTGTAGGTGAATAGTCGGTTGATTTCATAACTCCAATTAAAACACTTTTATCCAAACTTGAAGAGATTGGATAAAAAATTCTTAAAAATACTTCCATCAAAATATTTGGTGAAATATTTTCTTCCACATTCCTTCTCCTCTTGGACAAATATTTTTTCTTCTTACCTTTTTCTTCTTCTTGATTTGTGACGTGTTGCTGTTCATTCATGTCCAAAAATTCTGAAATTTCTTTTTCTACATCGCATTCCGTTGTACCACTTGTAGAAGCCATATTGAAGATGATGCTACCCATACGACGTCAGGCAACAAACTGATCAGGAGCGGCCTGCACGCTCCGCTTTTATACTCGCGGAATGTAACAAAACCGGTTTTTTTACAATACATTTTTAACAATTCCAGTTAGAGGTGTGTATGTTACAATTTTATCATGTAGAATTAAACAGTATGCAGTTGTATTTGCAGGTATAGCTGCATTAAACTCCATTTCAATCTTTATGTCAACACTTGATGATTTTACTGATTCATTTTGTTTAGAACAATCAATTACAACTATTGTGTAACAATCTAAGTATTCTTCTGGTGATAGTAAAGGTGTATTTGTTTTACCGTAATATGAATTTTGGAATCTCGCATACATATCGTATAATATACTGTACTTTTTATTATTAAATGACACATTCAAATTGTCGTAGGGGAAAAATTGTGAATTCAAATAAACTTTAATATTTTTTAAGTTGCAATGATCAAATTTGCCTGCATGTTTTGTGATGCTGTCTCTCCTATCTGTTTGTAAACCAAATATAATATACCTGGCTCGTTCTACGTAATTAGATGTTTTAACAGTCCAAGTGTGACGATCCGTAGTTGGCAAGCTTGGATGTTCATGGAATTCCCAACTTCTAAAAGGAATTACAATATCACGATCAGCCTTTAACTTCCTTAATAGTAGCATTCTATGTTCGTCAGCTAATTTAACATGTGGAACTCTCCATACAATTTTGTCTAATGTTAATTTCCATTCTAGATTTGCATCCGTTGTACCATCTGGAGCTTTAATAATGTCTTTATCGTTAGAAGATCTCAACAAAACTAATTCTTGTTTAACATTTAATATTATTTTTCTATAATCTTCAGCAAATCCAAGCAACAAACGTAATGGAATATGAAAATCAAAATATCCCTTTGTATTCGGAGTGATTGTGTCATGTTCAGGTAAAACCCATCCGGCTGGTTGAAGTAAATTAGTTTCATTAGGTGATATTGATGTTACCCCCTTTAAAGTTGTTGCAATACCTACTTTTTTAGTGGAATCAACTGTTACACCTGATATTTCATATCTAATTTCATCAAACAGGAAAGCCATAGGGTTATTTATAAATGGAACTGTTGTACCTACACTATTGTCCTTTTTTGTTACTTTTCCTTCGATATACAAGTAACTTTCACATGGTAGTGTGTAAATGTCTTGATGTTGTATAGGAATACGAATTTCATCGTTATTGTTCAATTTTGATGAAGTGTAAGGGTTGTGGGTGTGATATTCTTTTTCCCATAGGGTTTCGTCGAATGTCGGACCCTGCGCTATATCCAGTATATCCATAATCGGTTAATTTTAAACCAATCTTTTCTAAGAAACGAATGTTCTCGCGTGTTAACTCCTCCACAGCTGAAGAGCTACTAATGCGGTTTCCCGTAGGTTGTCCACTTTTAAATGATAAACCCATGATTTTTGTATTAAAGTGTCGATTTTAAATGTAATCTAACTGTAATTGGCTCTTCTCGGAAATCTATCAAGTTACCGTCTTGATCCAATACGTTCAACACGATGTCTGAAATGAAAGTGGTGTTCAACGGCAGATATACTAGGTTTTGTGGCTTTTCAACAATTTTAAATCCTGGAGGTACACTCGGGTAAAAAGTATGTAGTATATGAGTATTTGCTCCATCTCTGTAAGCTCCTTGTATAATGTTACAAGTTATATCTATACTATTGACTTTTAGTATAGTTACAGTTTGTTTACCGGAATGTGTTTGATTTGGTTCTAAAATTGGCCCATCTTTGGGAAATCCTAACAATTCACCGATTGAATGTTCCTGAGTAAAATCTATATAATATTTGGAGTTAATTTCAGCTTTCATAGTATTGTTATTACCTTTTAATGTTATATTGTCTTTTCCCATTTTATTTTGCAAAAATTCATTAATATGATCAATTTCATAAGAACCTGTGGGTAAACTGCAAACTTCTAAGTCTGTAAACTTCCCACTGGCATCTTTTCCTTTATAATAATGCAATAAGTTATTTTTATCTTCCGTAACATTGGGAATAGAGTTGTAAGTTGTAAAATCTAACAGTGCCGCCTCCCAAAATCTTCCTTTTTGCAAGCGTAAAGCTGGGAAAAGGATACTTCGTAAAGTGGACGATTTTCCTGTTAATGATACCGTATAGGAAGACATCTCAATTGTGACTGATACTTTTAGCTAGGAATTCCAAACATAAATGGCCGCATATTAAAGTGTTATCGGGTTGTTCTCTTTTATAGTTGTAATATATGTTTTTAGCAGATTTAAAGTAACGCTCAAGTTCTTTAGGTGGTGGTAAATTGCCCAAACTATCAAAGTAATATATATTTTCACCTAATTTCTTATAACAAACCCAATGAGTGCCAGGACCTTCAGAATTGTCTAAATTTACAATACCGGTTTCGTTTTTCCACATTTTAACTGGTAAATCATCTTTCATAAAGACACCGCGAAAAAAAGGTATTTTTAAACATGAAATGTATTTAAATAATTCGATATTTGTTAACGCTTTATGTGGTATTACTAATTGATTTCTTTTATTTAATATGCACGATATGGTCTTAGGTATAGACCTGCCCCGTTTTTTACCATTGACCATACTGTTGGTTTTTTATTACCCTTTCTGGTGGAACGTCGTTTTCTTCTAATATTTCCTCCATGTTTCGTCTTAGTTAAACTTTTTTTACCCCTACCCCTCCTTTTTCCACCTCCTACTGCTGTTTTAGCCTTCATACCTGCTGTTACCGCTAAAGCCGCCGCTTTTTCTGCAATACTAGCGTCACTAGACTTTACTCGTTGCCAAGCTATATCCGCGAGCTTTTTATCAGCTATCGATCTATTTTTTGTATCGCTAAATGTGGAATATGCTATATCGTGTTCTTTACAAGCTTGATCTAACTTATTTATGCCTGGATCATCTCTTTCTAACCGTTTTTTCAATTTCGTTCCTGGTCCGCGATATTGATAACCTCCTGGTATATGAAATTCGTATGGTAAAGCGTCTATTGCTCTATTTACGACAGATCCTACTGGAATTCGATTTAAAGCTTTACTTAATAGAGAAACCGCTGTGGACGTAATCCCACCTCCTTTCCTTACAGTGTCTCGATATGGACTGATGTACTGAAATGTCATGATTGTCTTTTATAATTGAAATGCACAACTTATGTGTTACCTCTATGACGAGTTGGACATAAATGAAGTCATTTATTAAGTTATATAATTAAATATCCAAATCACCCCAATCTGAGGATCTAAACTTCTGGGTGGGAGGATTAATGAAATATTTTTTAAAAATCTCATTTTTAATCCAAGTACCTCTGTTACTTTCACTTAAAACATTAGGTTTTGATATATAATTGTGTAAATCAAACAATGCATTACCTAAAACTTTAATAAGAAAGTTTACAGTGACGGCATCATCCACATGTTGAGGGTCTTTAAGTTCTGTGATACGTTTATTATTACAAATATATACTTTATTGTTGTGTGTCATACAATAATCTTTGATGTATTTTAAATTTACAGCATCATTTTCATCTTTTGGATAACCTATATCGTTAATAACAAATTTATAAAAAGAAAATCCGTCTTTTGTCTTTTCAGGTATTACAGAATGTAAATAACGTCTATTTATGCTGTCGTTTTCATCAATAGGGTCTGCTATGTTGGATATACGACGATTTTCAGCATTATACGTTTTTCCATTAAATGTTAAAGTATTTGTTAATTCTGATGATAAATAACCTCTGTTTATTGCATCAGTGTTTTGATTTGGCATACCAACGTTGGTAATTCTGTAATTACCAGCGTTATATGTATTTTTTTCTAGTTTTAATGTCGATGATATTTCTTTCTTCAAAACTTTTAAGTTTATTGCATCGTTTTCATCTGTAGGATCATTAATGTTTTTTAACCGTTTATTACTAATATCGTAATCTCCATCAGGTTTTTGTGGTAAACCAGCAGCTCTTTTTAAATTATTTGTATAATATAATCCATCCGAGGAATACCGTCCGAACTGGTCGACACTCATGGTGCTACTAAACAGCATTCTATAAAGTAGTGCATTTTTATGATGTTCATCCATTGGTTCTTTTTATACAAATTAATCGTCTTTATCAGTTACATTTTCATCACTCCCAGGACATTTAAAATATTTTAAATCTGAACTAATTAACACTTTATCTGCCTCATTTCTAAATACATGATTTTTATGAATAAATTCTTCACCAGACAATTTTCTAAATCCACTAAATGAATTTGGATCTGCAATTAATATATTTTGATAATCATTTACATCCATTAATTTAAATCTTTTGGTATTATAAATAAACTCTTGATTTGCACTATCATATTGTAATGTTTGTCCTACAGTTGCAGCATCCTTTGAATCTGTTCCTTGTGCCAAATTACCTATTTTCTTATTTTTTGCATTGAAAGTACTACCTCTTGGTTTGTCTAATATTAAAGATTGTTGTACTACAACACAATCGTTATCATCGATACCTGGAAATATGTTAATTATCCTTCTATTTGTACCCAACCAACTTCTATGATAATTTTTTGGATTAGTATGTAAAACTTGTGATAAAATCGGAACATCATGAGCATCTGTAGCTAATTGCGCATTTGATAATTTCATGTCTTTGCAATCCCAAACATTATTTTTTTGTTCAAGTAAAATAAAATTTTCATTTCCTTGTACAAACACATCACCCGACCGTGATACTACTTGATCCTGTTTTACAAATCCAGATGTTTCTTGCTTTAAAGTTTCCTTCATTTGACCCACTGTTGCACCATCTGATGGCGCTGAACCATCTTTTACATTTGCTAAACAATTACCGAGACAATCAATAACTCCTACATCACGTGTAATACAATGATCTTTTATATATTTGAGATTTACAGCATCATTTTCATTTTTCGGATAACCTATATCGTTAATAACAAATTTATAAAAAGAAAAACCATCTTTGGTCTTTTCAGGTATTATGGAATGTAAATAGCGTCTATTTACGCTGTCTTTTTCATCTTTAGGGTCATCTACGTTGGATATACGTTTATTGTTAGCACTATACGTTTTTCCATTGAATCTTAACGTATTTTTTAATTCAGATGTCAAATAACCTCTGTTTATTGCATCACCGTTTTGATTTGGTTTACCAACGTTGATAATTCTATGATTTTCTGCGTCATATGTGTTATTGTGTAGTCTTAATGTTGGTGATATCTTTTCCTTTAATATTTTTAAATTTATTGCATCGTTTTCATCTGTGGGATCTTTTATGTTTTTTAACCTTTTATTACTAATATCATAATCTCCTTAAGGTGTTTGTGGTAAACCAGCACCTCTTTTTAAGTTATTCGCGTAATATAATCCATCCGAGGAATATCGTCCGAACTTGTCGACACTCATGGTGCAACTGAATAGCATTTTAGGGACTAACGCATTTTTATGAGATTACCCCGCGGTTTCTAAGTTCATCCACTAAAGCCACCCATTCGTTTTCCAATCCAGTATGACCTGCTTCTTTGGCTTCATGTATTAGTTTCATTCTATCTACCAATTTATTGATATTATTGTAATAAATTACGTTTGTATTGTATAGTTTCTTCATCAATCCTTTACCGGTGACTGATTTGCTTCTTTTTCTCGGTTCTGGGGAACTTAAATCTAAAGTGGATGCTACTAATCTTCTTTTTACAGGTTTTCTTCTTATAATTGGTATTAATTTGGAAACAAAATCTTTATATTTTACAGATTTATTTCTATAAATTGGTGCTTCAGGTAAATAATTTCTTCTATATGCATTAGTTTGTTCCAAAATTTTGCTATACACTTCCAAATCATCATTTTTTACCAATGCTTTTAAAGGTTTATTTTCAAATAGTAATTCAAATAGTCCCTTTGTTCCCTTATATATTTGATCACCTACGCGAATATTATCATATTCATCGACATCTAATTTGCTATTACCAATCATTATACCTTCTTTGGACATTCTTGCTCCATAACTGTGGTATTTTTTAGTAGAATCAGTTCATATTAACAGTTTTAACAAGTATTTTCTTCCTAACGGTCCTTTTGTATGAATAGTTTCACCCAATAAGCTTATGTTTGATGGTTCTCCTTCTGTTTTTTCTTCTTCACTCGCTATAGATACCACTTCCTCTTCACTACCAGCATATACATCTTCTCTTTCTGCCGTTGTATCACTAAATATGGAGGCTTCCGGGTCCTCATCGCTAATATCTTCTGATATTACACTTTCCCTTTCATATTGTGTTATCGGAGCAATAATATCCCCTTGAAAAGAAGGTTTAGTCAATTTTTTGTTCAATTGTTTTAAAGGCTCTGTAATAGGTTTAAAAGTAGATTCGAGAAATTTCTCCCTTTCGCTGATACCTAACTTTAACGCTCTGTTTTTAGCCCGAATAGAATCACTAAGTGATTTAATTTCCTTTACTAACTTTTCTTGGTTAACCATGTTTGTAGCAAGACGTGCTGTACAAGAATAATTGTGTGATATAGTGGTTAGTGAATTAATATAAATTTATCGAAACCTATCCTGTATCGACCGTTATTTAGTGGTTGTTCCTTCATAATTGTCAAAAATCCATAATTTTCAGCCCAAGCCTTACCGCATATGTCTTTAAACCGTTCATATGACATATCCGCATTGACATGATCGTAATATATGTGTTTTAAGTTGGTTTCATCCTGTTTGAATACAATTAACACATTTGCGTTGTCTCTTATCAATTGTTTTGGTATTTTACTATAAGTCTGGCCTATGTAAATGCTATCTATATTGTTATGTCGCCCCATAGCGAAATAGCTCCTGATAGTGTTTTGGTTTTCACAGGATACATCATCAAATATAAAAACTGAAAATGGTTTAGCTTCATGCGGTTGCATTACACTTTCACTTGCATCAAACTTGTAATATTTCACTTCTGGAACATTATTAAATATTTTTTCTAATAATTGGTATTTGGGTTGTTGTAATGATTTAGAAAAGACATACAAGTTATTGAAACGCAATCCTTTTGGGTTTGTAATCAAATTGAATACCACATTTGTTTTACCACAATTGGATGGACCGGTTACAAGACAACGCACCGTGTTTGGTAACAAAACACCATGTTTGCCACTGTTCAATTCTGAATTGTCCACCGTGAGTTCATCAATATTATTAATAGGAAAACTATCCTTTTGCGATATTATCTCCATCCTTTGTAAAGGTTCAACCTAAAATGATGCTCCATCATTATATGAGATCCTTTTTAGGTATCCAAGAATCTTCACTCTTATTAAATCCTAACCATCGCACTTTTACTTTATCTTTTTTCCGTTGCAACACCTTTTCAACGAGATACACATCACCAACTGTGGATTTTAACATTTCATGTCCATAAAACCCTCCTTCGAGCAATTGTCCTTTATTATCTTTTAAAATGTAAGTTTCTGGTACTGTAGGTTGCACCTTAAATACGGTAAAAACCTCATTTGTCCAATTTGGCAGATATCTTTTACTGAATACACCTTTGTATTTGCTTATTCGCACTTTATCACCAACGTTAAACGTTTTAGGCTTTAGTTTTTCAACTTTTGGTTTAGTATTCATTTTTATACGTTTTAATACAAGTTTTTCATTTTTACTAGTCACTTGGTTCGGTTTCATACCAATTGTTCTATGGAACTTGTTATTGTAATCTTTTATTAGTTTTGGTAACATATCAATCCATACGTGCGATCCTCTGTTTGAAAACATCTTGTACATCGCACCTTTTAAAGTTTGATTGAATCTTTCTATGATTGATGCTTTCACCTCTGAATTAGTCGAATAATGGTTTATGTCGTGTTTTTTTATTAAATTTGAAAATTCTTTATTGAAATATTCTTTACCATCATCGGTTTGTAAATGTTTTATGGTATTTTTGTCTCTCTGTATCGCAGTTTCCATGGCTTTTGTTACACTCTTGCCGGTTTTATCTTTTAGCGGTAAAGCATCTGCCAGTTTTGTAAAACAATTGATAATAGTCAATATATATTTAAATCCTTTATTTTGTTTACTATAAGGAATCATTTCGATTAAATCAGCTTGATATAGATCATTCATTCCTTTTATAACAGTATTTCTTCGGGGAAATTTTCTCCTAGCCGGTTTATGAAGTTCATGAACAATTTTTTGTTTTAAATCCATTTTTTAATCCTTCCGTTATTACGGTTGAAATAGAAATGAACTTTATGTATGTATTAAACCCTATTTAAGTCTGTTAAGGTATTCTAAATTGGTAAGAAATACTATTTAAATATATTTCCTTAACCCTCAAGGACATGGTTTGGGAAATGTCCGAGTAATGGTTTTTTATTACATTACCCCCAGGTTAAGGTATTATATAAATGAATGATATTTAAAAAATATAGTTCATTTATATGATACCCCCCTCCCTTATTTTAAGAGGGTTAAGAAAATAATTTTATAAACAATTTATTAATTATGTTTAGGTTGTTATATTGCCAATAAAGTGGAAATAAAAATTTGTTTTTAATTAAAAACTGATTTTAAATGTGTCAAGGTCATTCAAATTGATGTAAAAAAATGGGGAACAAGGCGTTGGACTTGCCGTGTTCCCCATTTTTTTACGGAAGGAAAAGGAATTTAGGTTGAAGAAGGACGAAGAGGGACGAAGAATAGGTTAGTTGTCGATAGGGTTGAGAGAGTAGTGGCCAAAAGGAAGAGTATCAATTTGGTTTTCCATAATGTGACGTTTGTCATCTTTGTTTGACAATGCTTTTTTAACTTCTGTAACACTGTACACTTTGTGTTTTTCACTCCTTATAGTGTTAAATTTAGCAGTCAAGGTGGTGTCGTTAAATAAACAGTTTTTGTAGTGTTCAAAGTTTACATTTTTCTTCAAATAACTTGTCTTCACACCTTTTGCTTTTTTGGAGGTAGATGTTTCTTCTTGATGTCCTTTATATACTTTAAAAGAATATAATTTGGACATTAGTGCAACGATTTCTTCCATGCTTGCTCCATTGCATTCATCTTTGAATTTGCCTAAAACTTTCTTATTATTTTCATTAAAGTTCGGGTGATTTCTTGGGTAGTCGGAAAAATCAAAATCATTTTTGTGTATGAACGTCCGAAGATCTTCATACATGTCTTGTGTCTTAATCCAATAAATTAGTGCATCCGTGTCCATGTAGGCTACTCCAATATTTTCTCTTCCATAATGTTGAACCATTTTGTTGTAATGAAAGTCATACATGTGCGTTTTACTTATATCCAATATAGACATTCCTATGTACAACGGTCGATCCATTACTATCTTGGTTTTCTTCATGCTGACTGCTACCAAGTTTTCATTAATTATCATACTTGTTCCAAAATTCGGTTTCTGTACAAGTTTCTGCATCTGTCTGGGGTTTGTTACTAATTTTACAATTTTGTGTTTCCTTCTGTTTTCTAAAGTTTTTCCAAATATTGCATTGTTCATGAGCTTGTAAAAATCTTTTTCAAAAGCTGATGTTGCTGCTGCTCTCCTTGCAGTGTTTGAATCAATGTATGGTTTTAAATAACAAGATTGTGAAAATTTTAAAACTCTATGAATTTTGGTAATAATCAATCCTAATTCCAACGCTTGTTGTACAACCCAATAGTGCGCGACATAACGGTTTTTGTTGTTTAATGTCATCATTAATTTGGGCCATTTTCCCGTCGGTGATACTTCAGTTTTAGCCAACAGTGGCAAGTCGTAATGATGATCGTGTAGGTGTACTGGATACTCAAAGTCGCAGTCTAAGATGTAGCCGGTGTCACCTTCTTTGGGAATATCCATAATATTTCCAATTGAATCAGGGTCTACCCATTGGAAGTCGCCATACGGAAGGGGTTTGGACATCGCCCAACCGTACAAATTATTCGCATCAAAATAGCCAAGAAAAATCGAATCTTTAGTTTCATCATAGTTTGGTAGAAATTTATTATTAGCTTTGACATGTCTTGTAACGGCCTGAGTTAATCCACCGCGTACACCTGATTCGATCATCAAAACCATATCGATGTCGGTTAACAGCTCCAACTTGCACTCGGTGGATTTTAACATGGCCTGCCATGCTAAGCCGGGAGATGTAAACGAATGAAGGGGGTCCAGTCCATAAGCGGTGAAACAGGTGTTCCTAAATTCTTCCATTATGTCACACAATAATGTTACATCTAGTTTTACATAAAAGTCAGAATAATCACCCAAGGTATTCATTCCTAATTCATTCCAGACTTTCTGAGCATGATTATAATCTTCAACTGAAATTTCGGTTTCAGTTAATTTACTTTTAAAGGCTTCGATAGGTGGTAGTCTTGTTTCTTCAAATTTTTCCATTCCTGTAATATAATCATAAGGAAACACTCCTTTCCTTAGCACCAAGTCCATTTTATCTTCTGGCACAATTTTTCTGGTTTCTTTTAAATCCTGTCGTCTTAAATTTTTAGTTAGGTTGGCAAGGCTAGATGACATGAATCGAAAAGAGTCCACGAATCGAAGCTTAATTTTGCCAACAGTCTTGGAAAAACTAATATAATTCTCTAAAGTGTTGGCCAATACATCAATTTTCCCATCATCCCTGCCCAATTCCGGAATAATAAAATGTGAATCATAACCACTAAGGTTATGCAAAACAACTGGAATGAATTTCGGAAGTTTATAATTAATATTACATGAATTGCAAGCAGCCCCTCTGTAATAACCAGTAAGATGATCATGGTCATGAACTTTATGGTTCTCAACAGTAAATTCTTTTTTACACAAGTAACAATTAGTGACATTGATATATTGAATTTCCTCCTCTTCATCTAGAGGAATCATAGGGACAATATTACTGTACACTTCTTTAACCTTATCAGCTATATAATACAAGTTATCTACAAAATGTTTAGCAGTATCCTCACCTCTGTACAAAATCGGTGTTGAACTTAAACCAAAATTTTTCAAATGTTCTTCTGACAGTGTGGATTTAACAAGCAAACAAAAACTGTTAGGTTTATGCAGCTGGTATTTCGTCCTACTGGTAATTTCCCCTTCTGGATGTTCTTGGGGTACCAGTGTAGACTCAAAGTCTGCATAAATTACAAATGGTACCCTATATTGATGGCTAATCTTTTCAAATTTTACAATAGAGCGAGTAGGTGCAGGCAAACTAATTTTGCATTCAAAATTTTCATTACAGAGTCTTTGGTGTTCTTGTAGCCACTGAGCACCTCCTCTTCTTAACTCCTTATTTACAAAGCAAAAGCACCTTTTACAAATTGTTTTTTTACATTTCATTTTGGATAACTGTTTACCTACTAAAGCTTCAAAATCTTTTATGTATACATAGTGTGAAATTTCACCTTTAGTTATTAATAACAAATCAGTATGGTTCCTAAGTTCAGTTTTAGTTACCCTTAAGGGGTACACATTATTTGCATCATCCAAACCAAAAATATTTACACTAACACCGGGATTCTTCTTTTCAAATTTACAAATGTCTTTAACACTTACAGGGTAAGACAGTCCTTGGAAGTTATATCTATTATTTATATTTACATAGTGTCTACTTACTCTAGAAGGGCGCTGCTCTGGCAAAATATATTTACAAAGCATAGCATATTTAAAACACTCATTATCTTCATTCTGTACATTTATACATGCTTTAGTTTTCTCAATGGCTTTTGGTAGAGGGATGTAGCTGCTTCCTCTCATACCAAATCCATGCTTATGCACTCTTAAATCTAAACCCTCTACAGATGTAAACATCCAACCTGACCCTCTCCCCTCATGTTCCTGCAGTTTTACCATCAATTCTTCTATACATTCATTTACAATTTGATTTATATCCGAGCCAAACATCAAAGTACGGTTTTTTGTTATGAAACCTCGAAGTGTGGTTTCACCATCAGATTTACTAAATTTTGCGTCCAACACTAAACCAAATTTAATAACATTTAATCTTGCCAATTCTTTAGGTAAAGTTTCACAAATCAATGATTTTGCCTCGGTTACAACATTTTCTAAATCTAGTTGCACATTATTTATTTTGTTATGTATTACCGTGCGTCCGGGAAAAGCAATTGTGCGTAAGTGTCTGGTTCCTCCTTGTTCTGTTTCTATATCCAAATCCATGTCCGTGTCTATATCTGTATCAGTGTCTGTTTCTTCATCTTCTCGTTCCGCAACAATTCCACTTCTAAGTCCTGACGGTCCAGCACCTCCAAATTGGATCACGCTGGGTCGTCCCTGCTGCATTTGTTGCAAATAACTCTCCCAGTTGTCGAGCCGTTGATTAAATTCTTCCAAAAATTCGTCAATCCAATCGCAGTCCATTTCATTAGCCGTTAAACTTGCCGGGTCTTCTATATGTAATTCTTGATGTATAGCTAAAATGTCTTCATCTGGGAAAAATTCCCCACAAATATGGCAAAGAAGCATTTTTAACACTTATTACCAAGAGCGTCTTTGGATGTCAACTCCACAAAAGTTCACCAAAGAATGAGAGACGCTCTTGACCGACCTCCTTTTATAGCGGGTGGTGGGGGGTGATCTTTGGGAAAGACCCGTTCTGCGCATGCGCAGAACAAATCTGCACATGCGCAGAACAAAAATGTATTATAATTATTTTAAATTTGCTATTTAGGACAAATATATAGGTCAAGGCCACCTTAAATCTGGTAAAAAAGAGGGAACACTGGATAAGAGATGGTAGTAAGATCGACTTTCTAACAAATACTTTCAATAATATATTAACATGTGCAAAAAGTTAAATATTTTTATTTTTTACCGTCCAATTTGTTCAAAATTAAAACTTAAATATATTTGTTTGAGCAAATGCTTTTGGCACACTTACCACACGCCAAAACTCAAAAAATGTACAGAATTAAGTCTGATCTCGCGGGGAAATACTGATGTGCTACCTAACATTGGTCATATGACTCGAATAAGAATTAGTGATATATAACATATTGAAAAAATTTTTATGTTGTATCAATCACCAATACTATGCGATTCAGACAACCAATGTGAGGTGGGTACATAGTATTTCCCGATAGATCAGCTTAATCCTGTACTTTATATGAGTCTTAACGTGTAGGAAGTCTGGCAAAAGCATTTGACCAAAACAAAATATATTCAAAATTTTAATCTAAAACAAACTAGCTAGTATAAAAAATATAAAATATTTCCTAACCATTGACAACCTGTTAACATATTGCGGTGTTAAAGTATTTGCTATTGAGTCAATCTTACCATCACCTCCTATCCAGCATTCCCTCTTTCTTACCAAATGAGACTGAGGCTTGACTACCCGTATATATAACGTTTCTCCCACCACTAATGCTCTCCCCCACCACAATCAATTCACAAAAGTGGGTCAATTCCA
This sequence comes from Neoaliturus tenellus, assembly GCA_030545055.2. Classification (NCBI taxonomy): domain Eukaryota; kingdom Metazoa; phylum Arthropoda; class Insecta; order Hemiptera; family Cicadellidae; genus Neoaliturus; species Neoaliturus tenellus. The sequence continues at coordinate 72,829,657 of CM061536.1, read as the reverse complement.
TCGGAAATTATTATTTTGAGCGGGGAATAGAGCATCTGCTGCCCTATTTCCCGCTCATATTTTTTTCTCTTTTTTTTTACAGTTTTATAACTTTTTTTTGGATTTTTCTAAAATGCGAAACAAAAAATTATTTACAAACAAGTTTCTAAAAAATTTCAAAATTCAGATCTTTACAATTTATATTTAAGGTAGCACTAAAACGGTGCTACCTATATTTTGAAATAATTACAAATATTTTTTTCCATCCTTAAAATTTCACAGTTTAATACTTTTAAATATATTTGTTTCATCAGATGCTTTTAGACACACTTACCACATGACAACACTCAAAAAATGTACAGAATTAAGACTATTTCCACGGAAAAATACTAAAGTGTTACCTGCATATTCAATTTAGCTCAAAAACAATATAGAATTAATACCAGCATAAAAAAATTTCAAAATTCAGATCTTTAAAATTTATATTTAAGGTAGCACTAAAACGGTGCTACCTATATTTTTTTTAAATAATTACAAATACTTTTTCCATCCTTAAAATTCCAAAGTTTAAAACTTGTCAGAGACAAACAAACTGAAACAATTTTTTTTTCTAATCTAACCATTACTAAAATACATACATGACACCACTGTGCAAAATATTACCTTTATACTTATGCTACATCTAAAACAGTGGAACACCCATGTCAACCCATTGGCGGCTCGAAAGAGAATGAGTTGAGTCAAACTTGCTTCAGAGGTACCTCAGTGGTAGACTGGTGGGGGAACAGTATGCCACTACTATTTTTAACTTGTTGTAGGAGTAACAATTTCACACCACTGGCTTGGCAGCTCCACCTCCCCGGGGGGGGGGCGCAGTTTTCGTCCGGAGCAAAAAATTTTTGGTCAAGGTCAAAATCCCAAAAAAAAATTTTTTTTGGGGGGGGGCGCAGTTTTCGTCCGGAGCAAAAAATTTTTGGTCAAGGTCAAAATCCCCAAAAAAAATTCGGGGGGGGGGCTCACTTGCCGTCCGGGGCTCGGGGGGGGGGTCACCTACCCCTAGGACTTTAACTCTTGGATACCTGCTACCCTTACTCATGTGACAACAACAAATAATATTTTGTTCCACCACAGTTTGGACAGCCAACACTTAGTCGCATCTCGCTCTAAGTCCTGAGGAGTCCTCAGAACCCAGGCAAAAATCCGCCTAAGTCATGGCTGACCTACATATCGTGTGGAACAAAATATTATTTTATTCACACACAAATATGGGTCAAGGTCATCCAAAAGTTAAAAAAGAAATCCCCCCGATGCCTAAGACCGCCGGCGGTCAGAGGCATCGGGGGGATCTCAACATTTAGGGGGAAGTGATTTAATAAAAAATTATTTATTTAATTTGGAGTTTCCTTAAGGGAAACATGCTACAATAATTTGGAAGAGGCCATGCTAACCATGACCGAGGATCCCGTCTTAACCCGTAGGTACTGACTTTTGCCTAGCACACCGGTCAGTGTCAGGATCCGACGCCTCGTGCTAAAGGATGCCAACCACCCATCTAGAGTGATGAGGTCCAGTAGCGCCCCTGACCGAAAGAGGCCTAAGGGTGGATCCCCAGGGGCCTACCCCCGGGCTCGTTAGGCGCCATGCTATTGTTGGTAACAAATAATTCTTGAGGTTCTGAACCTCGAAAAGTTTTATTTTACAGAGACTGTTAAGTCTCAAAAGCCTAACACTTAAGCTGCCAATTTACGGAGGAGCACCTCCAAGATGCGAATTTAGACAAATTTCTACTTGGGGACAACCTGTGAAGATTAGTACAAAGAAATATTTTTCAACACACAACACTTAGACTAAATAAATCCAACACCAAGACCTAGCAGAAGCAGCAAGCGCAAAATAAAATATTTCTTAACACTACACATGCCATGCCTTAGACTAAAAGAATTCCCAATATAATGCGGCGCCAACATTACATTGCGAATCCTGTAGGGCAGAGCTTCAACCACTCAGCTGAAGTGTTTGAAACCAACTGCGAGGAAGCAAAGCCTCAGAGAACCGAAGCTGAGCCGGTCAGGAGTGGGGGAACCGGATCTGGTTACGTAAACAGCCAGACCTCGACACGTACTTGTTTGCGGCATTGGACAATCTCCAAGAGCCACACCTGAATACATTACTAACCGGATCTCATTATACAACACGTTTCAAGGTATGACAACGCCTCGGGCTATGCCACCTCCTCCTCCCCCGGGGGGGGGGGGGCTCACTTCTCGTCCGGAGCCGGGGGGGGGGGGTCTTGGGACTTTATTTTCAGTCCAAGTCAGGTGTACTATAGAATAATATTTTAGCTTGCCGGATTCAGCACAGCCGGCAGAGACGGTTACATAATGCTTATATAACAGACTCGTTTCTTGGCCAACTGGCCAAATGTAGCTCCACAGAAGGTAAGTCAGTTTATTGCAAGCCAACAAACACACCACACCTCGCCGCCGCGGGACTTTTCTGTGAGTAAATTTTTATTTTTCCTTCTTAATAAACTTTGCAAAACAGAACCTAGCCTGTTTTGCACGAAATTAATTTTTGTTACACTGCTACACTTACGTTTACTTTAACAAATTATTTTCCACTCCTTATTTAATATTTTATTCCTTACTTGTTAAGACTTAGAAACTGAAATGCTGGAAGACTGTTTGATACAAAATTAATTTTTATTTAGCTATACAGGTGTCTTAATATTTTCCTACACTTGTATTTTTCAGGTGTGGCTAAATATTTTTCGCTCACAATTTAATTTTATTCCACACAAGTGGATTTTGAACTTTACTACAAAACTCATCCATGCCCATCTCCTACAAAATTATTTTTCATTTGGCTCTACCTCTTTTAGTCTTACATTAAATATTTCTTGGAGTTAAATTTTACACAAGTCTCTCGGTTAATTTTTCTGCACAGTACGTGTTACTCCTTGGACAGTTCCCGGCAACCTGTTTCTACACTTGACAACAACAGTCCACATTACCCCCTCCACTACTCATTCCCCCACTATAGCCCTGTTCCCCCCACTACTTCCAGCTAAGGTCCAACACTTGACTGAGTGTTTCAGTTATATCCAAACCTTACTGTGAGACACATCTATGGCTGAAACTTTGCGAAAAAAATTATTAAGAGTAAAATTTTTGCTGGCCAAGCAAAATAATTCTGTTGAGGTGTCCAAGACTTCCACTTTAACAAAAATGAAACGTTGCTTCAAAAATAATCCAAAATTTTACTCAAGGGACACAAATATCACTATGGATGATAAAATGTTTCAGAAACTTTTAGACGAGCTAACTTTTGCCAGTAAGGTTACGTTGGTGACTCCAATTCCCAACCAAGTTCCAAGATCACCTGAGAAAAAATAAAAATAAATATTTCTCAGGAAATATTTCCAATCCGAGTTACGGAGGTCCGGTAAAGGACCGGCTGGGACGAGTTGTTTGTAAAAAAATAAATTTTTCTTCCTTCTGACCACTTTACCCCCACCACCTCCTTATCCCCACCACTGGGCCGGGTACCTAGGGAACCGCCTGCGCCCAAGTCAGTACGTCTTCGGACGCGGTGCTGTTCGGATCGCGTGTCGTTTGTCGCACTGTCGGGTGTTTGAAGAAATTATTCTTCGGCTCTCAGTCTCTCGGTGGGTAAGTAAAATAAAAAAATTATTTTTTTTTTTTCAAGTGGGGCTGCTGGGACGGGTCAATGACCCCTGACGGATATATTAGGTCGAGAGTCTGATCGCTAGGGAATAAAAAAAAATATTTTTTTGCACTTTTGTGATTCCTCGAGGAATTTCAATTTCTCAACAAAATTTGAGGAATCGCAAAAGTGCAAAAAAAATTTTTTTGTATTCTTGCGTGACCTTGACCTAGTTAACGTCAGTGACGTCATCATGATGACGTCAGCGGTAATGACGTCACCATGACGTCATAGGTGTGACGTCATATGTCGTCAATAAGACGTCATTAGTGACGTCATTCGTGACGTCATTGATGACGTCATCACTGCTGACGTCATCGTGATGACGTCATCACTGCTGACGTCATCGTGATGACGTCACGTCCCAGCAGCCCTACTTTTACACTACTTATATTTACTTTTATAAGTGATTTTACAAAGAGTCTGTGTATATTTAGTATTTTTTTTAGTATTTTTTTTTTTTTTTTTTTTGTAATGTAGCGTTTACATTTAACTAAGAGTCAATCTTTTGAAATTTCCTTCCCTTTGAAGAAAGCCCAAAATCAAATTGTGTTTATTGGCTATCACTCACACGTTTTTTTCTTTTTTTATTTTATTTTTTTTACTTTGATCTTTATTTTCAGCATTGTAAGGCGGTTTGTAAAATTACTTTTTTTTAAATTAAGTCCTTTAATTTGCTTTTAATTACATCATAAACGTTATACCTATATTCATCTATATGTTTGATTTGTAACACCATAACATTTTTTTTTTTAGACTAAACCCTTTTTAGCTAGTCATTGTAGGTCCTTAAATATAATTTTCCCTCCAATAAATCAAAAGAATAAAATTTTCAAAAATCTAATTGTGTTTATTTGCTATCACTCACTTTTTTTTTTTTTTTTTTTTTGTTACTTTGATCTTTATTTTCAGCATTCGGAAGGCGGTTTGTAAAATTACTTTTTTAAAAAAATTAAGTCCTTTAATTTGTTTTTAATTACATCATAAACGTTATATATTCATCTATATGTTTGATTTGTAACACCAAAACATTTTTATTTTTAGACTATACCCTTTTTAGCTAGTCATTGTAGGTCCATAAATATAATTTTCCCTCCAATAAATCAAAAGAATAAAATTTTATTTATCGAAACCAAAGTATAATTTAGTATTACTGAATTTTGACTCGCTTTGAGAATTATTTTAGAGACTAATTTATTTTGTTTATTAATTTATTTTTGTAATTTGAATCCTCACAACGAATACTAGAACAACAAAGTTTTTAGGGAGTGTTATTTAAAACAAACAAAAAAGTTTATATGAAGGTATTAGTATACTAAAGGTATTTATAAGAAACTATAGGATATTTATAAGAAAGTATGGGTAAATATGCATGTTTATCCAACTATCCGCAATTTGTTTGTTTTTTTACACTTAGTAATTTTTATTTACTGACAGGTTGTTGTAAGAACTTCATATTTAGCATTTACCTTAATAATACCAGTGTCCTTGTCCAATAAAACATTTTTTACAAAGTTTATTTCCAAAATGGTGGCTATTTAAAAATTTTAAACTAAAATATCTTCAAACCTTTAAGTTTTATAAACATTTTATAACAGACAGAAAAGTTGATAAATATAATTAACTATCTCATCAATAAAAAATAAGTTTGTGAGGATCTAATAACAAATAATAGAGTTTATAAAATATACCGGTTTTTAACAGAAGAGTAAAACGTTAGATGTCTGCCATTTAAAAAATATATATTGGAAACAAAATAATTTTTATTGTAGGAATGGAAATCAGTATTATAAAGGTGTAGGACCAAACATGAAGTTCCAACAACAATCTGTCACCGAAATAAAAATTATTGAGTGGAAAAACAAAACGACGAAATTAATTTGTGGGCAAATTAGTTGCATACAAATGACTGCCTTTATATTTGACATTTCTTTTTTTTTAAGAACTCTTAAGTATACAGTGATTATTTACCCAAAAGCACCACAGTAAGCCAAGGAAATAAAATAGAAAGTTAAAAAACGCACCGTTTACTTTAACAGTGAGCCTGTTAAATTGGTTAATTTAACAACCTTGGTTAATTGCAGAGACGTTTAGGGACGTAGATTGCAAATCTTGATTTTATTAGATTGAAGGATATTTGTTCTATTCTGGAGGAAATAATCCACTGAATTATTTTCACAATATATTCCTCTAACATTAACCCTAAAATGTTTTATTGATTTACTTTAACATTGTTCTTTTACACAATTTCTAAAAAAGTAAGATAACTTTTTATCTTGAATTAAAAATTATAGGCTAATGTAGTATTACATATATATATATATATATATATATATATATATATATATATATATATATATATATATATTACTTCGTGTATTTACACCGAGACAATAGAATAGAATTTAATATACATTATTATTTAAGTTTATAAATAAACGATTTGGGATTAACGGTTAATAACAACATGTTACGGATTGATAAATATTTCTTTGACTACTACTAGTTTACGCAACTAAGAGGCAAACAATAAATAATTATTTATGGGTAAGGGAAATGTTATAGGATAGCTTCTAGAAGCGATAAACAAGTTTAATTTGGTATAAGATTGAATAACTATTAACTCGCATACATAAACGCAGTTAGTTGGGGTACAGTAGGAGTATATGCTGTAAGGTTGGTCACATTGGGATATGCAAGTGCTCCCACTGATGCAATGATTACATTACCTTTGCAACTAAATCGTCATTCCATTATATCCTGTTAACATTATACATATTGGGTGGTGTGGATTAATAATTCACCGTTGACTATATTACTGATGAAACACTATTAAATCAATCTTTGAAATTCATTATAGTGATGAGAAATGAATTATTAAGCTTAGGGTATAATTACATGATATTTTTCTGGATAATGAGGAAAAATATGTTTTTCAGCAGATTCTCACATAAAAAAACAATGGAATATTATAACTAGGGTATTCCCAATATATATTTTTTTAAATGATTGTCGTAACACGCAAGTCATATATAAATATCATTACAAAAATATGTAATTAATATGTGTGTTTATTATTTCTAATGTACATAAACACGCAAGAAAATGCTATATTGGTTTTGCCTTGCCAACAAAATCAAGTTTAACTACACTACAATAATATTATCATTACATTCCAATGAATGTTTGATACATATCACTCATATAATTAATTCATGTCTTCACGATCTAATTTAATAATATTTATATCCTTTCATGTCAAATAAGACTGTGGTGCAATTAATGAAAAAGACTGTGCCGAGAATATTTTTTGTACCTCTTATTGCACTAGTCTGATTTTATTTTGGCAGTGAAAGCAAATATTTAATATAAATTTTGACTTATTTTAAAAATAAAATTGTTTTAAATTGTATATTTAAATACCACAAACAATACATTAGTTAAACAACTTTAACTAATAGAATTATATTACGTAATTTAAATATCACATTTTACCATAATCATCTACGTTATAAATTTTGTTTAGTTTTGAATAAGGTTAAATTAAGTTTAATTACATTATTTATTAACACTGGATTTTAAATTGAATCCAACAAAGCTTTAAGGAAATTTTTAATTATATATTTGAAAAAATTCATTCGCCTGTTACAAATAAAATAAACTAAAATATCTGAAAAAGAACAAAGTAATATATTACAAGATTTCTGTTTCAAAGCGATATCCTAGCTTATAGTCAAAACGAAAATTAATGAATATTAATTTTAAATTTGATCAAGTAGATATAATGAAAACCTTTGTAGCCTTCTGTGAAATTGTCTCTTTTAGTATTTGAGACTTATGACATTCCATTATCAAACTTTCATTTTTAATCTGCATTGATGTTTTTTTTTTTGCTTTGTAATGCAATATGATTTTAATTCGTAGAAATACTATTATGGAAACTGTGTCATTTAAATAAGTACAAAGTGATATCTTTATTTGTTGATATGTGAAACGTTAAAAAATATTCATGTTCAATAAAATTTTACTCAAGGGTTTTCTGTTATATGAAAGAGTAATTCTGTAGCTATAGAATACATTACAACATTTTCACATTTGTTTGACCTAAATATTTTACTTTCGAAGGTAATCGACGTCTTTAGTTATAATCTCGACAAAAACAAAAATCTGCAAACTTCTATTTGCTGTACAGACAAGAAGGCAAGAAGGATAAAAAAAGTAGGTGTTGACCTAAAGTTATTTTATTTACTATGAAAAGTATTTTTTAACTCCCTATTACAATTGGTTGCCATTCTGAATAAAATGTATAAAAATATTCAGAATGAATATTTTGCTTTTACCCTTTAGATGTTCAATTTTAAGTTTACAAACTCTCAATCCATAATATATAATTTTAATTTAGTACACATATAAATAAAAAGCTACTTATTGTAGACTAGGAACAAAGCCCGTTGTGGTTAAATACAACTTTCTCTAGAAAAATTGTACCTATATGCTATTTTCGGTGAAATAAATAAAAAAATTGTGGTATTTGTTTTCAATATTGAAATTCTATTTGAGAAAGAAAATTATTTTCTGTTGCATTTTGTATTGTTAATCTACGGTATATGTTTTATCTCCTACTATAAAAGGGCAATAGTAGTTCCAGTTACTTACTACTTCATCAATTATTTTGGTTCGTATTTCAGCGTACGGTACCTAGATTGTGTAGAATGGCATAGAAAAGATAAACTTTTTAACAAACAGTTTCCATCGCGTTCTATATTATAAATGGTAAAATTATTCATTTTCAGAACAATTAAAAATTTATACTTGTAATTATTTAATTTATTTCAGTTTTATATTAATTTAGTTTGATTTAATTTAATTTAGTTTTTCAAATATTAATTTGTGATTGTAAAAATCACATACCGCTTAAAACCACACACTGGTTTAGCACATAACTTTATTTAAACGTCAACAAAACGTAAGGAACTCACAACCACAAATCCCAAATGTAAACAACAAAATTTACACAAAGAAAAGTCAAGGACACAACAATTCATCAATCAGCTGTTCAATAATAACATGTGTTCCATGTGATCAGACACAATTTAAAGAAGAAACTGTTTATCTTTTTAACTTTTTCAGCATAACTCCTAAGAAAAACATCAAACTTTCACATTTTTGAGTAAATATACATAGATGAAGTTTTCGACAACATATAAAAGATTATTAAAATCGGTCCAGTACTCTAGATTTAGCTGTACAAAGTTTAATTAAATATCTCTAACACAGTATTTTTCAACGCAAACAAATTGGTAGTAGCTTTGGTTTTTTGTAAATAACTTTTTACGATGAGGAAATCGACTAAAGTGGATGGTGATTTTCTGAAAGAGAATTAAATTTCCTACAAATTACTATTAAGCATTTCTTGAATAACCGCAATAAAAACAGCCAAAATTGCTTTCAAATAAAAACCATGTTTCTTTATTTTTTCACCATATATACTAAAAAACATCAAACTTTCATATGTTTTGGCAAATCTACAGGATGAGAGCTTTCCAACGACATTTTAAAAATTAAAATCGGTCCAGTGGAACTCCAGATTCGATTGCCCAAGAATTTCAAAACTGAACTTTCAATGCAAATAAATTGGTAGTAGCTCTGGTTTTTGTAAATAACTTATGAACGGTGAGGAAATCGACTAAGTGGATGGTGATTTCTGAAAGAGAATTAAATTTCCTACAAATTACTATTAAGCATTTCTTGAATAACATCAATAAAAGCAGCCAAAAATTGCTTTGAAATAAAAAACATGTTTCTTTATTTTTTCACCATATATACTAAAAAACATCAAACTTCATATTTTTTGGCAAATCTACAGGATGAGAGCTTTCCAACGACATTTTAAAAATTAAAATCGGTCCAGTGGAACTCCAGATTCGATTGCCCCAAGATTTTCAAACTGAACTTTCAATGCCAATAATTGGTAGTAGCTCTGGTTTTTGTAAATAACTTTTGAACGGTGAGGAAATCGACTAAAGTGGATGGTGATTTTCTGAAAGAGAATTAAATTTCCTACAAATTACTATTAAGCATTTCTTGAATAACATCAATAAAAGCAGCCAAAAATTGCTTGAAATAAAAAACATGTTTCTTTATTTTTTCACCATATATACTAAAAAACATCAAACTTTCATATTTTTTGGCAATCTACAGGATGAGAGCTTTCCAACGACATTTAAAAATTAAAATCGGTCCAGTGGAACTCCAGATTCGATTGCCCAAGATTTTCAAAACTGAACTTTCAATGCCAATAAATGGTAGTAGCTCTGGTTTTTTTGTAAATAACTTTTGAACGGTGAGGAAATCGACTAAAGTGGATGGTGATTTTCTGAAAGAGAATTAAATTTCCTACAATTACTATTAAGCATTTCTTGAATAACATCAATAAAAGCAGCCAAAAATTGCTTTGAAATAAAAAAACATGTTTCTTTATTTTTTCACCATATATACTAAAAAACATCAAACTTTCATATTTTTTTGGCAAATCTACAGATGAGAGATTTCCAACGACATCTTAAAAATTAAAATCGTCCAGTGGAACTCCAGATTCGATTCCCCCAAGATTTTCAAAACTGAACTTTCAATGCCAATAAATTGGTAGTAGCTTTGGTTTTTTGTAAATAACTTTTGAACGGTGAGGAAATCGACCAAAGTGGACGGTGATTTTCTGAAAGAGAATTAAATTTCCTACAAATTACCATTAAGGATTTCTTGAATAACCGCAATAAAAGCAACCAAAAATTGCCTTTAAATGAAAAAATCGTAAAAACCCGTTTTCAGTGTCTTTCTTATGAAAAACACGTTTCTTTATTTTTTCACCATAAATACTAAGAACATCAAACTTTCATATTTTTTGGCAAATCTACAGGATGAGAGCTTTTTAACGACATCTTAAAATTAAAATCGGTAGAGTGGAACTCCAGATTCGATTGCCCCAAGATTTTCAAAACTGAATTTTCAACGCAAATAAATTGGTAGTAGCTTTGGTTTTTGTAAATAACTTATAAATGGTGAGGAAATAGACCAAAGTGGAAGGTGATTTTCTGAAAGAGAATTAAATTTCCTAAAAACACTACCAAGCATTTCTTGAATAACATCAATAAAAGCAGCCAAAAATTGCTTTGAAATAAAAAACATGTTTCTTTATTTTTTCACCATATATACTAAAAAACATCAACTTTCATATTTTTTGGCAAATCTACAGGATGAGAGCTTTCCAACGACATCTTAAAATTAAAATCGGTCCAGTGGAACTCCAGATTCGATTGCCCCAAGATTTTCAAAACTGAACTTTCAATGCCAATAAATTGGTAGTAGCTTTGGTTTTTTGTAAATAACTTTTGACGGTGAGGAAATCGACCAAAGTGGACGGTGATTTTCTGAAAGAGAATTAAATTTCTACAAATTACCATCAAGGATTTCTTGAATAACCGCAATAAAAGCAACCAAAAATTGCCTTTCAATGAAAAAATCGTAAAACCCGTTTTCAGTGTCTTTCTTATGAAAAACACGTTTCTTTATTTTTTCACCATAAATACTAAGAACATCAAATTTTCATATTTTTTGGCAAATCTACAGGATGAGAGCTTTTTAACGACATCTTAAAAATTAAAATCGGTAGAGTGGAACTCCAGATTCGATTGCCCCAAGAGTTTCAAAACTGAATTTTCAACGCAAATAAATTGGTAGTAGCTTTGGTTTTTTGTAAATAACTTATAAATGGTGAGGAAATCGACCAAAGTAGAAGGTGATTTTCTGAAAGAGAATTAAATTTCCTAAAAATCACTACCAAGCATTTCTTGAACAACCACAATAAATACAGCCAAAAATTGCTTTCAAATAAAAAATTCGTAACACCTCATTCTCAATATATTTTTTATAAAAAACATGTTTTTTATATTTAGCACCATAAAAACTAAAAAATATCAATCTTTCATATTTTTTGGCAAATATACAGGATGAAAGCTTTCCAACAACATCTTAAAAATTAAAATCGGTCCAGTGGAATTCCAGATTCGATTGCCCCAAGATTCCTCTTAACTTAGTATTTTTGAAATGCAAACAAAACTGGTAGTAGCTTTGGTTTTTTGTTAATAACTTTTGAACGGTGAGGAAATCGACCAAAGTGGATGGTGATTTTCTGAAAGAGAATTAAATTTCCTACAAATTACTATTTGGCATTTCTTGAATAACCGCAATAAAGGCAGCCAAAAATTGCCTTCAAATGAAAAAATCGTAAAAACCTGTTTCCAATGTATTTCTTATGGAAAACATGTTTTTTTGTTTTTTCACCATAAATACTAAAAACACATCAAACTTTCATATTTTTTGGCAAATCTACAGGATGAGAGCTTTCCAACGACATCTTAAAAATTAAAATCGGTCCAGTGGAACTCCAGAATCAATTCTGCCAAGATTTTCAAAACTGAATTATTATAAGAATAGATTTTAAATAAACAAATCATACAATACTTATATCAAAATCCTATACTATAATACAAAGATTGTCTAAAGGGATGTGTGTGTCCACGATCTTGAAATCTAGTGGATAGGTTATGCTTAAACTTTGCATTTAAGTAGGTTTTGTCCCAAAAATATGTTTATAAATAACCTTAACCTCTAAAAAAATTTTTGTTTAAAATTAAGTTTTAAAATCGTAATTTACAACATTGTGTTATTATGGGTTGCTATTTTGGTAACGAAATACTCCTAACAACAAAGATAAATAAACATTAATCTTAAGCAGTTTTTTGACAGCTGTTAAAGTCAGGTGTAAATTAATAGCTTGATTATCATGACATTGTAACAGAAATGAATTAAAACGAACGAGCAAGGCACGGTTAACCTGGTACTATGTACTGTATAAGCTAATGCCATAAACATTTTACTATATGATACTTGTAATTTTGTTATTTTTATGCTGTGGTCAACCAAAATCGAAACCATGCTTGTTTGATCCTATGGAACATTACAGAAATGTATTTATTGCAACCTTAATGATACATTACTCAAATGAAGAACAGTTTTACCTTGGACGTTTATATGAAAAAAATACTTCATGTAAATCATGACATTAGCGCCAAGCCGGTTACAGACCATGACGTCATCACGATGACGTCACCGACGATTACGTATTCATCAATGACACCACTGATGGCGTCACTAATGACGTTACCCACGTCATATGACGTCACCCAACGTCATATGACGTCATAGAAATGACGTGCTGATGACGTCCCCTTTGCTTAAATCACCATGATGACGTCACTGACGGTATTTATTTCAAGTTTTTATGGCGAAAGTAATTTTTTTTGTATATTCACCGTTTCTCGCATTTCGCTCTGAGTTTTCGTTAGGGGTATTCATGGACATTTTTCAGAGAGTTTTTTCGTGGAGTCTCCATTGAGTGTAATGGAGTCGTTAGAGTCACTTTGAGGACTTGGAGTGAAATTTAATGAAAACAGCAAAAGTGCTAAGAAAACTTTAACTTTCCAACGTGACTCTATCTAAACCGTCATTCGACAACACTTAGAGGTCATCGAACTGGCCTGAAACTAACAATTCAACTGATTCAACAATTGGTCTTTGATTTATGATGATAGGTCATTAAGTAAAAGTAAGTTAATAAATTGAACAAGTCCTCGTTTAACGGACTCATTCTTGTTTAATTTTAGTCGGTGGTCTAGAGCTTAGACTATAGTCCTTTATTACAAGGAAGAAAGTTTTCCATTATTTTTACTACTCAGAATTAATCATCGTATTACTTTAAATTTCAAGTGATCCCATGCTATATTTCTCAGAAAATAAAACTGCAATACAAATTAGTAATTAGCCTACCCTTTGAGTTAGGCTATGCAGAATATTGATTGTATACATGAAATATTGTTACAGTACTAACAAAGAGTATTTGAAATATTGCTTTAAAATTATAATTTTTAGCAAATTCCATGCTGCAAATATTTGTTAATAGTCTCGGATAGAAAATTGTGTCTATAAACATTTTTAAAGATCATATTAAGAAATTATACTTTACTTATGGAGTGAAGAAATACTGTAGATTTGGTTTAGCCCATTAATGATTATAAATCTGTTGTACTATATATTATTTACAACCATGTTACTGCTGAAAAGCTTAAAGACTAGCATTTATATTAATTTAATACTTATTTCGACCAACTTAAATTTCTTGTAGAGTTAACAATTATTTTTATAAATTAAATATTTAATTTAAGTAAGAAATGTGTTTTAATAAATATTTTTTCTAACATTAAATATTTTATATCAATAATTAATGGTAAATACGACGAAGTATCATGAAACCAATTTACACTGGTGTGAAAGAGTCAATCAGAAAGCAATATGCAATCAACGTTCTATTTGAATATAAATTGACACATTGATTCAGAGAGTTTTCGACCAACGAATTTATCTATTTATTAATCTATGGCAAGAATCATGCCATATCTTGATAAGCAAAATTCTAAAGTAAATTTTTTGCTTCCAAATAAAGGCTTTATGAACGTAAAACAACTGCGTTTACATGTTGTACGTTCGTTTATTAAAATATTTACATAAAATTACTTCTAGTATAAGAGAGTTGAGGATATTGAAAAATTATTTCACAAACAAACTAAGTCATATGTATTTCCTCTTAAAATAGCACATGAATTTCATGATGACCCTTTAATTGACCATTTAAATGTCATAAAGAATTATTGACTGTTTCAACACGTAGCTAACAGTGTATTACTAATTCTCATGCTATTGGTGAACTAGTTCATCCTAGCCGTGGAATTCTAGACTTACGATCAGATGAAGGGCTTTTAAAAATATGTATTTTGGTTTTTAATAACAGTTTTTTCGATCTTTGTACTTTTTTTAAGAGGTTGATGGACCTCTTTTTGCCTTACTTTGCCCCGTCCACATAGACTATTGATCTGTGCGTGGATCGTATTAGACAAAGTAAGGGGGTGAGCCGCTACAGTACAAGGTGAAAGGTCCTGATAAGAGCCACTGGCAGAACGCGGATTCGAACCCACGACATCGCTGCCTAAAAAACTAGACTAAAAGTGATGGTTAAATTCCTTTAAAATAAAATAAAAATATTCTAATTGAAGTGATCCTTCATGAGACGTTTTTAATATATTCTATGGTACAACGGTTAACATTTAAATCTCTTCAAAACTAAGATCATTTATTTTAATATGTATACGTTTGTGTGGAAATATAATGTACAACTGCTAAAATTTGTAGAACATTAAAACGTTGTATCTTCGATTCCATTCGTCCAATAGTCC
Source organism: Neoaliturus tenellus (assembly GCA_030545055.2). Classification (NCBI taxonomy): domain Eukaryota; kingdom Metazoa; phylum Arthropoda; class Insecta; order Hemiptera; family Cicadellidae; genus Neoaliturus; species Neoaliturus tenellus. The sequence goes on along the minus strand of CM061536.1, from coordinate 72,814,607 downwards.
AATAGAATAAAATAGTCCAATAGAAGCTATAGTTTAATGTCGGGTGTACCCTTGACCAAAAAAGTCAAACTGTTGACAAGCAGAATAAGCATACGCGTCGTAGATCATTACTTATCCAATTAATTATCAACTTGAACAAACTTTTCCCCGACTCAAGTTTGGTAATCTCAGTAATTAAGAAACCTTTTTTACTCTGTTGGCACGGTATATTTTAATAATATAAATTCCATTTGAAAATCATCCTAACTCTAAAAATTAATTTTTGGACTCAGCAAGCACAAAACCAGATAAATATACTAACAACTCAATCATAAACTTGGCGAAAAACACTTTCTCCGCTAAAAGGAAAAGAAAATCTTAACAAATTGAATTTAGTGCTATCTGGCTAAAAGCAGATAATAGGGGAGACTGTTGAACCTTAGATCAAAAATGTAATTTGTATTTATTTAATTTGTTCTGAAAACTAATTAATTGTGTTATCATTGTAAAGTATATGTTCTATTAGAGGTACAGGATCCTCTTTTATCTTGAATCACTACTTTGTGTACCTTTAATAATAGGGTTTATTTTCATAGAGGTTATAGGAAGTATGAGAAATCAATCAATAACAACATATTTGGGGATTTATTATGCATTCGATTTCATATAAATGAAAAACATGAAATACAACAATCAAAGGTCAAAATTACAAAACTAAAAATGTAAATATTTTCAAAGTTTTGGTGTTGTTTATTTTACACATTGTACAGTCTAGGGGAAAGAAGGGTAATGGTGCGCACCTAAGGGAAAAAAATTCTTCCCAGAAAATATGCGGGCAAAAATTACCAATACATGTGTCAAACACTTTGGTATTTAATGTAGTTTCTTATAAAAAATTATCATTATCATATATATTAACATTGATTAAATATACACCATTATATAAGAATATGCACTTGCGCACGATGTCCCTACCCATCGGGTAATTGTGCGCATGGGGGTGGGTAATGGTGCGCAGGGACGTATGGGTTCAAATAATTAGAGTAAATGTGTTTCATTAATATAAATTCAATATCAATATAACATATGGAATGTCTTAAAGCTAAACAATACTTTCTTTGAGCGTTACAATACACTTAACAAAAGTTTTGATTAAAATTACAAAATTGTTCAAGGGTTAATGCAAAATAACACACGTAGGCTAATTTTCTGCTGTGTCTGTACCTGAGCTGTCTGCATGACTCCAGGACGAACAGTTTATGAGCATCTGTAAACAAGAATGTGAAAAGGGGAAGTAATTTTTTTTCTTACCTATAACTACATGGTGCCCACTGCCACGCACCATTACCCGATATTGCATTCGAAAGTATTTTATTTTCTCACTATCTTAAGAAGGGATGAAACCATAAATTAATTGGTTCAAACGATAAAGCAAAGACTATCATTAATTGTAATACTAAATAAGTATTAAGTTATCTAAAGATCTGCCCTAACCTTACTATTTTCTGAGGCGCAAAAATAACATGACAAACACGAATTTTAGATTTTGGCCTCTCATAACCTAAAAAATTTCAGTATTGAAAACCACGAGGTCGGGTATTAGTTGTTGAGTCCCCCGCTAGGCTGCAGCACATACTGGAGCTTTTTAACTTATTTCATTCATAAGAAACTACGATGCGCACCTTTACCCGCCGCGCACGATTACCCTACTCTCCCCTACTGACAACTGAATTGTCCTTTTGTGGCAGCTGATCCCTTGACTCAATGTGTTTTAGCAAGTTGACAGTGATATCATGACCTATGATCAATGATCCATGGTACACAATGCTCAAGTGATTCAAGGTACAAGAGGGATGATATTTGAAAATAACATAAACTGTGAAATTTAGTTTAAGATTCTGATCGAAATCTAACATATCAATATATTCACCAATAGTCTTGTTAAAATCGTTTGATTTAATAACCTAGATTTAAAGCCGTTTTCAGCCAATAATTTTTTTTAGTAAAACTATTGTCTGTTACTTTTCACACATTAAATTTCATTATTTTTTTACCCGCCATACAGACAAACAGCACAAGTTCATAACAACAGACCTGCAATCTACTAGAAAAACAATGCCACAATATTGGAGTTGTTCTTTAGAAATCATCAGGCTTCGGGGAAAAGGGTTAGCCTAGGTACATTATGGTCAAGCTGCAACATTCGCCCCGAAAACAAAATTATACTTACCTTCAAAAGTAATTCCTAAAATTGTAGCTAAGAGGGATGGGAAGTAACCTTTTAATAACCTTACTCAAGATAACCTCTCTTATTTATTTGTTTTAATCCATCGATCACATGTGTTGAAAATCCCCAAAGTTATTTTATTTTATTTAATAATTTCGATAGATATTTGTTAATATTAAAGGCAAATTAAAAATGTATTTCGAATTAAGTTGGCTGAAATAGGTGTAAGAACCCTTTACACGCTACCAAGGTATTTATCTTCTGTCACATTAGAATATATACGAGGTCTTGGCGTCCATTTACCCAAGCTTTCATGTGATAATGTGTGTTATTTACGTGGACCCGGGAGAGGCTCTTCAGAGGAATATTGGGTGATATTGCCAACATGAAACGTCGAATGTTAGGAACGATTCGTGGATTTTATTATTATAATTGTTTATACTTACGTTTTAAACCTCAGGAACTAAACGTTAAACTTGATTTGTTAGTGTTGTTCAAATATCTTTATACTATGTACTTATTAATTTGGGATTTATTTTTCACTTACATCGACAGAAGAATAAAAATAATTCTTCTTCGTGTTTATATAGTTACTGAGAAATTTAAATTTATTTTAAAAAATTAAATTAACATTATTTAAACCAAAATACTGAGCATGTTCAAGAATGGACTTCGAGCTTTATTTATCTGTATGTCCATGGGCTACGCAGTGTTTGTTTCAAGGAAAAATTAAATTCATCATAATTTTGATTTACCTTATTCTTTGGTTCAAGATATTAGAAAGAGTTTCATCGGAAAAAGATTAATTTTATAACAATGGTCTTAAGAACCCTCATGTAAAGACCAATTATGATTGTCCTCAAAAACTATAACTAATGAAAAGTTTACAATAAGAAAATATATATTGTACTATAAATTTTCATATGATAAGCACCACACGACATTCTTCATCAAGTAAAACATTTCTTGTTGCAAGAAACTAAGGATACACCACAACGCTGACAAAACATTGTCTCATCTTGCAGAAAGTCATGTATGTTTTGTCGAAAAGCACGTGTACCACTTAGTTTGAGAAGAATATTGCCGTTCAGAGCATTACATGATGTACAAAATCCTTTTGCTTTTATACAAAATTATATAAAGGAATACCAAAGTAACTAATAAAAATTCTTTAACCTTAAATATTTAATGATAATACCCCTTTCATTTTTAGTTCGTTTATTTGTTGAATCATTTTCACCAGATTTTGCATGACAAAATAGTTATATAACGATTTATATAACGAACTTGCATTGAGATATTAAAATATACCCCCGTCGCAACATACCTGCGTACTCAGTGAATTTCCAAAGTAATTTGTGACTTTATACTTTCCCCATAAACACCAAAGGAATGAGTGAGTAGGTTTGCTGCCATGAGATGTTGTTAGAAATGTTAGTTGCTAGGAATTGTAATGGTTAGGTAACGTAAAAATTACATTGTATCAACATTCTGTACCATATGATTATACCCATAAATGGGGGTGAGTATGCAGGTTTGCCGCCATATGGGTGTTGTAACTGAATATCAGTTACAACACCTAGTGACTGTACATAACAATTTTACCAAGTTATATCAATGAAAAAGCGATGTATAATACGGTCTTGTTAATTTCCTATAAGATTAAAGTGGGAAACCTCTTTTTAGGGTTTTCACCGTAATCTGTTAAGCCAAGTTAAAATTTCAAAATACTTATTTGTTTGTATTTTTTAAGGTTTTTTTTAAAAATAGTTTTAGCTAAAGTTGTTGAATTCTGAAAATCAAGGTCCAAAAATGCCTAAAACCCATTTTTGACCAATTTTAAACCCCATAAAACTGTATGCCCATAACCCGATTATGCTAGTTTGAGAACTAATGAAAATAGACCTCGTCTTAAGCCTTCACACCAAATTTTATCAAAACCGGAGGTCCTCTTGAAAAAAATAATATGCACTATTGACACATAGATAGATGGATATATGAATAGGAATGAATGGTGTTTTTGGCTTCTGGGGACCTTAAAATGAAAAAGTATATGGTCCGGGCTTAAGTCTTACCATGGCTACTACCGTAATAGCGTATTTCCTATAGGTAAATTCGCTAAAATATATGGATGAATCAAATATACATGTTTGGTGATTTACTTTTTTTCTGCTAACACAGTGATGCTAACATGGAGCACAAGAAATGAAGGAATTTTATGATTTAATGATGTCCTTTAACCATAATAATGAACTTACTGCTGAATGTTGAGCGGTTATGCATAATTCAATCGCCTTTAAATCTAAAGCTTGCTTCAAAGGTTCGATCCTGAGGGAAGCTGGTAGCTTTTGAATGGTATATGCTCCAAGCCAAGATGACATTTGTAATTGGCTTCTTAATTTATGGTGGTGTCGTCGTTAGGTAGTAACAAGACCGTTGTTTGGACCGAATCCCATCAAAATGTTATAAAATGCCACAGGTGAGATATAAGATACATATTCAATATAAAATGTGGTTTACAAATATATAGTATAGAATACTAAAACTTACTACTATTGAAACAATATCAAGTTGCCACTAATTAAAAAACTCATTCAAGGTTAAGCGGAAATTTGAGTTTTTTACTCGTTTAGTAAAACATACATAGATACATGTTATAACCCTTTTCAAAAGCTAGTTACAAATGACAAGGCTATTTGTAGAGTTTTCAAAATAGTGTGGCTCTATGAAAAGGTGTAATCAATGTCATTGTTTGTGTCAGGATCTACATGGGATGATTGATTAAATCCTAATGATTTTCGCCCTTCGGTACACCGGCAGATAGATATGCAGTTCAGAAAAAATGTCTAGATCAGGGTGCGTCCGAAAAATGTGCATCGATTAATAAGAAGGACGAAATTTTCTTAAAATATATGTTATTTAATTAGTTTTGTAGAAAAGCTCGTTTTGTGTGGTATGTATACGACTTGACGTAAATGAGATCTATAAAAGACTGCAATGAACAGCAAGAATAGATGGGCTTTTCGTTCAAAATATTTTATAATGAAATAAAATTACCTTATCCAATCACTGGTTATCAAAAGATGACATGTTTCGTTCCTTAGAACATCTTCAGGTCTAAAGTATGCAACTACCACAAAATCCAATGTATTATTACATTGTGGTTTGTCAATTGATTCAATAAAAGGTTGTCCCAGTCACTAAAACTAGAAGTTTTCATAGTGATAAAATTAGTAAAACAGAATAAAACTGATTAAAATTGTACTTGGGCTGGCCAGCACCTCACTCTTATCACAAACTAGATAAAACTGATTCATTGAAGGTGTTGTCTTCTTCTTATTATTATTATTATTATTTTCTCCAATGCTGTCTATGTTGATGTTCTTCTTACTTTCACTTTAGATTTCTTTGCATTTATGTTTGTCTATGTATGTATCAAATATAATATTTGATTTGAAAGAAGTTTGATCGTTGAGGATGTTGTTGGGATCAGTCTTTTTTGCTTTGTAGATGGTGAATTCTTCTTTTACATCAAGTTTAAAGCTTTTTGGTAAAATCTCAATTATTTCCATGTTTTTTCTCGATTCCATGTGTGGCGTTCTGATACTAAATGTTCTGCATACGAGGATTGTTGATGGTGAAGTCTCTTAGGTATGTGTTCTTTAAATCTTTGGTTGAAGGATCTTCCAGTTTGACCGATGTAATATTTTGGACAGTCGTCACATTTAATTTTGTAGATGCCTGATTTTTCATAGTTGTTAGTGGTGGCTCGTTTGGTATGGAAAAACTTTTGTAAGGTGTTGTTGACCGAATGAGCAACTGTTGTGTCATTTCGTTTGAAGATTTTTGTGACAGCATTGTTAATTTTTCCATAATACTGTATTTTTATATATTTTTTCTCAGGTTTGTCTTTGTTTTTGTTTTGATTTTGTTTTTGCTTTTTTATTATGGAGTCTATCATTTGTGGTCTGTATCCGTTTACTCTTGCAATATGCTTAATAGTGAAGTACTCCTTATTGTATGCTCCTGGGCTCAAGGGATATGTTAGTAATCTATGGACCATGGAGTTATAAGCTGCGATTTTGTGTGACCAAGGATGATTAGATGTCTTATGAATTGTGCGGTCTGTGGTTGTTGGTTTTCGATATATTTCAAAATCAAACTGGTTGTTGGACTTCTTTATTGTGACATCTAAAAAGTTAATTGCTTGATTCTCCTCTGTTTCTAATGTGAACTTTAGTTTGCTATGGATGTTGTTGAGCTTTGATAATATTGATTGAGCTTGTCTTTTATTCCCATCTACAACAGCAAAAATGTCATCCACATAACGGTGATATGTTGATAATTTTGCAAGTGCTCTGTTGTTGGTATTTAGTATGAATTTGTTTTCCATGTAGTTGAGAAAGATGTCGGCGATGAGGCCTGACAGTGGGTTGCCCATGGCATAAACCATCATTCTGGATGTAAAACTTATTGTCGAATTCAAAATAATTCTGTTGTAAAACCAGTCTCAAGAGTTCTATGATTTCATCAATGTCTTTTATGTTCAATTTGTTTTGTTGTTTCAAGTTATTACTGATGATGCTGATGGTCTCTTCCATCGGTATGTTGGTATATAAGTTCTGAATATCGAAGGAGACCATGATCTGAGAATCCCTTATGTTCATGTTTTTTATTTTGTCAATGAGATCTGATGTATTTTTCAGGCTTCGATTATTTTCTAGCTTTATTTCTTCAAATATGTAAAAGTTTGGATAAATTATATGCTGGTGCGTTGATGAAATTAACTAGAGGTCTGATTGGTTCATTTTGTTTGTGTAGTTTTGGTAATCCTCTTAGTTTCAGAGCTGTAGGTTTTACCGTGTTAGTATAAAATTTCTGATTTTTATTTAAAAACGATGATTTGTTAATGGCATTTCTAATAGCTTTGTTGTACTTGTCCGTTGGGTCATTGGGAATTTCAGTGATGTTGTTTTCTTCGAAAAACTTGAAGACTTTGCTCTTGTATGTATCTTTATTCATGACTATTGTGGTATTGCCTTTGTCAGCTTTTAAAAGGATCGCATTATTCTCATTTAATTTCTTTTTAAGACCACGGGCAACTTTTACTTCATTGTTTGGTCGTTTGTTTTGGGTATTTGATTCTAGATGTTGTTTAATTTTATCGTTTGCCAGGAATCGTGTTTCATTTTGTTTTTCTTTTGGTAGACATCTGAGTGCTACTTCTGTATCAATAAGCAAATGTGTACAATCGTTATGTGGTAGGTTATGTTTCAATCCCTTATCAAGAAGATCTATTTCATGTTGTGAATGTTCAATATCAGTTTTGTTCACTGTTCTTGCATGAAAGTCATCATTTCTAATTATTTGGTCGACTTTAGGTAGATTTTCAAATAATTTTTCGAGTTTTCTATCTATTGTTTGTGCTTTTTGTATTGCTCTAGGTTGGAGCCACTCTTCTGTAGCATTGAAAAATGAATCGAATTCAATTGGATGGAGGAGATGTCCTAATTTTAGTTGAAGTTCTAATAATGTGCTTTTGTGTTTCAATTTTGTTTTGTACAGTACATCAATACTATTTTGAAGCCAAGCTCTTTCTGCTGTCTTTTTTGCTGTGAGGGCTGCATGACTTTTACTACTGACTCTGACATGTATGTAATGGGGTATTATGTTATGGTTGAGACATGTTTTGTTGAATCTTATTCCTTCTATAGTGTTAATGAGTTTTAGTTTTGTGTTGCGATACTTGTGTGTCACAGAAGCAATATTTGCTGAAGATATAGTATTCATTGTGACCCTGGATTGGAATGTATTATAATGAAATAAAATTACCTTATCCAATCACTGGTTATCAAAAGACGACATGTTTCGTTCCTTAGAACATCTTCAGGTCTAAAATATGCAACTACCACAAAATCCAATGTATTATTACATTGTGTTTGTCAATTGATTCAATAAAAGGTTGTCCCAGTCACTAAAACTAGAAGTTGTCATAGTGATAAAATTAGTAAATAGAATAAAACTGATTAAAATTGTACTTGGGATGGCCAGCACCTCACTCTTATCACAAACTAGATAAAACTGATTCATTGAAGGTGTTGTCTTCTTCTTCTTCTTATTATTATTATTATTTTCTCCAATGCTGTCTATGTTGATGTTCTTCTTACTTTCACTTTAGATTTCTTTGCATTTATGTTTGTCTATGTATGTATCAAATATAATATTTGATTTGAAAGAAGTTTGATCGTTGAGGATGTTGTTGGGATCAGTCTTTTTTGCTTTGTAGATGGTGAATTCTTCTTTTACATCAAGTTTAAAGCTTTTTGGTAAAATCTCAATTATTTCCATGTTTTTTCTCGATTCCATGTGTGGCGTTCTGATACTAAATGTTCTGCATACGAGGATTGTTGATGGTGAAGTCTCTTAGGTATGTGTTCTTTAAATCTTTGGTTGAAGGATCTTCCAGTTTGACCGATGTAATATTTTGGACAGTCGTCACATTTAATTTTGTAGATGCCTGATTTTTCATAGTTGTTAGTGGTGGCTCGTTTGGTATGGAAAAACTTTTGTAAGGTGTTGTTGACCGAATGAGCAACTGTTGTGTCATTTCGTTTGAAGATTTTTGTGACAGCATTGTTAATTTTTCCATAATACTGTATTTTTATATATTTTTTCTCAGGTTTGTCTTTGTTTTTGTTTTGATTTTGTTTTTGCTTTTTTATTATGGAGTCTATCATTTGTGGTCTGTATCCGTTTACTCTTGCAATATGCTTAATAGTGAAGTACTCCTTATTGTATGCTCCTGGGCTCAAGGGATATGTTAGTAATCTATGGACCATGGAGTTATAAGCTGCGATCAAACTGGTTGTTGGACTTCTTTATTGTGACATCTAGAAGTGACATATCATTTTTTAAACGATGTTTTTAATAATTTACGTCTGCGATCGTTATTTCCGCGTCGAGTTTGCAAAACGCCCGAAAGCGCAAATCATTAAAAAAACGCCCAACAGCAAACACAGGCGTTCATGTGCGCTCTGCTTTCAAAAATACATATAATTGGCTTTATGTACGCCATTTTACACGGTCCCACGCGGTGTAGGACGAGTACTTATGTACTCGGTGCGGTGGGGTAGGGTCTTCGGGCTTAAGCCTTATGTTAAAGTCTTAGATCTTAGGTCAAATGTTTAAGGTCATATACATACAGGTCCATGGTCTAATGCCTTAAATGCTTTGGATTTAGGTATTAGGTTTAAGGTGTTGGTCTAAATCATGAGGCCTTAGGTCCTAGTTTAAATTCCTTTTGTCTTAGATCTAAAGCAATAAGTCTAAGCCCTTATGTCCTAGGGTATGGGTCTGGTCCCCATTAGGGTATGGGTAATTTGGTCCTAGGTTTTAGGAAAAGACCACGGGTTTTTATTCTAAGCTATGGTGTAAAATCTTAAACATTCTCTTTCTCTAGACGAAACAGTAATAACTGCACACAGTTTAAGATGAGTACCAGACCATGGTGTAGGGTGTTAAGCTTTGGGTCTAGGAACGTAAAAGACCAATATTCGCCCAGCTACAGATGAAACACTCACAACTCCATACGGTTTAAGAAAACTACTAGACCACGGTGTAAAAGCTTAGGTCTCAGGTCTAAGAACATAAAACACCAAGTTTCCTTTAAAAATATACGAAACCACCACAACTGCACACGGCTTAAAACGAGTACTAGACCTCGGGATATGGCCTTAGGTCCAGGTTCTAGGCCATGGTGTAGGGTCTTAGGTCTTGGATCTAAGACTTTCTTCTAGGTATAGACAAACAACCACCGCACACGGTTTAAGAGGAATACGAGACCATGGTGTAGGGAATTAGGTCTTGGGTCTAAGAATTTAAAGGACAATTTTCCTCTAGCTGTAGACGAAACAACCACAACTGCACACGGCAAAAGACGAGTACTAGACCACGGTGTCTGACCTTGGGTTTACGAACTTTAAGCCCGACTTTCCTCGTCTTTGGTCTAAGAGCGTAAAAGTCCAATTTTCCTCTAGGTATAGACAAAACAACCACACACGGTAAAAGACCATGGTGTAGTTTCTTAGGTCTTGGATCTATACCATGGGTGTAGGGCCTTGGGTCTTGGGTCTAAGAACTTAAAAGCTTATCCATCGTTTATGACCTTAGGTCTTGGGTCTAGACCATATGGTGTATTACCTTAGGTCTTGGGTCTAAGAACATAAAAGCCTATACCACAGTGTATGGCCTTATGTCTTTGGTCTAGACCATGGTATAGGGTCTCAGGTCTTGGGTCTAAGAACTTAAAGGCCGACTTTCCTCTAGCTATGGATGAAACAACCACAACTGCGCACGGCTTAAGACAAGTATTAAACCATGGTGTAAAAACTTAGTTCTCAGGTCTAAGAACATACAAAGGCCAATTTCCCTCTAAGTATAGATGAAACAGTAATAACTGCACACGGCTTAAGACGAGTCCTAGACCACAAGGTAAGAGCTTAGGTCTTAGGTCTTGACCATGGTGTAGGGTCTTAGCTCTTGGGTCTAAGAACTTAATGGTCTACTTTACGACGAATACTAGAACACTGTGTATGGCCTTAACTCTTGGGTCTAAGAACTTAATGGTCTACTTTACGACAAGTGCTAGACCACGGTGTATGGACTTAGGTCTTGGGTCTAGAGCACGGTGTATGGTCTTAGGCCTTGGGTATAAGAACCTAAAGGCCTACCACGGACCTTAAGGCCTAAACGATGGTGTAGGGCCTTAGGTCTTGGGTTAAAGAACTTAAAAGCTTTAGGTCTTGGGTCTAAGATCTTAAAAGCCTAGACCATGGTGTAGAGCCTTAGGTCTTGGGTCTAGGAAGTTAAAAGCCAATACCACGGTATATGGTCTTATGTCTTAGGTCTAAGAACTTAAAGGCCAAATTTCCTCTAGCTATAGACAAAACAACCACAACTGCTCACGGTTTAAGACGAATACTAGTCCATGGTATAGGGTCTTAGGTCTTGGGGATCTAGACCATGGTGGAGGGCCTTAGAATTTGAGTGTAAGAACTTAGACCACGGTGTATAGCCTTAGGACCATGGTGTAAAGTCTTAGTTCTTAGGGATCTGGACCAAGGTGGAGGGTCTTAGGTCTTGGGTCTAGACCATGGTGTGGGGTCTTAGGTCTTGGGTCTAGACCATGGTGGAGGCCCTTAGAATTTGGGTCTAAGAAGTTAGACCTCGGTGTGTATCCTTAGGTCTTAGGGATCTAGACCATGGTGGAGGGCCTAAGAATTTGGGTTTAAGAACTTAGACCACTTTGTATAGCCTTAGGACCATGGTGTATAGTCTTAGTTCCTAGGGATCTAGACCATGGTGGAGGGCCTAAGTTAAGCACTTAGACCACGTTGTATAGCCTTAGGACCATGGTGTATAGTCTTATTTCTTAGAGATCTAGATCATGGTGGAGGGTCTTGGGTCGAAGAAATAAAAAGGCCGACATTAGACTAGATATAGACAAAACAACCACAACTGCACACCTTTTATGACGAGTACTAGACCTTACGGTATGGATGAGTACTATACCTTGGAGTATGGATTTAGGTCTAGAATCAAGTCTATGGTGTAAAACTTAGGTCTTGGGTCTTAGTATTTTATGGTATAGACTACGGTGTATGATCTTAGGTATTGGGTATAAGAACCTAAAGGCCTAGTCCACGGGCATTAAGTCTTGGATCTAGACCATAGTGGAGGGCCTAAGGTCCTGGGTATAAGCACCTAAAAGCCTAGACCACAGACCTTAGGTCTTGGTTCTAGACCATGGTGTAGGGTCTTAGGTCTTGGGTCTTGGGTCTAAGAACTTAGAGGCCAACCGTAGACGCTGTTTTAAAAAATTAACATCTGCGAACGTTTTTCGAAATCGATTGATAAATGAAGATTATTATTGGCACTTCTGCATCGATTTAGCAAAATGTCTGGGATCGCAAATCATGAGAATAGTGTTTTTTTTATTGGTGGGGATAATTTGCAAACAAATAATACTAGACTAATATATGTGTGAGAGGACGTTTTTTAGTAAATTTTAATATGTTATTTAATAATTTATTAGGCGCCGGAATTCGTAATACCTATATATAGTTGAGTAGCAAAAGAAATGTATTCGATTAAAAACATTCTTGGTAGCAAAATTAAACCAACAAACGAAAGATTCTGTTTGTGGTTGTTGTCGGAGAATCTAGATGACAACAATCTAATAACGGATGTTGGGAATATTAATTATATCGAAGGAGAAAAACGGACAGAGGCATTTTTACCTATTACAGACTTGTTTTGCGATAATATTATGATGGTCAAAATAACTGGTTTGGACGATTGCGAAGGAAATTTAAAGAAACAGTTTAAAGTTAAAAGCGAAGTTTGTGGCTCATTTAATAGCTAGTACCAGGGGGACCGAGCTTAAGCTCGGTAAAATTATTACTTTCGTTCTCACACAAAGCTCGTTCGCTCCGCTCACTCGCAATCTTGCATTTTGAAGACGAGCTCGTTTGCTTCGCTCACTCGCCAAGCCAATGGGTGTTGAACTTTGGTATAATTTCCTTAAATTACAGGTTAAAGATGTAACACATTTATATCTACAGTTATCAGCTGATTTTTGTTCAATTAATAAAATCTCCATAAGGATAACATGGAAACTTTGAAGGGCTCTAGCGCGAAAACTGGATTTTTCCCAGATATGGGACCAACGCCATTCGACTCCTGGTGGCCAAAACCCCCATAATCAATAAAAAAATCAAAAATCCTTGGAGCGAAAAAAAAGTTTGCCCGGACAAACGGAGCTTGTTTTAGAGTATATATAATAAGATTTACGTAAGGCATTTAAAAAGTTTGCGCTGGGAAGGCATGGTGTAAAAGCTAAACTTCCTCTTTCTCTGGACGGAACAACAATAACTGCACGCACGCGGTGTAAGACAAGTACTAGACAAAGACATAGACACAATAAAAGAAAAATATACCAACCCCGTAGCTATTCCTTATAAGATCGAACTTGCAGATGTAAAGTTGGAAACACTGTTAGCGGACCTACCAGAAATAATGCAACGCTTGGAAAAAGAGCACTATTATTTAACAGACTTGGACATAACACAGGATTTTGCAGGTATTTTTAATAAAAGAGAAATGATTGATTATTTAATATACAACCATAATTTTTGTTACAATGGCGAAATAAATGAAAACTGCAACAAGATAGTGGACAATAACCACACAGTAGGCATCGACTGTCTTACATGGCTCACGAATAATTGTAGAATAAAAATATACAACAAGTTTATATGCCAAATTACAAGTCCCGGTGTCAATAAAACGATTGGAAACCATATAGTTGACTTTTTAAACTGTCCAGACAAGAGGCTTAAGGAAACATTTGCCTCGGAACTTGCTAAAGAAAATGGGATTACACGGTTAGAAGCAACGATTTATAACTATAACATTTACAACGATAAAAAAATATACAGCCCTTTAAAAGATTGTAAAACGTTGCTAGATAAAAACAAACAGTACTTCGAAAATGCACCGTTCTATGCTGTTCCGTTGTGGAAAATGTGGACAAAATTGTCGGACACTCTCCAGAATAGTTGTTGTGTTGTGTTTAAAGATATTTTGCTATATGTTTATTGGGGAAATAAAAATACCAAGAAACTTACTGGGGTGCAGATAAAACTACCACAAAATCCAAGTGATAGAGACAAATTGATTGAGTATGCACTGTCTGCCTTTAGCTTTAATTACTTACCAGTAAACAAAATAGAAGTTGTCGAAAACGAAAATGATGCGGATAACATTAGTGTTACACATAGGTGTTTTATTAAAAATGGACAAACCTACTTTACAAAGTCTTCTACTCCTTATTCTTCAATTTCGGAAAAGATGAATATACCAGAATTGGGATTAGTCAAAACAAGAAATGTTATACCACAAGTCTTAAGGAAACGTGCGAATATTACGAATAAACTTAAACCCTACGAAATTAAAGAAATACATCCAATAACCACACCTTACATACTATCAGCGAAAAAAAGAAAATTGGAATTGGAAGATATAGAAGTAAAGCGACGGAAAATAGAGTACATTGAAAAAACAATTACAATTAAGGAACAGTTTAAGTCTGCTCTAGAGAAAGAACAAGAAATTCGAAAAACAACTAACAAGTTAAAACATTTCTTTACTCAACCCTGAAAAAATTTGGATGTTAAAGGCACATACAATATATTCGCTTTTGCCATTAATGATAAAGAACAATTTACGTATGTAGGCGTGCTAGCAGATAACAAAGATTCCACAAATGTTTATTATGTTAAAGGTCCGAAGAAGAATGTCTTTATAGAACTAAACAAAAAACGAGAATTCTTAAAAAGTGCCGGGTGTCTAACTGTTTCTTACAAGACCCAGAGAGGTCTTAGCTGCTGTAGATATTATATATTTGCCAGCTAATTTACCTTTTGCAATAATAAAGACAAATGGGACCGATAGTTTTAAAGGAAACACATTCCCAAAAATTGAAGAGCTAAAATTCCTTGTAGATGTGAGGCAAGACGAAGATTCTCTACAATACAACGAAAAAGATGTTGACCATGTTAACCATGCAATAATGCAAGAAATGCTTGGGAATTTTAAAGTAACCTCTTGTAAAAGATTGGAGGAAATGGAAGAAGGAAGAGAGTTACTTATTACCGCCATTAAGAAGATTAAATATAGGAGTAGAGAGAGATTTGTATTTGCATTAGAAAATATACAAGGAGCATACATCTCAAACTATTGGCTAGAGAAAGAGTTACAAGCTGGGAATATCGATTTAAATTACAAAATAAAGATCAAAGTAGATAAACTTAGAACAACACCCCACAAACATATGGAACGAACGGTGTTTTGTGTTTAGTATTTTTAATGTTGTTTAAAACAAACTCAAAAAACTGATGAAAAAATGCAAATTACATACACAGTACAAGGTAATTTCGAATTTAATCCTGGTAGCTGAAACTGGGTAGGTGAAAGTATAGTGATGTGATTTTCTTACCTATATGAAATGTATAAAAACCCCCTTGTGTAAGAGGATATCAAATAGAACAGACTGAACGAGATAATAAAGGATTTGGAAGCACAGGGTTGAACTAATTAATTTTATTTGTGTTCGTAATATAAATTTTGAGATATAGACAATTTTTTATTTTTGAGAAAATTGCGAGCCGCTTCTTATAAAGGAATAAATGCATGTGATAAGATTTGTTTTGTATGTCTGAGGGGGGGTCGCGATTCGCTACCCCCGCGGATATACAAAACAATACGTTTTTCACGGGGCCACAGCTTAGAAAGCCATAAATGCATTTGATAATAATTGTACCTATCCATCATCCGGGGGGGCCGCGATTTACAGCCCCCTCAGATATGCAAAACAATACGATTTTCACGGGGCCGCAGCTTATAAAGGCATAAATGTATTTGATAATAATTGTATATATCAGATATACAAAACAATCAGACATACAAAACAATACGATTTTCACGGGGCCGCAGCTTATAAAGGCATAAATGCATTTGATAATAATTGTGTATATATCCATAGCAAAATTTATTATTTTAATAATATTAATAAACTGGACAAATGAAATTCACCGAAAAAGCACGGGGGTAGTGATTTGCTGACCCCCGCGGATATACAATGAAAAGTTGGATTTGGCGTTCTCAAAAAGATTCTCCGGCCGCGGCGTGATTTGAACCTGGGCCGGTCAGGTGGAGCGCTGTAATGTTAGCGCCTGGACCACCGGACTTGTTGGTGGCCGGCGGCGCGGTGTTTATCAAGTCTGATTTGATCGAGCGGAGGTGCATTCGATTGAGGTTATCAATGCAATTGCGATTTATCGCTTCGGGGCCGCTTTTCATTTAAAAGTTATGGTTAACTTAAGAGGGCATCTCATAGTTCCCTGGATTATATTCAAATGCTCCTTGAAATCACTGTCTGAAATCCTGAAAAATGCCCTGAAATGGGCTGATATTTGGCCAAAACCGGCCAGAATCCGGTCAAAAACCGGTCAATTTGAAGCTGAAAGCGGTCAAAAAAAAACTAAGAGTGGCCCAGCTCCGCCCTTCTATATCTACTCTGTTCTTTTGCATTAACTAATATAATATGTATTTTAATGTTTAGAATATTGTGATTAAAACGTAAGTTCGTTGTCGTTATATATACGACTTACATAAAAACATCTATTTCTTTCTGTAAAAGTAACAGTGAAGTGCAAAAATCTTTATTTCAGATTTTTTAAATGTTTTTTATCCATGTGATGAAAGATAATTGTGACAGTTGCAGATGAATATTTTTATTATTTTAGTGTTTCCCTTGCAGTACAGGTTTTTTATTCCTGCATTGCTAGGATGAAAGAGTTTAATCGTGGACAGTTCAAAGCCACTGTGGGATTACCAGGACAACAGATGACCGCACGGCTTGTGAGCCAGAGATGATTAGAATTCCCAGCTGCCAGGATCACCGTCAAACTTCAGTAATTTAAACATTTATTTGTTTTTAGACAACATTTTTTAATTACTATAATTATTCGTACAGTAAGTTTCAGGGAGCAGACAACTACTCATGTCGACAAATAAGAACGTACACAATCCATGTATAACTAACCTAATTTTTTTTTTTTTTTAATAATAATGAATAGTACAATTTTCATATCATGACATCCATGTTATCTGAATACTAAAAAAACTAATAGACTACAAAAAAGTATCTTAAAAATGTATATATATATTTAAATCATAATTTGTATAAATAAATCAAATAATTATAATTTGAGGTCCTCAACAAATTGAAAAGTCACTGCACTTAAAGGACTAGACCTCAAGTAACCTCCTTCACTCAGAAGACTACTTGTATGCGGTATGCAGAAGAAGCTATGCGGTATTTTGGGTTAGCTCCTGGCAGAGGAGGTGTGCCAACTAAACCCTCTTGAACTAGCCACATTAAGGCAGAACAGGAGTAAGATATAAAACAAATTCTGAGAACCACTGCTTTAACCTTTATTTACTCAATCCCTTGTGGCAAAACATTATTGCATGTCCTAGATACTGCAATCGAAAAAATAAAGCCATTATTGGTACTTGGAAACCAAATAATTTTTCATTTTTGCAATACTGTATTGAAAGCCACGCTTAAAAAATTCATACATACAAATTTACAAGGATGTACTAATTAGGGATTACATCCAAACATCTTACACTAATCACTTTAATTTTTTTTTCTCATTCATAATCATAAGTTTTAAAATGTAAGCCGTTTATGGTCTAAAAACCACTACCGTGAATATATTCTCAGTTGATAATAAACTTTACATCACATATTATATATAAATAAAAATTGCAATTCTAAGGTCGGAAAAGAATTCCATAGTCAACACACTACAACGATTGGTAAGAAGAATGTTTGCTATTAAGTTTTAAGAAGTTAATTATTCGTTTCTAAGAGTGGGAGGGTAAAAATTTGCATGACCAAACAAAGGGCAATTCATTACTAATCATTTGGCTGCGAAGCGCGGTTTCAAACTACAGATCTCAGAGTAGATAAGAAAATTAAATGGTACGAATTGCCTTCCTCAAAGTGTTGGTTATCGTTTACAGTTCAAGTGCTTTATAATGTTTAGTGTAGAATATATAGTATAATGTAACCTGAAGTAGAAGAGGGAAAGGGATAGAGCAATATTTTTTTTTCGCAGTCAAGTAGCCGTTGGGGGAACTAATTGAATTCATTGCGCATTAGTACACAACCTGGGGGTGAGAAATTTAGTATTCGGTGTAAAACGCTGTGGCTAAAGAACCGCTGCTGAACTTCGACACGTGTGGGACCCAATGCTAAGGTATATGATTGTGAGGGAGGAGATTTTGCAGCGGAATGCAGAACTTTGAATTAATAGATGCTATTTATTGATTACGTTCATAGCCTGCGCACCCAGCAATTTTCAATGGCTGTCACTAGAGGATGACAATTTCAGGAGTCTCGTGGGTCAGAACTTCAGTTATTATGGTCTAAAGTTGGTCAATATATTCAATATTGATTGAAAATATAATCAAAATCCAAAAGCGGATCAAACACATACAATCTTTATATTTGATTAAAAACCTCTCTCACTGTTATCGCACTCCAAATAAAGGCACCAAATGGGAGCTCGAGAAGCCCTGCATGATGTTCTGAGATGAATCCTTTAACCCTCACTTTAACGTCTTGAAATTAGTTTTGTTTACGAGTGATCTGTAATAAAGCTGTTAACAGATCTGTTTGACTACAAAATACAATGTAGGTTAAATGCCTTTGGTCTATCTAACACTTCATAAAAATATGAATCTTCAAGTGTATTAGATCTATCTTAGTCTGTCACAGAATCCAAAAGCTAATCATTTTCATAAGATGGCAATATTAACAATGTTTAATATATTACATTATCTATAGCGAAAGATTTTATTTGGGGTATTCTAAATATTATGGCACTTTCAGATATAATCAAGACAAGCGTAAGATAAACTGATTTTTCGTCGGAATTTGGTTTTAGTTTGGATATTTTCTCCATCCTAGGTTTAATTACCTTATTCCTTAAGCCAAACCTACCCCGCCCCCCGCCCCAAACTCTGCAAGGAATCTAGGAGAAAATCACAAAAGTAAGACCATTAAAATAGGTGAATATTCGTTGAAAAGTTTACGTTTGGTTATAAGGTTGTAAACCTTACCCAAAAAAAGTTGTAAGGCACTTAATTAAAGCTATATGTTTAATATACCCACCCACCCCCTTCGACAATATTATAGAATCATGCTATGTCAAACTCTAAATACAGTGAGGTGATAAATGGCTTAATCATTCATTTTTTAGTGCCTTAATTCATGGCAGAGAGGCTATTTAGTGCCTTTCCAGGGGGGCGGCTCATAATAGAGAGTAAGGGAACAATCTTAAATATAAGCTCAGTTAAATATGAACACAAAATTTAAGGTCTCTATTAGTATATAACAAAGCCTTAGCATATAAGCAAACCCGACCTTTAAAGCATGACCGAGTATAAAATGGCAGCGCC
Organism: Neoaliturus tenellus; assembly: GCA_030545055.2. Classification (NCBI taxonomy): domain Eukaryota; kingdom Metazoa; phylum Arthropoda; class Insecta; order Hemiptera; family Cicadellidae; genus Neoaliturus; species Neoaliturus tenellus. The sequence continues at coordinate 72,795,307 of CM061536.1, read as the reverse complement.
AAGTCCTCACCATTATTAAGGTCGGGTTTACGGCATTGGTCTATAAAAATGCAGGCCTTTAAATTGATGTGTATGTCGACCAATGCTTACATTTAAGATTTTAACCCTACTCCCATGGGCCGTGCTCCTGCAGAGATAAAAATACAATACTTGATGGAAAAATTTGATTTAAGAAGCAAATATTTGTTACGTATTGGTATTTGTAATGTACCAAGTTTCATAACTCCGCCAAAATTGGTTAAACAAATTACTAAGCCGTTCAGAGAATTTCTAATAAACTGCATTTTCACCTCGTTTATATTGACATAAGTTAAATCGGAAAGTAACAGCCATGTCAAATATTACAGCCATTTTTAAATTAAATTAATTTATTATGAATCATAACATTTCGCTTATCTTGTTATTTTTCTTGTTCATATTATCATTCATGCCACATTATATAAAATAATATATTAAGACCATAGAGACCACAAGGAAAGGGAATAGTATGGAGGTATTTTATGCTTTTTAACTATCGAAGTTAAATAACAAGAGTTCATTTTACTAAAGAAATGTAATGAATACATTGTAAAGGTTTTGCCACTCAGTGTATATTTTAAACTATAACCTTGCTTCATTTATAGGTAGAACGATAATTTTATCTGTGGAAGATCACACAGCTTTGGCACGTAGTAACAAAACCTTTGTTTGCAGTTTTAAAGCAATTTCCTATTCTTTGGTGAACTTCTGTGAGTACAACTAAACTCAATTATCGAGTGTTCTTTTTTGTCGTGTATGGGTTCCAAGAAAAATGTCATTATTGAATTTATTTTGCACTCTCTATATCATTTAAATATTCTTAAAGTGGTTGGCAGGCCTCTTTTTGCCTTACATATGCCTTAGTTTATATAATGCATACATAAGGCAATTGCATATAATTATAAGTTTAATTATTATTATATTAATTGGTATTATAATTAATTATATTAATTAATTGTTATTATAAACAAATATAAGTTTATATAAAGCATTTATATAAAGCATATATAAGCCTTAGCCCCGTTCACCTAGACTATTTATCTGTGTCGTATTTGTTAGGCAATATAAGGGGGTAGGCCGCTACATACAGAGATCCTGGTAATTTATTCTGGCAGAACGCGGAATAAATATGCTGTATTTGATGGATTAGTCAACTAGCATTGAAGTTCTGAATTAAACGTTTTACTTAATACCCATCTAACAAATTAACCATTGACGGAAGAGTTTTTAGGGTAAACAAAGTATTCGTAACTTGTTTCCGTCTCGTTGATTTGACAGACAATCCACAAGCTCTGAACTGATAACGTAAATGTTTATCTGTTGTAAAGCACATGTTAGCTTACTCTGGATCACTTTATTTTATGGTAATTAATATATTTAATACCATCTTGAACTTGCTTCATTTGGTTGGGAATATTATTTTAGTAATTATAATGGGTTTGCATACCATTATAAAAAAACCATACCATTGTCATATAAAAATCGCGATGCCGTTGATAATCGAATAACTAAATAAAAAAACCTAGCCGATTGTTTATGAAACATTAGTCTAAAATATAAGATATTCATATAAGTATATAGATTTTAAAATCGTTTAACAAATTGAGTAGCAAACGGAAACATAATATCACAACAATATATCTTTATGGTGTTTCAGAACTCTTTGACAATAATTCAGGGTACTGTTCCTGGACCAGAAACTAATATGAAAATCATAGTAATTACGTTCAAATGCCACCGATTACTCATACAGCTGGCAATTTGATATTGACGATTAATAATGATTATTTACAAAAGTGAATTGATGGATTAAGTTCATATTTGGCACGGATATTCGTTGCACAAATGTCAATTTATAGGAAAAATTTTATTTTTGTCAGTTGTGTAGTTTAAAAAAGGCTGCTATTTTTAATCTTTTCCTCCTTGTTTCATCTTTGGGCTATGTAGGAGGGATAGGTGCATACCTTTAGAAAGGTAGAGAGGCTTCTGTAGATGAGCAGAATCCCACTACATTTCACATCGGTCTTCAGAGCCAAGTCCTATAGGCTTTCAATGTTTCAATGTTAATCTTATGGAAGAAGAGAAATTGATTGAAAAACTGTAAGACCGCTGATGTAATTACAAATTCTAGAAAATCAAGAAGATATGTTTCAGTTATTGAATATTTTTTACTAATTGGGTATAGATCAACTGAAATTTTGGCTAAATATCGTCGTGTCCAAAAGTTTACCATGAAATGAGAAATAACGTAAAACGTCCTTTAAAAGAATAGCATAGAGATTCTGTTTTAGAAAACTGTTTCTAGAAAAAAAAGAGAGAACTAGAAAAAAGTTTCTGTTCTGAATAGAAAACTTCTGTTTTGTGTACATTAAAACATGTGTTTTTAATTGAGTTAAAAACAAGGGTCAAATGATGACAACAAGCGAAGAAGGTCTATTAAGTTAATAACCACCTAAAGTGGAAATATTAAAAACATTGTTTTGGTGCCGAGTGGCTACAAAATTCAGCAGGGGCGTTATTTATATTACAAATTGACAGCTGGTTTTAACACCGTCCTTCAAATTGTAAAAGTCTATAAAACCTATCTATAAACCTAGCGTATGTATGCAAATCAAAAAGGTGTTAGGATCGTAATAAGGGCGTAATGACCGATTAGTTATTTTTCAGGAAACAATTACTTTATTTACATAAAAATTTGTGTATCGGTATATTTTTGAATGGGGAGTAAAATTGTCACATTGGAAGAATATAACATAATAATTATAGCGTTGCAGCCAACCAAGTGTTGGCTGTAAAAAGAATTGTTGGCTGTAAAAATTCTGTAAAAAGAATTTCCCCAGATAATTTTTTAGGAATTACAGATTGTAGAATGATAGGAAAGAGTTAAAACTAAAGACGTTTGTTATACAGACTAGGAAAAGCAGCAATATGACATATTGCTTGGGACATGGTCCCAAGCTTTAAGACTAAATTTGAAACAATGAGGGAGATTCTCCATAGTATGATGATTAAAAATGTATGCCTATGCTTACAAATCAGGTGTTTGTGTTAGGAGAGTCAATTTCGGCATTGAGTAAAACGATCTACTATGCGATGGTATGTGTAAGATTTTTTATATTGAAAAATAAGAAAATCTCGCAGGAGCAAACATATTTATTCAACTTACAGACATCCAAGACAATCAAATAGGTGGTGTATGATGAACACTATTGCAAGTGTATTCATCCTGAAATGGGTGCTCAGCATCCGTAGTGTGTTTTTCTTATTACCATTTTCTGCCTTAGGTGATATGACTACCATGAAATATAAACACTTTTTTATAGATCGATATTGGTTTTTACAATAGACAAAATGAAGCATTAGAATAACGGTTGTCTTATAATTGTATTTGAAAGAGTGCTTTAGAGGCGGATGGTCTATGCACAAGTATATTGCTAAAATGTGTCTAATCAATATAAATTGAACCTTCTGGATACTTTCATGGTGAAGTATTGGTATTCAATATGGTCTATTGGATGTTAATGTGGTATGTAATACGGTGATATATTAAAATTTTACAGTTATAGGCTTTCCCTTATAAGCGACTTGTTTGTAAGATAATACTCTATTGTTTGTAACAATTTTATTCCTGATAAAAACAAATAAGAAGAAATATCCAGAACTAAGTGTTACATTTTATTTAACTACGTACATTTTATCGATTTTACACAGTTATATTTAACATATATAACAAAATAATCATCATCTTCAACCCAAAAATATTTTAAGAAAAGAAAAACAATTTTGCTTACAAACATGTTTGCAGTTACATCGTTATAGATATTTTTTAATATTGTGTTTCATTTTGTAAATTAAATAAAAATGTTTTATTATATATTGTATTAAAGCTTTGCTCATTTAAGTAAATTTACTATTTATGAATCGCTAAAAACTAATATTTTATCGTATTTTATATTTCAAATGTATTATATGTACATTTATTTTTACAAGTTTAGTTGTTCAACGCTATAAAATTTAAAATCATAATTTTTTTACTACTTTTTCAAGTGTTGTCATAGTATAGAGTTATACTATGACAGTTATACTATGACATATTATAGAGTTATACTATGAGTTCGTCTTCTTTTAATGAATAATTAGTCTGTTTCAGAAAATGAATATTTCAAGTTTCGTCAATCATGTAAAATTTCAGTTCTTCCCTATTACACTAGTTGCAAAATAATAGAGAAATTAAATTAAAATTTTTAATGATGTAAATATATAAGGACAATGACTTATTCTGCTTTAACAGGAATAATAAAAGTTTTTACCTTACTTTTTACATGAAATGTCATGTAAATCGTACATGACGACATAATATTGAATGAGAATACATAGGAGATGATATCGGAGCGAACGAACAAAAGCTTTTCATTCCATTTCGGTAAAATTACGATTTTGGGAATCACCTTTGCATGCCGCTTTCGTTGTTCAAATGTTTCAGCCAATTCAATTTGATCTATTCAACATAAAAGTTTATAAATATACATAACGAAATGTAAACTGCAGCTTACCACATATTCGTATATTATATGACTATATAATGTAGTTTATTCAGTGATATGGTTTTAATGAATATTTGGTGTATTATAGACTTTATCACATATGAAATAAGATATTTTTCCCTTCATAAGACAAAAATGTGGAACATTTTTTAAATTTTTTCTTTATAAATAGCTCCCAGCAAGACAGAAAAGCATTTTTCATATACATTACTTAATTTTTTAAATGTGATTTTTGATGTGAGAAATATTTATTCCACAGATAACTAAGCACTTACCGCAAGTGGGAAATTACCCCAAATAATCTTACCAAACGATAACAATGTATTTTCTACTGGAAACCATATTGAAAAGGAGTTTTTATCACTACGCACTAAAGCAGCTTGTTTTTGTTCTATCAATAGTGCTAAAAGCGTTTTTTTTTTTTTTTTTTTTTTTGTCCTAGGACTGAAAAATCTGATGGAATATTTTTTAGGTCCTATGACTGAAAAGTCAGCTGTTTTCTAAGTGTTATTTATTAATTTTCTGTGCAAAATAGTGAAATTCAAACTTTATATTAAAGCATTGTATGTAAATAACAAAAATGTAAACACCGCATAATACTTACTTTGTGAATATAACCTGAAAAATGCAACTTTATATAAAAGTTAAGATTTTTAACGATTAAAAGTGTAATTCTGCATTATGATAAAGAATGTTTTTCATCACTCGGAGCAAAAGTGTCTTTTTAGTGCTTATCGTTTTTAAAAACTCGGCTGCGCCTCGTCTTTAAAACACGATTGCGCACTATAAAGAGCAACTTTCGCTCCTAATGTTGAAAACTTTTATTGTTTTAAGTGAAGTTGGAAATAAAATCAGTTAATATCATCATAGTGCGTTAAAAATTCACTAAGAGACCCTTATGAAATGTTATAGTTTTTTTAGGCTAGTGATTTCCCTAGGTCTTGGACATAAATGCCATTACTCTTCTATAACATCTATCCCGTAGTAAAAATTCTAAAACCCTCTAGATAACTATAAAGTGATTAAATTTTGGTAAAGAACATAAAATTCCAGAGTCTTACACTTAACGAACGTTTTTATAAAAATGCATAAAACATATCAAAACAAACATAACCTCAAACATGCTACTTGTAGTACGCTGCAAAAATCTGTATTTGAAAAATTATTCACATGGATATAAAACATAAATTAACAATATTCTAATACCTAATAATGTAAATAATGGTATACTTTCATTAAAAATGTCAGATTTCATGAGTAAATATCCCAAAACATTTGAAGAAAGAAGAAGTCACCTAAACAGCTGACTTAACGTTTTACCACAATGGTCTGTGGGATAGTAATTTCCCACTTTGATACAAACAGCTGGTTCCTAAAGTCCTGTCTAGAGACAGGACAAGAAAAAACAGCAGAAACAATCATCACTAGGATTTATCATCACCGTATCCTATTTAGGATTACGGTGGGATACTATTGACCCACTGTTTGCTTAGAGATAAAATGTTTTTATAAGGTAAAAACATGGTGGGAACATGGTGTGACGGATTTAAAAACGTCCTATTTTGACGCCTGACATACCCGCCAAAACCTGACAGATTTCAAACGTCCTGACTTAACGCCTGACGCACCCGACAAAGGTTAACATTTCTCTCTCACCTCTCTTTATGCACCTGACTATACAGTTTAACTTGTCTGTCCTCTTAGGCCACGCCCCTGCTAGGCCACACTTCCATTATTATTTACAACTCACGCACCCAAATGAGGAACCATTCGTCTCACCTCCTGTTTACCCCCAATTTTTTTTAAATTGCTGTCTTCCAAAGCCACTATCCCCACACCTAATTTGTTTATGCCACAATATTAGTAAATGTGAATGATCTGTTCCATGATCTCGAAATCCAGCGGGTAGATTTTGCTTAAACATTGCATTTAAGAGTGTTTTGGCCCAAAAATAACTTTACAAAGAGCCTCAATCCCAGGAAAAATCGAACTTGGTCTAAGTTTAAGTTTAAAAGTAGTAATTTTTAAGATTGGTCTTATGGATTGCTATTTTGGTAAAAAAATAACTACTAAAAGTAAACAAAAATAAAGGAACATTTTTTTAACAGCTGTTATCTGTGAAGACTCTGGTGTAGATTTAATAGCTTGATTACCATGACACTATAATAAAAGTGAATAAAAACGAAAGAGCAAGGCTCGGTTAACCTGGTGCTATATATTTAAATATGTTAAGCAATCATGTTCCGGTGGAGCAGTTCTTGAGTATGATGAAGTTAGTTGTTCTATCGTATGGTGTGTTTAATCAGACCAAATGAATTTTATTCTTTTATGCCAGCTTTAATGCATTTTAATAATCTCTTGGAAAGGGGGACTTCTTAATTCTCAAATATTTTACAGTAAAATATAGGGGTGATTGCCCGGCAGCTACCATATTCTGTTGCACAAAAGCCCTCTCCCAACCATACCGGGAAACAGGTCTAACATTCCTTACGTCGTAGTCCGCAGTTCTTAAAAACCTTTTAAATACAAGAAGTGAAGGGCGAGAAGTGCAAAGTTCAGATATTTTGCCTGTACTGTATTCAGACCTCATTATACTTAGAAGGTTTCGACAGAAAATATGTTTAAGAGAACAACAACGAGCCCGCCTGATGCTGTCGTAAATTCTTCCAAAGCAAGTTCATAGACTTATAGACAGTTTCTCTACTCATACCTTAAGCCTGAATGAAAGCATTCATATCATTATAAATTAATAGTTAGGTTTAAATATAAATTTAAGTGGCTTTTATATATTATAAATGTCATATACCCGAATATTCTCTACAAAAATTATCGGTAGGGAAAGAGTGTATGAGAAATAAATAACTAAATCACTCTTTTGAGACATGGACCTCACATAATGGGTATTAACCTGAATATGAATGAGAGATGAGTGTAGGATGATTGTGGCGCGATATTGTAGACTAGTTAATGACTAAGGCCGACATTCTCCTTAGACAGGACTGTTTATTAATAGCCCAACAGCCAGCATATCTTCAATAAATTATTGACTTCTCATTAATGTTTTTTTTTTATCTTTTGAGGTCCCTAGAAACTAAATACACCGTTCGTTCAAATCCATTCATGTTTGGGTGTACTTCTGATGATTAAATTCCCAGTTAAGGGATACTGTTATTAATATAATTTTAATTAATGAAGATGCGTACCCTTTCTTTAAAATCATTTAATCCTTTGGGGCTTAAAGCTCCAAAAAACTGGTCAGTGTAATACAATACTGTTTAGTTTCGTATTTTGGTAATATTCCATTTGAAAATATACTTCAAACCAAATTATTAGGTGAATACATATAATTATATTCGGAACTGATGTAAAATTTTAGATGTTAGTCTAACTAGTTCAAAATTAAAATTTTTATTGTTTTTCCTATTTTTATGCTATAACATTTTAGCTTCATTGTATAAACGACTCTGACAAAGAACGTTGGATATATTATTTTCTTGAGATAAAAATAAGTCAAAGCGTCATTAATTAGCAAATGCATTATTGACTTATATACTTGTATTCTAATAAAAAGGCTTGTGAGAAGAACTATTAATTTAAAAATTTTATTTCTTTTTACTACATCAAGAGATTTCTATTTAAGTAGGTTTATATGTTGAAAAATGTGGAAGTATTTCATTTGACACGAAGATTGAGTATCGATTATTTTTGCCTCATTACAATTCATTTTTACCTTAATGTAAAGAGACATAGGCATTTTTAAATACATATTTCACAACTTCTACATTCATAATTAATCATTGTGAATTTATTTTTACGACTTCAAATTATGTATTAGTCGTTATTCGAAAATATAATTAGGGGATCGTACCTCTAATTGACATTATGACAAATCTCTGGATTAGCGAAATACATCATAGGCTCCAGTTCAGTGCAAAATCACGTTTTAAATAATCAGCTTATGTTTGGGCCCTTTGAAATGAAACAATAAAATTCAAAGGTTGCTTCATCTTTCAAAAGTTGTGTTCACTTTGATGTGTCGAGGAATTCACAATTGTCAAAGAACCCTTTTTAATTTGATTGACATGTTTGGTGTGTCATTAAGGTTTTAATCTTGACTGATTATAAAATTCCACTACCGTTATAATCAAATGTTAATGGATAATGTTTCTAATATTTCAATCGAACTAAAGGATTTTTTCTCTTTTATACAATGATGATCTGCTATATTTTCATTCAATTTCATTAACTTCAACTTGCTATGATACTTTTGGCATCACACATGTATGGTTCCTCACTGCCATGTATGATTGTATAAATTAGTTCTACATCCAGCCAAAGAGTTTTAATATTTTAATTTGAAAAACAAAAAACAAAAGTACAACTTAAGGATCCTTGGATCCTTGTCTGCAAAAGTTGGTTAGAATCGTGAAACCAATAAATTGCACACCCTAGCAGTTTTCTAACCGATAATTTGCTTGGACGAACCCGATAAAATCAATCCAAGTTATGAAACATGAAAAAAATCATTAATAATTATTGAATAGAATTTTTTAAGATAAACATTTAATGGTGTAATCGATTATATTATGAACGTCTGGTTCCACAGGCGATGATTGATTACCTCCAAATTATTTCCGTCTTACAATGGCAGCAAAGGGTAAATGGAATGAAGGACGGTGTACAAAACACCCATTTGTAAAAAGTATATCTGAAGCTTAGGGTTGAAGTTTACGTTTATGAGGTAGAGTAAATTTAATTTGTTTAGATTAACTTTGTTAGAAACACTTTAAACGTAATAAACAATTATATTTTACTTATTTGATGTGTATAATTTAACATTAACTGTTTGTCCACCATTATTACATCTGTATCTGAAACTATGACGGATTTCATCTGATTTATAAAACTACCATAACGAAGGGAGGGGTTAGTAAGTAGATCTACGGAATTGGTACGGTACAAACCATGTGTGCAAAGAACTACTACCTTCATAATTGTGTAAGACTACTTTTCTCGGTATTATACCGGGTGTCCACAAAGTCATCATTATAGCCACATACATGTTACACATATTGTTTTCAAGAGAATTTAATCCTGTTTTTACCCCATTAATTTTTCAGTACCTAATCTCAGCTGATTGACTTTAATACGGTTTACTTATAATGCACTACAAAAACAAATCGTGATGGCCTGACTAAATTGCCACCTCTTTCACGACACTTGATCTGGTCAGGTACCGGTCGTCACCAGGGGAACCCAATCCTTGACTTCGGTCTTGGAATTTGGAAGAAATAAGCAATAGAACGAAAGTAGTTCCGAAATAAGAAACTCTAAAAGAAAGAACAATAATCGCAGTAACATACATTACTCGGTAAATGTTAACTAAAATTTAAAAACATCGTAAGTTGATAAATAAACTAAAACAGGGTGTTTGGTAGACAGTGTCAAAATTGTTAAGGGGCTGTTATGCATGTAAAATGGAACAAGAACACGCAATTTAGGGAATTATATTTCACTCCACATCCCAGTAACAGTAATTTTAATATTTTTGAAATTTCTCGACATTCCTCACCAAAGTCTTGTTTTTAACAACATTTATCAAACTTTTTTATGACACGATTAGAATCTCCATAAAATTTTGTTTTAGAATAATTGTAGTTTTCCCCAATTGGGTGAGAGCTACTATGACTCTTTCCTATGACTCTTAAAGTCATATAAATTCTACTCGAAAAGAAAATTTAAGAAAATTAAGAAAAAAGGCACTATAAGTTGCTAGAGGAAGGTTTTTTATACTTCATGCTACAAACTGCCAATTTTCACCAAAACTATTACTATTTAGAGACAGGGACCCGACATAGTGGGTATTTTAACCTGAATATAAATGAGAGATGAGTGTAAGATGACTGTGGCGCGATCTTGTAGTCATAAAAAAACAAATATGTTTATGTGCCCTCCAGTTTACAGATGATAAGTAATAAGGTCAATTACAGTTTGATACCCGAGCGTTTATTAAGTAAAGCTACAATAATATAAAAAGAGAAAAATTGTCACTTTGCCAACCGTCTATTGGTAGTGAAAACCACATCTATAACAACCAACTATGAAGTTAATTAAAATACCAAATCGACTGCAATGTTTTCCTTAAGTATCAAATAGCCTTAAGATTAATATCGAGAGGTTTTATTGTGTCAAAGATCATTCAGACTTTCAATACCATCGTTGAAGCAAACGGGACTGTGAATCGTATTGCCGTTAGGCTATAATATCGAACCATTATATATATTTAACCATAATATATTATTTTTTTAAGTACAAAATTATAAGTGTTTTTCTTTCTCACAACTTAAACAAGAAAAATACTTGAATTGCAAGTAGTTTTCGTGCAGTTGAACCCTTAACATTTAAATTTCCTTTGGTGGAACCAATTTATTATGTTACAGCTTACAACAATTTTTTCAAGACGCTTGAGAAAGGATGGTTCAGATAGAAAGTCACTAATAACATCTAATAACATAATAGTCTCCCGTTTATCCTAAGCTCTTCTAACCTTCCTACCCTCCCCCCCAACAATTCCCTAGTGTGAATGCAGGCGGTGTCTCGAAGATTGATTTACGTATTCATTTAGTGTTAACTCGCGGGACATTTAATTTAGTTCCTTGAGACTCACAAAATTAATTTCCATTACGGGCATTGAACTTTTGATAATTAACCTTCATAAGGATTTTGGCAGTGTTTTAATGTAATTATTTAGTTGCTAAATTCAGTTTTGTAAGCCATTTTATTTATTGACTGAGCACTTTTATGAAACAAATTTATTCAAAAAGCATTTTAGCACTTACTTTTTTCTTTTTTATGATTTTGGTGGACCTCTTTTTGCCTTACTTTGCCCCGTCCACATAGACTAATGATATGTGCTTGGATCGTGATAGACAAAGTAGGGGGGCGAGCCACTACAGCACAAGGTTAAAGGTACTGATAAAAGGCAATAGCAGAACGCGGATTCGAAAACACGACATCGCTGCCATGGTCCCGAAGTCCGGTGCGCTAACCACTACGTCACCGACTCACCCAACATAAGGGTTAAATTAAATTGTCCTCTACAAATGAAGGATTTTAATTTGAGTTAATTTACGTTTTCTTCAAATATCCAATTATGAATGTAAAAAAAATAAAAGAAAAAACATCTATAGCATGAGATAAATTTTACTTTTTATATAGTTTAATTGCTGTTCTGAACCAAACATAAAATAATGTAAACATTTTGTGTCGAAAAATTAAACATTAAATTCAATCAGACCCATCTCTTAACACAATAGGGCGTGAGTAAACATTGTGACTAGACATACAGTTTTGGTATCACAATCACATAATTTAGATACTTTCTTCAAAGCCTAAAGAGGGAAAACACTTATAACAACCACGAGGGCTCTCCGACCCTCTGGAACCTCATAAGATGCTAAATGACATTCATCTCTTTGTGATTCATCATTTGTACGAACTGTTCTATAAAGATGGTTTTGAAACAGCGTGTATCATCAAGAGAACGGTAGATGTTGTGCAAAACTTGAATGCAAAGAAGTTAAAATTAAATGTTCAAGTCTTGCAAAGTTGTATGGTTTAAATCATATTCCGCGGGTAACAAGCAAATCCATTGACGGGAAATTTATGATTTTTTATTCATTTATAAATTTTTTTAATTGGCAATTTGTTTAGCTGTCAAGTCAGGCATAGTGTGATGTGAAACGTACACTATAATAATTTACGTTAAAATTACAACTAAACAGAGTTTCTATATTTTCAATTTGTATAATGAATTATAATATTGTCAATTGAAAATTAAACCACTTTTCTGTTGTTATAAAACATATGGGACGAAAATAGAGGGAAGACCAATGGAAATTACCTTAATAGGAATGCTACAACTTCTCTCAAGTAGTTTTGATAATTTACTGTTCATAGACTAAGATCTGAAAATTGTTGTTTTTACATTTTCAGAGTTTGATTTTAGGTTGTTCTTTTTATTTTTATTTTAAGGCCGTATTTTCATTTATATTCTTTGAAATTTAATTAATGATAATGTGAGGTATTTGGATATGAAAATAATAAACAAATAGTTTAATATTATCTGTATGGCTATGACTTCTTAAGAATGATTCTAAGATTTTAAAACATTTTTTTACCATCATTTACCCACTACTCAATTAAAATAATTTAATGGTATATAAGCGTAAATTCAAAAAATTTAAATGTTGGTACATCACTAGTTTACAATGTATAATGGACATAAATAAGATTAAATTAAAAACATATATTTGACAGATTACATATATTTTTATAAATAAAAATCTAATTATTGTATTTAAATATGTCTTTTTTTATACAGTATATTAAGGATTACTCATATAATACGAGTTTGGCTATACAACTTTTAATTTTAAATAAATTAAAATACTTTCCAAGTGACATTAAAAATTATTTCCCAGCTAATTTATTTGCTATTTACAATACGATTAAAAAATCATGAGCAAGATCATTTTAAAGAAGCAGACTACACTAATTTTTGAAAGTATATACACAGAATGATAACTAAAGTAAACTATATTTAGTAAATAAAGCAATGGACTCTCCTGGACATGATAACAAGACTGCTGTAATGGTGTTTGTCTGACAGTGTCAATTAATTTAGTGTTATAACTGCCCTTTTAATTGCTACTTCCATCAAAAGCTCTGTATTCGCCCCTTAAATGAATCTGAATAAAAATTTCAAAGTGGTTTCTGATTGTTCAATTAGTATGATGTTTGTGCAAATAATGGAATATATTTTTTTTATATAAATGCAATTCAATGAAAGAGATATTTAAATCTACAAAAATTACAGAAAACACATTCTTCACGAAATTCCGTAATCTTTGGCTTCTCGTGGTTTAAAATGATTGGTTTAAGATGATTGTATAATGACGTCAGAATATAAATTGAGTATAAATTATATATTTATGTATTTTTTTATTCAATTGGCTGTATAATTAGACCAAACAGATAGCTCTCACAATTCTTTATTAAAACTAATTTCCTGTTTGATAAATTGTTTGCTTAATTAAATAAAATAAATCCCAGCGAGGTCAGTAGTGATATAATGTATGTTCAAGAACCGGAGTTTTTACGCAAAAACCGTGTATGTTCAAGAACCAGCGTTTTTACGCGAAAAGCACGTATGTTCTGGAACCGAAATATTTTAACATGAAAAGAAAATTATGCACTAAATGTATATTTTTGTACTAGATGGTGTTAGTATCACTTTTATATCACGATGAAATTGTAAGAATTAAAATGAAAAATTGATAATTTTATGAACTAATTGATAAAATTAAGAAAAAGAGATCAAATTAGCTTAGTGCTATTTTTATAGAATTTTTAAGACTGATACTTTGGCACTGAGCTAACTTGACCTCTGATAAATGTAGTAAAAAATGGTGATTTTTTTATTATGTAATATGGTGCATTCTCCTTTATTACAAGTGGCAATCGCAAACTTGTGATATGTCACAGTTTTATAGGAACATGTTGAGAGTTTCCTTTAGCAGTCCACCAGTTACCGTATTTTATTTTGTGGATAAAGAAGATAGGCAATCATCACTTTTGGCAGATAAAGAGCGATTTAAACGAAGAATTTGCGAAGCTGAAATAAATTTGTCCACAAGTTTTTACCTCAAGATTCAACACATGGAGAAATGTTGCAATGCGGACCATAGATTCTGTAAGGTCAGTTTCTTTTTTAAATAATCCTAATATTATGTAAGGGCCTATTATTATGTATTAGTATAACAGTTATGAAAACTGAGTATGTCAGTCGTCTTTTAACTTCCATACTGTATAGGCGCTATTAGAACATGTCAAACCAGCCCCAACGGTCGAGTACTAGTCAAGATCCTCAGGATCAACAGTCTGTAAGCTCTAATTCAAGGAATTCAAACCAAGCTCAACGGCCGAGTACTAGCCAAGATTCTCAGGATCAACAGTCACCAAGATTAAATTCAAGGAATCTTTATCTAGATTTCCCAAGGTCTTTTGAAACATATTACAATCGTCAGCAAGGAGTTAGACGACCTATTCAGAGGGGGTTTGTTTCATCAACAAAATGGACACCTTTTGATTCAACATGGTATAAGGCGCAGACAGTGTATGCTCCATCAACTATGTCTGCGGGACCAATTCAAGATCCTCAAGTGACAAACAGTCAGAGTGATTCAAATAAACATTTGTTGAATGAGCTGTTAAATGATTAACACAGATGATGCAATAGTTGTTTTTAAGAAATAGTTTGATAAATAATGGTAAAATTTGCAATTTATTTGATAACCTTTAACTCTGTGTGCTCAAATTGTGTACAAAGTCTTACTTTGTGCGTCAATGGACCACGTGATTTGTGTGTATAAAACCATGTTTGAGAAGTTGAGGTCTAGTCTTATTTCAAATACTGCCACGAGTGAGTTGCTAGCGAGGAATCGTTCAAGTAAGTACTTAAAATGGCTTTCTCTAAAGGTTTCATAATTACTAATGATATGAAAATTGAATTTAAAGATGTACAATTGAATACCAAAATTATTTTAATAACTGAATCACCATTGACGGGAAGAAGCACTCTTTGCTTGGATGTAGATAAATGGACAGAATTTAAAAAAAGTATATATGATATTGATCAAGAATTCTATAAACGGTTTAACTACCAGTATTCTGATTTAAGTGAGAATCCTTATATACAAGAGTAAAACTAATAATAGCCTATATATTTTCAGGTGAAATGGAGTACATCTTAGATTTTCAAGGGTTTAAAAATGGAAAAGAATTTATAATTAAGGAATTGGCTATTGTTTCAACAGATGGGAAAATATATGAACTGCATCTTTTTCTACCTCCCTACAGTTTACATCAGCTTCCTCAAGATGTTAGAAAACAGGTTCACTGGTTGGAAAAGCATTTGCATGGATTATATTGGAGCTATGGATTTAAAGAATATTCTCAAATAAAAGATATATTTAAACTAGTTTCAATAAAAGGAAACGTTTATGTAAAGGGGCTAGAAAAAACCAGCTTTATTTCACAACTTTTGTCTGATTTTGATGTGGAGGTAAAAAATTTAGAAGATTTGGGATGTCCGAAACTATCAGTATTAAAGCAACAATCGCAAGTGAATTTCCTCAAACCATGTTCCTTTAACCATTCTCCACATAATTGTGCCTATGTTAATGTCTATGTCCTACTCCACTGGTGGAATATGGAAAAGAATGTCATCACTGATCGCATCAAGAATATTGATTTAGCTATTAAAGAATGGAATGAGCGAGGATTTATGATGAATGAAGAAATGATTAAATATCTCCCAAAACACTTTATTATTCACAACATTGGTTATTTGGAATCCATCTATGACAAACTTTCACCACATTTGCAAATGGATCCTGATATCATTGGAAATTTGAGGTGTAAAGATCATTACCAATTTGCTGTTGAGGGCAATGAAATGGATGGTCCAATCATTAAGAGGAAGTACTGTTATCATTGTAATGGGATAACCTCTGACCCATCTGCCAATGAGAGCAAGTCTGAAACATGTGATAACCCTCCCAGTTTCTAACCAGCTGCGATGGAGGAATCATCTTCAGCCTCGTCTTCATCAGAAGGAGATGTATGTTGTAGTTTATTTAATTTTAAAAAGTGTGATTTAGTGAAGTCAGGATTTTATAGAACTAAATGTTTTCAGAATATTGTTTGTTGTGGTTGTGGGTGGGAGTCAGGAAATAGAAAGTTATCACTAAAACACATTAATATTGTACATAAATTTAGCAATCCTGATTGTGAAATGAGTAAAAAATGCAATATGAGTGACTTTAAAGACTATAGTAAATTTAAATCAAGGGTAAATTAAATTGAAAAAATTTTGAAAGAAACTTTTATTTCATATCCAAAAGCGTATCCAGACATTGAGAAGATGGTCCAAAATGGGTTTTATTATACTGGAATAGATGATGCCACTTCCTGCATTAGCTGTGGTGTTACAATTGATGAATGGAACCAAGATGATGATCCCATGGAGGAACATAAGAAAGCATCTCCATTTTGTGAATTATTATAGACAGTTTTATTTTGTAAAAATACACACAAAGTAAAAACCCTCCATGTGTCTTTATTTAGCCATTTCCTCAACATCTTTCCTACAGAAATGATGAAAATTAGAGCAGATATTGCTAAAGAGTTACATAAACAGTCTCGTAAAAACTTTCCAACCCGACATGTTGAACTTAAAGGAGTAAATGATCTATACCAAGCTGATTTAGTAGAAATGATACAGTTTTCTAGAGTTAATAATGGGTATAAATATATCTTGACAATGATAAACTGTTTTTTTCAAAATATGCCATTGCTGTACCATTAAAAACAAAAAAAGCTGATGAAGTTGTTGAAGCATTGAAACCTATTTTAAAAAAAAACATAAAATGAAACATTTTCAAACTGATCAAGGTACTGAATTCTTTAATGCAAAAGTTAAGTCATTGTTAAAAATCTATAATATTAACCACTATTTCACTTATTCTGATAAAAAAGCTTCAATTGTTGAACGATTTAACCGTACATTGAAAGGGGAAATGTGGAAATTATTTACTGAATTAGGAAGTTTTAATTGGTTGGATATACTACCAAGTATTATACAAAAATATAATAATAAGAAACATAGAACTATTGGGGTTAAACCTATTGATGTTACAAAGGCGAATGAAAAAGAAATACTTATAAGAATAATTGGAAAAAGAAAGAAACCTCTCTACAAATATAAATTTAAGGTTGGAGATAAAGTAAGAGTTAGTTTGAGATTCAAACAATTGTCTAAAGGGTATTGGCCACGGTGGAGTAATGAAATTTATACTGTGTCGGAAATTCAACCAACAAACCCACCAACTTACATCTTAAAAGATTCAAAAGGTAAAATACTTAAAGGAGGGTTTTATCAAGAAGAACTGAGTAAAACTAAGTTTAGTGGTATTTACTTAGTTGAGAAAGTAATAAGAAGAAAAGGAGATAAATTGTTAGTCAGGTGGTTGGGATTCGACAAGACGCATGATAGTTGGATTGACCAAAGTGAGCTAGTATGAAATTAATTAAGCAAAAAGTTAAATTTAATATAGTCAATTTGGATAAAATTATTAAATGCAATTCACAAAATAAAAAGGGTATAGTAAAACATGGTGCATTACTGCCAAATAACATAAGATGCATAATATGTGGCCCGTCAAACTGTGGTAAGACCAACGTAATGTTAAACCTCCTTTTTTCTCCTCACGGGTTACATTTTAAAAATGTTTATGTTTTCTCAAAATCTCTTAATCAACCAAAATATAGATTTTTGAAATGTGTGATGAAAAATATAGAAGAAATAGGATTATACATGTTTTCTGATAATGATGAAGTTTTACACCCCAACGAAATAAGGCCTAACTCCATAATGATTTTTAATGATGTAGCATGTGAAAAACAGCAAAACATAAGAAATTATTTTTCAATGGGAAGGCATAATAATGTTGATACGTTTTATATCTGTCAAACATATAGTTATATTCCAAAACAGTTAGTTAGAGACAATGCAAATTTTATTATTTTGTTCAAACAAGATTATCGCAATTTACAGCATATTTATCATGACCACGTGAACACTGATATGTCTTTTGATATGTTTAAGCAAATATGCACAAATGTATGGCGTAGTGGTAAAAATCAATTTGTTGTAATTGATAAAGATAGCGAAATGTCTAAAGGTCGTTATAGGAAAGGGTTAGATGTGTTTATTAATAATTAATGGAGTGGAGGGGAAATTTGATTTCAAATTAATATATATCGACCTCTACTATGCTGTTGAATCACTAGTGAACTGTTAACAGTGTAAGCAGCTGCTACCATCTCAAATGGCTGAAAACTACTATGATGATTGGACTAAAAATAAAACCAAAGAAGAAATAGTTAAGGAAATTAGTGAGTTAAGAAGAAATATTAAAAAGAAACACCAAGCTTTACAACGTCAATTAGTTGATACTAATGAAATGCTTGAAAAACAATGGAAGCCTGTGTCTGAACCGTTGATAAAACTCCTGGAAGGGCATGAAGAAATTAAATTAGAACAAAATGTTATAAATGATAGAAAAAGAAGGCGTAATAGCGATACTGAAGAGGTTATTCCTGCAAAACAATTTATACCCACGCCTGAGCAAGGAGAGAAAAGGAAGCGTAAAATTAATTTGCCAACCCACGATGGTTACGAGAGTGATTATGATTATGATGATGGTAATGTAGAACTTCCACAACCTAAACGCCTTGCAGCTGTTAGTGATAAACATGAAACGAGTGACATGGAGTTAGACGAAGAGGAACACGATTTACAAAGAGGTGAGGAGATGGAAGAAGAACCTATTGTTTATGAAACACAGCCAACAGCAGAAAACCTGTTAAGAACGCCCAAGGGAAAAAATCTCGCTAAACAGTTTGTAGAAAACACATTTACTGGTAGTATATCTAAAGATTACTTTTTAAAATTAGTTAGAGGAGGAAAAGATATTGACCATAACTATGGTGTGCGTGTGGATGGAAACGATTGGATGATGGGTGATAAAAAAATTGAAATTGATGAAAATGATATTATAATAAATGATGTTAAATATAATGGCACAAGGGGGCTTTATGAGTTAATATTTATGAATTCTCCAAATCCATATATTTACTCAGAGGATGATTTAAAAAATTATGCCACTATTGTAAGGGATACAAAAGTTTACAGAGTAAATTATTCGGAACTGGGTAAAAAGAGATCCAACAGAGGGCGCAAGTACTTAAACATAATTGCTCCTATAATAAACAAATGGGATGCAAGTGGAAGTGGAATTTCCCAGAATTCTGCAAAAAAGTTGCAAAGAAAAATGCCATTGCATGATTTTATAAAAAAAGAAAATCCTATGACTACATATTCAGATATGGTTTTACCCTCAACAAGTGGAAACGGTGTACCGCTTACCAATGATAAACTTGAGTATATTTATTTTGATGATCCAAATGAACTTGTTGACCGTCTTCGCCTTTTATATGGTTCACAAGAAGCTGGTAACAACAGTCATAAAAAGGAAATTGATTCAATAATAGAAGAATTATTGGAATTGGAAAATGAAGGTAAAATAAATGTATAAAACTGATTAATATTTTATTTTTAAATAAATTTTCACGTTATTTTTAATTCTTGTTTTTCCTTTCTTCCCTCATTTCCAATCTAGACTTCATCATGAGTGTAGATAAATTTGGTCGTTTCTCAAGCTCTAATTCTGTTTCACAAGCTACGCGAGGGCCAAAAGGTGAAGGTTTCAATCTTACTAAAGCAGGGGACTATGACATTCAGTTAAAAAGAATTTGTAATGTGGGTGCACCTACAGAAATAGGAGATGCTGTAAATTTAAATACTTTAAATGTTTCTACAGAAAAATGTCTATCGCGCAGTGAAGAAAATGTTTACGATGCGAAAGGTTTTAAGATAAGTAATATTGGTGTACCCATTAATGATGGTGATGCTGTTAATAAGCTTTATTTTACTTCAAACACTCCAAAAAAATTTAAAGATAGTTATTCTTTTCATCAGTATAGGATCCAAGGTGTTGCTATGCCTTTAGTTGGTGGAGACGCAGTAAATTTTGTCACATTTAACAATAAAGCTATAGTTATAAACAAAGGAAGTTTTAGTGCTAAAGGATTGAAAATATCAAATGTTCATGACCCAAAGCTTGGTCAGGATGCTGTAAATCTGCGATATCTGCAGGCGAATACATTATTTTTAAAGGGTGATTACGATGCCAAAGGACATGGTATAAAAAATGTAGCTCCGCCTATAGGCATGGGAGATGCTGTAAATTATGCATATTTAAGCGATGTGCTGGCTGAGATGGCTTATACTCTTCACAAAATATTGAAAAAAGAAAGTCCAAAACTTGCAAAGGAAGAGTGGAAAAAAAGGTTACTAAATCATTGCATACTTGTGATTGGGGTGATTTGTTTGCAACAAGTGAAAATTCAGTGCTGCAACTAGTAGATGGTGCACCCACATCTGCTGTGATAAATACAGGCAGCGCATATGTTATTGATCATTAATAAAATGAAACCCAGCACCGGACGCATCAGTTATCCCAGAGGCTCAGGCCTGTTAGGTAGTATTGCCGGTGTTGCTGGAAATCTTTTAAATAAAGCTATTGATATTCTACCAACCGAATTACACATTCCAGGCTATCAATATTGTGGTCCAGGCACGAATTTAAAAAAAGATTAGCCAGAGGAGATCCCGGTGTAAACAAATTAGATTCTGCTTGTAAATTACATGATATAGCTTATTTAAAATATTCTGACAGCAAAAATAGGTTGATTGCTGACAGAGAGTTAGCAGAAAGAGCTTGGGAAAGAGTTAAGGCTTCAGACGCAAGTTTATGTGAAAAAGCAGCAGCTTGGACTGTAACAAATATTATGAAAGCAAAAAGTAAATTTGGTGGAGGCAAAAAGAAACTGCATGTAAAGAGAAAAAACACAAAATGCAAATGTAAAAAATCTTCAAAAGTTAACAAGAGGAAAGGGAAAGGATTGTATTTAAGACCCTACAAGGGTTCTGGTGTGAGTAAAAAAAAAACATCCTCTACACAACGAAGGAAATAAACTATATACCTTACAAACCACTGAATACTATGGATATATTAAAATGGGCTGAAATTTTAAGAATACCATATTTTAGAGGAGTATTTATGAGAGATTCTCTACCTTCTAGAATTAATGAACGGGAATGTGGAATTGTAAACTTAGACAGTATCAATAATAAAGGAACTCATTGGGTGTGTTATAAGAAAATTGGCTTAAATGTGCAATACTTTGACAGTTTTGGAAATCTGAAACCTCCAATTGAACTTCAGCGATATTTTAACAGTGGGCCATTCTATACTAATGTTCATTATAATTACTTTCCTCTTCAAAAAGACGATCAGGTCAATTGCGGCCATTTATGTTTAGACTTTCTGGCAAGTAACACATAATGATTTGTGTGAGAAGAAATACATCTCGTATCCGATACATGTTATTTCCACCATTTGATCTGTCATCATCAAGTGAATGGGAAATGGGATTCCATGATCTACTAACATATAACTCAATTCCTAATATAGAGGAAAACGTAAATGATAAGATATGTTTTACAAATGGAGTCACAATATCCTTGCCAACAGGTTCATATGAAATAGATAGTATTAACGATTTATTAGAAAGCAAATTGAAAGACAAAACTTGGGAATTGATTTTAAACTACATGCAAACAACAACACATTAAAAAGTGAAATATTCTGTGATCATGGTATAGTTTTTACTAAGGAACAAACAATAGGACCCCTACTGGGATTCAACAAGATCATAATTGAACCAAATAAATGGGTTGAATCAAAAAACCAAGTTTCCATTAATAAAGTAGATGTCATACGAATAACATGTAATGTTGTAAGGGGGTCATACATTGACGGCATTGAAGGCCACGTTTTGCATGAATTTTATCCTACAGTTGCTCCAGGTTTTAAAATTGTAGAAAAGCCAAATACTGTAACATATCTCCCAATAAATAAACAAAACAGTTTAGAAGAAGTAGTTATTGCATTGGAAGATCAAAACGGGCAATTGGTAAATTTTAGAGGTGAAAACATCAACATACGTTTAGTTATACGGGAGAAACAGCGAAGATAACATGGGGCTGGTATTTTATGGAAGACAACTGTCAAACAGGATCCAAACTCTGCACAAATATCCAATCATTCATCATACAACCATTGGTGGAGAAACATCTCAGCAACCTGAGTGTGTAAGAAGTAAAACTGTTAAACAA
Organism: Neoaliturus tenellus; assembly: GCA_030545055.2. Classification (NCBI taxonomy): domain Eukaryota; kingdom Metazoa; phylum Arthropoda; class Insecta; order Hemiptera; family Cicadellidae; genus Neoaliturus; species Neoaliturus tenellus. The sequence goes on along the minus strand of CM061536.1, from coordinate 72,772,819 downwards.
CTAACTCCTGAGAACCGACAGTTTTTAAAAAGTATTGGAATATTTAAAAATAAGAAATGAATCGAATTATAAATGTCAATGGTGAACTCAATGTTGACAATAGTATCACTGATTATCAGTTTCATTCACATAATTCTTACTCTTCAAATACATTTGGAAATAGTGATGAGATAAGAATACCTATTCATCAACAAGATGTATATACATTACCAAGTGAAAGTTATTTATTAATTGAGGGTAAAATAAAAAAACCAGATGGAACAAATGATGATACTACAACAAATTTTGTAAATAACGCAATTGCTTTTTTATTCGACGAAATCAGATATGAATTATGTGGAACTGAAATTGATAGGGTGAAAAATGTTGGACTTACAACTACAATGAAAAATTTACTTACCGCTCGACCTAAAGATGTATACTGGATGGAAAATGCTGGATGGAATTTGAAAACACTTGACAAACTTGGTGATAAAACAAGTTTTTCATTTTGTGTACCTCTTAAACTTCTACTAGGGTTTGCCGAGGATTTTAAAGAAATATTGTTGAACGTCAAGCAAGAGCTTGTATTACTAAGGTCTTCATCAGACAAAAATGCAATATTACAAGTTGTAGATTCAGTGCAAGATAGTAAATTTAATTAAGATAGTGTGGAAAATGCCTTATGTCAAAATTGATGATGAAATAAAATTGTCACTTTTAAAATTAGTAGAAAAGGATCAACCCTGAGAATTGCATTTAGAAGGTGGCAGATACATGAATATCCAGTCTTGCCACAAACAGATACTCAGACATGGACTGTTAAAACTTTGTCAGTTATTGAGAAACCAAGGTATGTCATAGTAGGATTTCAGACTGATCGTAAGGACAAAAGTGATAAAAATGCATCGCAATTTGATTATTGTGATTTACAAAATATTAAACTGTACTTAAATGGAACTTACTATCCTTACGATCCAATGAATGGGAAAAGTCTTTATTTTACCAATATTACACAAAGTTTCAATCATCATATTATGCTGGAACAGATGATCAACCATGTATAAGCAAAAATGATTTCTTGACAAAACTCCACTATTTGTGTGTGATTGTTCCAAGCAATCAGAGTCTGTAAAAAGTGGAACCATTGATGTACGTTTAGAGTTTGAAACTTCAAAAGCAATTCCAGCAAACACTGCTGCTTACTGTTTGATTATTAGTGATTCATTAGTTTACTACTCTCCACTATCTGGAATTGTAAAGAAAGTAATGTAATTTATTCTGATTTCAAATATATGTATATATAATATATTGTGTGTACTTTATTCATATGCAACTCTCCCCATTAAGACTCAAGGATTAATAAATACACAGTTTAATATTACATACAATGATTTATTTACAAATAACTTTTTCTACATAGCTTTCTTTTTACAGTTTTTTACATTCATAATTTCAAATTAATATTTACATAAGAAAATCTGAAGTTACAAATTACAAAGCTTTACCACATAACCTGTAATGGCCATAAGCTAAAGTGTTTATTTTATCATCTAATACCACTCTTTTGTCATCTTTTGAGTTTAATGCTACTTTATTTACAGTCACAGTGCTGGTAACATGATTTTTTGTTTTGAAGGATGTTTGAAGTCTAGTCTTACAAAGTTTTTGATCAAATAAACATTCTTTAAAATCCTACATTGTTATACTTTTTTCAACAACAGTTTTGTTAACTCCTTTTGCTCTTTTCTTTACAAGTGATTGAAAGATTTCGTAACAGTAAAGTTTTGGTTTTAATCCTACAAATTCAACAATAATTTTACCTGAACACTCATCCTTAAATTTTCCAAGAACTTTCTTATTTGCCATAGAAAAAACAGAATGTTTACTGTCATAATTGGATGTATCAAAATAATCTTTCAATTCAGGATTGTTCATATCAACATATACATCATTAGTTATTATCTCATAAAAAAAGAGTCAGTATCAGAATACAACAATCTTATTTTAGAGCCAAAAAACTTTTTCATTATGTGGCAATGAAAGTGATACATGTGGGATTTACTAAGTTCTAGAACTGTAAATCCAATATATATGGGTTTGTTAAAGAGTACTGACTCCTTTTCATATGAAACTGCAGCTAAAGATTCACTATAAATAATTCTATTAAGAAAAATAGGTTTACATATTAGTTTATCTAACCTCTTTTGTGATGTAACAAGTTCTAAATTCATACGACGGCGAATGTTTTCAATACTTTTACCATACAACGCGTTATTCATTTTTTTATAAAGATCTTCTTCAAACGGATTTCTAGCACATGTTCTTTTTTCTGTGTTCCAATCAATGTAAGATTTTAAAAAAGGTTTCTGTTTGAACTGTAATACACGATGAATTTTTTTCAACTTTAAGCCTAGCTGAATAGCCTGCTTTAAATTCACATAATGACAGATGTATTTCTTCTTGTTTTCTAGAGTACTTAATAGTTTCTTTGCTTAGAATTAGGTGGAGCTTTATTTTCTGGTGATAATGGAAGATCATTGTGTTCATCATGCAAATGAACAGGATAATCAATATCAACTTCGCAAATGTATCCAATTGGAGAGTCATCTGAGATTTTTTCAACATCAAATGATTTCAATTCACGTTTTTTTCATCCATCTAAACGACTTATAAGGTAATGGCATGCTCATGGCCAGCCCATATAGGTGTTTGCATCAAGATACATAAGATATTTTGACTCAATATTAGGATTATAATCATCTCCCATATATTTATTGTTTGCTACTGAATGTCTTTTAGAACAAGTTGTTATTCCACCACGGACCCCGCGCTCTATAAACATGTACATATCATAATTTGTGAGAAGATCTAGCTTAATTTTAGTATACTTAAGCATAGCATCAAATGTAAGCCTGGTAAAGAAAAGTAGTGCGCACAGTCCAACCCATAGTTGTCTATACAAAGTGATCTGAAATTTTCATAAGTGTCGCATAGTAACAGTACATCTATTTTCAAATATAAATCACTGTAACTTCCCAAGTCTTCACATTTAAATTTATCCCACACCATTTTTGCATGTTCATATTCTAAGTCATCAATTGGATCAAGTTGAAAATAGCAGTTTTCTTTTTCTGGGTCGGCTATTGACGGGTTCCCCTATCCCCTTGCAGAAGCAGGATTTATCTGGTAAACATTTTTCTTTAAGTTTTTCCCAACTATCAGTATAATGATAGGGGTAAACTCCTTTGCGCGTGACTAAGGGTAATTCTGATTCAGAGAAAAACTTTCTAGTGTGTAGAAACTGTTCTTTTGGTAAATTATTAGCCAGTTCACTCAACGATCGGTCCATAAAACGAAAAGTGTCAATGAATCGTAAAGTGATTCCAGACTGAGTGTTTTTGGAAAAAGTAACAAACTTTTCGGTTGTATTTGGTATCACTCCTATTTTATAGTTGTCACACCCTAATTCACGAACAATTATATGATTGTCATAGTTTGAACTACCGTGCATGAAAACTGGCAAAAATTTTTGCGCTTGCCTCTTAAGATTACACGATGCACAAAGCACATTCCTGAACTTGCCACTGAAGTGGCAATGATCACGCACAGGAGTGTTCAACAATGTAAATTCAGAGTCACATAATTCACAGTGAGTAGCATTTTTAAAACGTTGACGCTCTTCATGCGTCAAAGGATGCATGGGTAAATTAATGTCTGTCAAGTCGCCTATTAAATTGGCAAGTGTTTTCAGATAATGTATGAATTTCTTTGCAGCATGTTCCCCCTATAAATATATGGTTCTTTTGGCAAGTAATTTGTTATTGACTGAGGAAGCGTTTCATCATAAACTACATAAATTCCAAAGCTCATTGGTTCATGAACATTGTTTACAATAGTCTTTTTTGAAATTTTCTTATTTACTTTTACTAACATACATTCAAAGTCTGCATAAACAGCTATGGGAAGTTTCAGGAATGGTGATAATTCTTAAATTGCAAAATATTTGATGAACTTGAGGAAACATCTTTTACTTTTGAAGGCATTAAAACTCTCACAGGTTTCTGATTTGAACATTCTTGAATGTGAGACTTTAATTTTGATTTTCTATTCAATCCTTGATAATGCTTAAAGCACCGCTTGCAAATAGATATTTGACGAGTGTGAGTGGTCAATTGACTCCTAACCAGCCTGCTAAAATCTGATATGTAACAGTAATGGGAAATTCCACTTTTACTAATGAATAACAAATCAAAATGGTTTGGCTTTTCTTCTTTCGAAATTCGCAAAGGGAAAACTTTGTTTTGTCCATCAAGACCATATAAATTTATGCTCACTTTACTGTTCATTTGCTCAAACTTAGAAATCTGTTTGATAGGAGTTGGGAATGAAATTCCTGAAAAATTAAATTGATTTCTGTGTTCCAAAGATTTAGTTGTTATTCTGCAATCTTTAGTGTATTTTGAGATCAGCGCCCATTCAAAGCAATTGACGTCATGGAAATTTTTGGGATTTATGACCGCTCTCTTTTTTGCTATTACACTAGGCAGAGGAATGTAAGTACTACCTCTAAGTGGTCTGTATCGTGATGTTCTAATTAGAAACCCATCAACGCTAGATAAAGTCCATCCCGAACCCTTTCCCTCATATTCTTCCTCTTCTTTGCATAGCTTTTTGAACATTTTTCTTAAAACCGCTCCTACAAATGTGCTTGCTAATACTGATTTATTTTTTGTTTTGAAGTTTCTTTGTTGTAGCTCACCTGAGATCGGTTTCACGTAGGTGCATTCACAAACAATATTAAACTTAAGAGCCCCATATGAATCAAGCGTACTGTGAATAATTGTTTCTACATCTGGTTTAATATGGTTTAAAATCAAACATAAGTCTTTAATCTGTTCATTCCATTCCTGTAGTAAAAGGTTTTTAAATTTCCACTAAACGCGTTCCTCAATTCAAAAAATTCATTTAACGGCTCCCCATTGTAAAATCGAGATTCACTCTTCGCGTGGTAGCTTCATTTTCTGAATCAGTTCCATGAAATCCCCCTCAGAGTCAACCTCCATCCTGTGAATTAATACAACGGTTTTAATATCTATAGTATTGAACTAACTTGCAAAAAATGTTATAATTTGGAACACGGAAAAATTTAAAATTTGTTTGGCAAAAGTATTGAAAATATTCTTACAAATGATTAGTACGAAGCTTTTCTATCAAGCTTTATTTCTTCACACTCTACACCTTCAGTTTTGGTGATTTTACTACCTACGTCATAGAGCATTTTTTCAACATTTTTGTAAGTTACTGACTTTGGATCTGTCACAAATACAGCTTTAGTAGATACTTTAGTCCAGTATTGTTTAGGTTTTAGCCTTTTTAATTCTCTAGTGTCGGTCACCTCGATTTTTATCATCAACTGGCCTTCTTCACCCGGAGTAGTAAGTTTTCTTATAAGTTTCTTTTTTTGTGTTTGAAAAATCTGCTTAACTTTGAGAGGGCCACTTTTTTTAGTTTTAAACAGTTTGTCAAATTTAGTGGGACCACCTAAATCAGTTTCACTCTCCGAACCTGAACTATCATCATCATGATCACATTCATCTTCTGAAGAAGATTCACTAGAACGTTTTAAGGCTTTTGATTTTTTTTTTGCTTCTTTTTTTGAACTTTAGTTTTATCACAATCTTCTTCTGATGATGATGATAAACTACTTGAAGGACTGGGTGAACGATTTCTTTTAATGTTTTTGACTGATCTTTTGGGGTAGTAGGTTTAGGTTTTACTGAATCAACAAGTACTGCCTGTTCTTCTCCTTCTTCATTTACTTCTTCATCAACAGGGTGTTCATTATTGCTTTTTAAAATTTCATGTACTATAGCATTTAAATTGTTACTGCATTCTATAGAGAACGTACGGTCAGCAAATTTTTTCTTTTTAAGAGTGGTTTGACTGCTTTAATTAATTCGTTACTACTTATTGGATGAGCTAACAGTTCATGCAGTTTTCCTTGAGATAGATCATTGGGGAAAAACTCAAATAATCTAGCACAGAAGTGCTTAGAAATTTGCGTTAGTAAGAGATGTAAGTTTTGATATTCAGGTAGTTGGGGAAATTTGCGGTGTGATTTCACTTTGTGTATCACATTGTTCCACAGATCTATGGAATTTACTCCTAACGATATTAGATTTTGAACTATTTGAAGTAGACTAACTACATTAAGTCCTTTAGAGGTTCCGGGTTCTGAGATGTCTTCAATGTCTGTTTGGGTACTCATTACTGAAAATATATAAAAGCTATGTTAATTGCTAATCACAATTGCAGAGTTTTAATACAAATAGAATGATTATTTTCCATTTTACTACACCATGCTACATAATTTAACTACAAAAAGTTATTTTCCTGTAGAACCAAACCCATTTGAACCTCTTTCAGTTTCTTCAATATCAGATATTTCTTTTACTGTTGGAGTGACAATTACTTCACAAATTAATTGACAAATTTTATCTCCTACTTCTACAGTATACTCCTCATTTGAGTAGTTGTAGAGAATCACTCCTAAATTACCGCGAAAATCACTGTCAATGACTCCACCAGCTACTTGTATTAAGTTTTTCAGAGCAAGCCCCGATCGAGATGCTAAGCGTCCATATGTGTTAGGGGGGAGTTGAACAGCTAAATCAGTATGAATTAATAATCTATCTTTTTTAGGAACTACAACTTTATATGGTGACCTAATATCAAGCCCTGCCGCTCAGATGAGCTTCTACTTGGGATGAACGCTTTGTCTGAGAGTTCTTAAACCCAATCATTCTCTGAAAAAGTTAACAAATCCTATTTCATGTTGTTAATATTTAAAAATAAAACCAGCAACAAAGATTTATTGCAAGACTTTTAACAGCAATAAGTCTTGCAATAAAAAGCAAAGATTCAAAAAATGACAATAAAGCTATGTAGAAAAAATACATCTAATAATTAACTATTTTTCAACTAAAAAACTAAGGAAACTAAACATTTAATAATGTACTATCCATGTTCATAAGATAATTGGTTTTCCAAATTATTTGAAAGACTCGCTTCCATCTTTTCATTCATTCTGAAAAAAAATCATAAAAATGTATAGGCTTTCATTACTATATAATGCATTGTAAACTTTACCACTAACTGAAAAATAATCAAAATGCTGTAAATATAAAGTCAAACAACAAACTATGATGGACAGAGAAAATGTTAAAAAGCTGTTTAAAATCTTGGAAATTTAAATTATATCAATATCTTTTTACCTTTAGGATAACCGCTACACCGCCCGGGAAGCTGGATTTAGATTCTGGATTTAGATCTGCAGATCTGTAAAAAAAGAAAAAACTAAAATAGTAAAAAAACAATTTAACAAAGGAAGAAATATATTTATCTATTAATAACAATCTTTTTGGTTAGGACTAAAAGTGAACTTTTAAAAAAATAAAGCAAATTAAACTTTTATTCTTAAAATTCTAACATTTATAATAAATTTAACCAGCAGATTCTTACCTGAAGATTACTGCTGGCAGTCGTGGATGTAAGTCGGTAGATGTTAGGTTCTACACTCCGTGAAGCAAGAGCTTGTTTTTACTAAGGTCCTCGGTCGGGTTGATGCAAGATATGGCAGATTGACAAATCTGTAACATAGTGCAACTAAGATTAATCACCTAAATATTATTATTTTTTTAATAAAAACTAAATAAACAAGTTAAAAAACCACTGATTGTAAAACAAAAAGAAGTTTCAGATTTATTAAAAAATATAATTTGTTGCAGACACATTATTAAACAAGTGTAGTAAATAAGTAAAGTTGCTCAACCAAATTTGTTTGTATTAATAACAATAAGACATATGAGGACACTCTGGTATATAAAATTTTAAAAACTTCAGTTGGTCTAAAAATTTTAAAATTATTATGCGAATTTTTCCCAGTCCCTCCAATATTATTAAAATATCAGGCTAACCGTTTCCTTGATCACAAAAATTACAATTCTTAAACTTAATTTTAAACAAAATTAGTTTCCAGGGGTTGAGGCTGTTTCTAAACTTATTTTTAAGCCTAACACTCTTAAATACAAATGTTTGTGCAAAAGCTACTTGCTATATTTCAAGATCGTGGAAAAATACATAACTTAGGCAGTACTCGTGTCGTAGGATTAGTTTAAATATCCAAAAGTTATTTAATTTTATAACAAACAACAGCAACAACAAAAACACTCTGGTCTAGAACATGTTTAAATCATATATTTTAAAAAGGACTCAGTTGACCAAGTGTCCTAAACATTATTAAAGTTAGTTTTAATCCTAAGTTAATATAACTTTAAAAAAACACTGGTCTCACAATTTTTTAAATATATATTTAAAGAAAATCTCACTGTTTTCACCAGTAGGGCTCGCTAACAAAACCAGAATCGCCAAGATATTCCATAAGAGAAATTTTAGTTAGCCATGTTCCCTAAATATTATTAAAGTTAGTTTTAAATCCTAAGTTTAACTTAAAAACACTGGTCTCACAGTTTTTAAAACTTATATTTAAAGAAAATCTAACAGTTTTCAACGTAGGGCTCGCCAACAAAACCAGAATTGTCAAGATATTCCATAAGAGAAATTTTAGTTAGCCAAGTTCCCTAAACATTATTGAAATTTGTTTTAAATCCTAAGTTTAATTTAAAAAACACTGGTCTAAAATTGTTTTAAACTTATATTTAAGGAAAATCTCTCAGTTAACACCAGCATGGTTTTCCAAGATTTTCCATTATAAACTAAAGTTTTAATCCTAGAGAGGTTGGTTACTCACCAAGTGTTTTCCTGTGGAAGGGGCTGGACTTGACTGTGCTGGCTCCTAAGTTTTGACCACCATATATACCCAAGTTATCATAACCTTTGGGGTCAAACTGACTCAATTAGCAAGCAAATTGCATCAGCCGGTGCAAATTGCATCAGCCAGTACAAGTTGCATCAGCCGCATGCACCAATCACGTGAAAACTGCATCGAAGGTTCGAGAAAAACCGATTAAGAATTGCGATTTAAATATCGAATGAAAATAATCGATCCATCGAACCGAATGAGTATTTCAACTGTTTAGGTATTAGGGTGGCAGGAATCTGTAGGACCAGTAAACCATATTTAAATAATGCTAGGATTTGTTTTAAACATTCTAAGCAAAAATTTAAATTTAAAAATCAAAAGAACTGTTTGTTATGGTGACAAAAACCTGTAGAAATAATAGAGCATAGTAAAAATGTAGAATAAAGCATCCAAAGAAGCAACCAAACGAATATAAGACGAAATAAGCGAGAGAAAACAGATCGCGAGTATCAGGGCGGCAGAATCTAGTAGCCGCTTGGCTAGTGCTCGCGGTCTCGCGGGCCTCCGTTGTTGAACATACACGACTATCCCATGAAGAGGCTGGTCTTGAACATACGTGGTTTTTGCGTAAAAACTCCGGTTCTTGAACATACATTATATCACTACTGAGGTCAATACAACATTAACTAATAATTTTACATTGATTTTAGTTGTAGTTTTAAACATTGCCTACGTCTTTTCCTTTTTTTTTAAATTAAATTCTTGTACTGTAAGGCATTTGAAATTCCTTTACAGTAAGTTTTAGTCGATAGGATTTTCAAAAAAAAAAAAAAAAAAAAAACCAAAAACAATGAACAATCTTTACAATTTCATACTACAACAATCAGTTTACTAGGCTAAGCAGCTTCTCCTCTACTGCCTTATCTATTTTGTTCTGTATATTGTGATTTTGACGGAGGGAGGCTATGGTTGCGGACAGTTCAAGCCTCTGCAGGATTGTCAGAACAATATCCGACTACAAAGCTTTGAGTCCGAGTCGATTAGTCTATAAGACCCGCTCACTACAGTCAGGACCAAACGTTTGAGGTCAAGCTCTTCTTATAAAAACGGGGTTCAGAACTTTTAATCTCACTGTCATCTTTTCATCATCGTCATCAACATTTATCATTTTTAATTTTATCTCACTAGAAATTGGCTGAAAAATGTATCCTCAAAAAAGATTACTTTTTAAAGTTCTGATTTGTTTCCGTTTTCAGTCTCGTTCCCACTGATAATTTGGATTATCGAGTTCATATGATTATTGGCCATTAATTGGAGCTTCAAAAGCTTAATAGATACGTTCAATTAAATTTTTTTTCAGAACGATTGAGATATAAAGTTACCCTTTTTTATTTCAGTCTCTGTGCACTGTAATGGGCTATTTTAGAAATAGCTGAAATTAGCTAAAATGCCTGTTTTCTAAAATTTGCCATAACTTTTCTGTGGCCATTGTTGTGTTTTGTAGTACTAAAATAAAAACTTAAAAAAATATTTTATTAAAAAAAAACAAAATTTTTTCATTTCATTTTTTTGTGATGTTATTAATTTTCCAGTCCTTATTTTTAAGGTTCTTAATTTGGCCAGCAAGAGTAGGAATGCAAGATAATTGAAGAAAGAACTAAACTATGAATGTACTGTTTATAGCAATTTATATAACTCTATTTAAATATTTCAAACGTAAGGTTATGTATAGTTCACAAATCCGCTAATTTCAGTTCGGAAAATTTAGGAACTAGTACAGGGCAGTATCATTTCATCTCAATACAAAGGGCAAAAGTTACACTTTACAAGTGAAAATAATTCCTAATATAATAGTTTAAAAATCTCTATTTAAAGTTTAAAACTATTTAATAAACCAGTTTTATTAGCTCTTGAGCTTATTAATATTGTAAGACACTTATTATTTAACTAAATAACTAAATACAATTATTATATAACTAAATTGTAATGGTTTCCAGGAACAAAAATTTTTTTACCTCTGTTGTTTTCCACTCCTAGCATTGTTAAACGCCTGTAAAGCACAACAACAGCACAGTCCAATGATAAATAGTAGCTGTGTCGATATCAGCGGTTAAACCTGTCACTGTTTGATTATGGTTGAACAAAACATTCAATAAGTTTACTTTGTTTTAAAATGCACTAGGAGTTACGCTCGTACCTCCCGTAAGATATATTTGAAGAAGAAATTTAAACTTTTGCATTAAGGACTGTCACATGCAAAAAAATTGATCCTTGAACAACCACATTGTTTATGTTCATGCGATTTCTACTGCACTCCGCTCCGTCTCTGTTCTGTTCTGAATCCAATAATTTGGACTGACTGAAATTGAGCCCGTCAATAAGACCAATCAGAACGTCTCATTTTTTATTGTTAAGACTCGCAAAGACGTTGCCAAAATGTAAACAAAGAACCGACGACCAAAATTGACTCCAATGCATTTCTTATGGGGAACAATAAATTTTAGATTTATTTGATTAATATCCAACCAAATGTTTTCAAAAACGAACTTAGCCTTAAAAATGCATAAAGAATATTTTTATTAAATTTGGTACTGATCTATGACTTCCATCGAGAGTAATCGTCGGACATTACATTTGCAATATGAGTCACTCTAGAGCTATTCTTCGAATAGACAACTAATTAAAAAAAGAACTTTGTATATCTTGTTAGATATTTTTAAAATTCTTATTTAATATTTGAACAGCATCATAATCATGTAAATGGTACGAATATTAGCAAATGCAATGCAAATTTGTTTTTGAACAAGATAGTCTTCAGATAAATTTTTATAATGTCGAATTTTATCAAAGATTATCATGGTTAAACGTCATAGGCTAATAATTTGTATACCTATTCAACGTTTTCTATCACCTTACCTTATATACATTATATATCACATTTTGTATACAATAATACATTTGATCTGTTGTCATTATGTTGATAGGAAAAATCGTATATTACAGTCACGGCCACCTGAATAGTAAAAGGTATAATTAAAAGTATGTAAACTCAAGCTTACACTACAATTAATTGTCTTTACAAGGGGCTTAGTACTCTCGTACTTAATTATCTTATTTTCGCTGAATCTTAAATAATTGTTTTTTATTCATTTTACCATCATGTTTTATTTAGATGACGTTTTATTTTTAGTTAAATTTGCCGTATCAGTCAATAAGATATGTGCACTCAGTCGCTCATCGCGACCCATTGTATTTTAGTTTTTTAATAAGGCTAAAGTTGATTTACGTACAACTGAGGTTTTGCAGTCATGATTGCTTGTTCTAGTGAATACTAGATGGAATTTTAAGTTTATTGTTACATTGTTAACACCTAACAATGACAATATTTATTTTGAATTTCTATTATCCATCAATTATTAATCGATGGGATGGATAGAAAGGGAAAGTTTTAAACTTACATTAGAGTGTAACATTTAAATAAAAAATACTTAATGAGTGATCAAGTGTTTTCACCACCTCAAATCAAATTTATTTTTTGTTTTTTGTAAAATTACATACTAAAGTATAAATATTTATTGATGGATTTTACATGCATTTTGTATTATTACAACCAACAAAAAATACATACCTCACGTTTTCGTAAATTTTAAATAAGCATAATTTATATCAGAAAAATAAAAATAAGTATCAAAACAAAACCGTGGTTCATGATACTATATTTAACCTATTCTAACTTAAAACACCACTAGACTATCAGACAGTCTTTGGTACGGGAAAACTAATAATTTACGTAAAAAGTACAGTTAACAAAAGTCGATATTTTTAGCAATTATATTTACTCCCGCCCAAGCAACATACTCGTGCACAAGATGAATAATGAAAATAATTTGCCACATTAACTACAGTAGATTGTTTATATGGGCCTTAAGATTCGCTCAAAATCTGATTTCATTTTTTCCAACGCGCTTGATAATTTGATAATTTGGAAACGAATATTCTTTATCCATTTTTGTGAGTGTATTATGAAATCTCAGAATATTCCGGTTTTTGGACGAAAGGTTGGTTGTGTCTAAAGAAATAAGGAAAATATCAATTTTATTGGTATATTTTTTTAAATTAAATTATAATACAAATTACAGTACTTAAAATTAGTTTTTTTTATTTTACTAAAAATTAAACCCCAAAACACTCTCTTTATGAATAAACGCCTCTTCTTGAATTTAAATGATTTTTAAGTTATTATATTTTTTACAGTTTTAATTTAAGCTATTTACCGGGTCAATATATTTAAAATATTCAAGATTTGTATCTATTATGATGAGTAATATTTTGAGATCCAACTTTAAATAAGGAAAAAATTCGAAAATGTCTGTTCTCCAATCTGATTCAATTCCATACAGTTATGGAATGCTTAACATTTCAATATGTCAAAAACGTGTGATCAAACATTCTTTGTCGCCAATGTATCGGCCTGTTATTTAGTGGGAATTTATTGGGGATCCCTGCGACAGTTGCAGTGCATCCTCCTTGTATATATTAAAATCGGATGGCTTTACACTGTATCGGGCTCGGAACTGTATCTCCACAATCCTTGCTCTTGGAAATAAAACTCGGATGGTTAAGTATAAATTATTGTAAAGTTACCATATAGTAAAATTTAGAAAAACCATATTAGAAAAATTGATACAGCAAAATAGCATATCGCCACTCTATATAAAAAATCTTTAAACATACGTAAATTTATTAAATATAATGATTGAATTTTTCCCCCTTTTATTGAATTTTATACGAAAATACGGATGTGGTTGGAAAACATGGTTAAATTTACAGAGAGATTATTTAAAGAAAGATAAATGAAGTCACTTTGTTATTCACTGTTGCAGCAGCTTCTCTTTAAACGCTCGGAGCAACTCTGATACTCTAACTAAGTATCCAATTTATTATAAATGGTTTCTGTTTTACAGATGTCAGAAACTTAAGAACACTTTCCTACAATCTTTAAAATGTTTCTCTTTTATCTTCTTTTTAAATCGCGAAACATACAATTTGACATAATTAGCATATACGTAATGTTTACAAAAATTCAAATAGTACTCGCATCTCATTTAATGAAATAATTACATATATTTAATTGTATATTCTGATAAAAGAATAAGTTTCTAACTTTATTTTGCGGCACTTAACGTACAATATGATCATCTAATTAATCCCTGCCCAGAAAATTGTCCAGTTCTTCCCATATAGTTTCCTTTATGGCTAGTGTAATGGAATTTGCTGCAATAATTCTGTAAGTATAAGTTAAAGATTAACGATATTTTTACTTTATTTTCTTTTTTGCCTGGAATAACTGTTTACTTATATTATTGTCATATTGGTCATTGATGAGTCCTCCATTGTGTAAAAAAAAATTATATAATAAAATAAAAAGTACTTTAAATCTCATTTATACAATAATTATCAGCGTAATTATATTTTCTAATGAAAGGGTAACTTTCCAAGTTTTATGTGTCAATTAAAGTTTAATATGAGCACTCTTCTCTGCCCAGCCAACTATCCAGTTCTGCCCATGTTCTTTCTAGCGTTATTAATTTAATGGAAACAATTGCTTCGATCGTTAATTTAGGAGTAATGAAAGAGTTAAAGTTGATGTATATTTTCATAATTTTCCTTTTTTGGTCACGTAGAACTGTTGCTTTGATAATGATCATATTGGCCTATAATGAACCCTTTATCGGGTTTTGTTCTTTCATAAACACAATTTATTTATTTAGCAAAGAAATAATGCTAGTATACCCATTAAAAACCCCCATTTTCCCTTTCAGACGCTAGCCTGGAATCGTTTATCGCATTACATTAGCAGTACCAGGTTAACCGAGCGTTGCTCGTTGGTTTTAATTCGCTTTTGTTATATTGTCATGGTAATCAAGCTATTAAATCTACACCAGACTCTTCACACATAACAGATGTTAAAAAAACTGCTTAAAATGAATGTTCCCTTACTTTTAGTTGTTATTTCGTTGCCAAAATAGCAACCCTTAAGACCAATGATAAAAAAATTACGATCTTTAAATTTTAAATTAGGCCAAATTCGATTTCTGGGATTGAGGGTGTTTCTAAACTTATTTTTGAGCCAAAACACTCTTTAATGCAAAGTTTAAGAAAATCTACCCGCTAGATATCGAGATCGTGGAACACACATCCCTTCAGACATTGCTCATATTATATTATAGGATTAGGCGCAATTTGGCTTTTTCCCTTTTTTTTAATTCTAGAAACTAATGAATTTTAAGTCAAGATTATGACAAAGATGAAAATAAAACACCCATGTGTATGAGTTCATTTTTTATTTTTTTGTACATTTTATTATCACTTAACAAAAATTAAACCATTTATTTATAAATAATTATACTAAAAAGTACACTTGAATCAATATCGATTACTGTAATATATGCTCTACTTGCAATGAGTAAATAGATATCTATATCTTTCAACATAAATAAAGGAATTGTTCATTCAGTAGGACAAAATAACTGAAAAAAACTAACATTACGAAAAAGATAAGCTAGAACCCTATCTTTCAAAGACCTTCAAGCTACGACAAGTGACCTTAAAGTCCATTGTGACATTTCTACTATCGTTTATGAGAACACCTTCTTGGCTCTTCATCTATCAAGGTTATTTTCAATTCTTTTACTCGCTACGTATTACAGTACAATGCCATAAAATATAGTAAATGAGTTACGGACATTAAAATAATCTTTATAAAGGGTTTAAAAAAACGCTTCATTTAAATTTCTAAAAAGAGATTTACATGATGTTTTTAACGGTTCATTAATGAGAGACCTAATAAACCTATTTTGACTGATAAAAAAGTGTTTACTTTTTGGGCCATCTCGGGGATTGCTTGGAGGAGTGTTATAGGAGTGTTGGAGGAATGTTATATAAGGAGTAGCCACGTCATTATGAATATATCGTGCTAAAGAGAAGCCGGCCGCTCTCCTCAACTATAGTGGCACGGCTGGCCGTAGAGTGGTATGGTGCAGCCGCTGTAACACGGGAGAGATAGGAAAAAACTCGACGCGCGCAACTTTGAATTAAAATCTTGAGCACACCAGGCAGTTCACCTAGTCCAGCTTTCGCATATTTTAAAAGGAAGAAACTCTTTATCCAGTGATATAATTTCGTTGTAGATAAAAAAATATATTTTAACTTATAAAAGGACATTAAAGTAAAAGTTATGTATTGAAAAGATGATTTTAATACATAAAAACTAAATTTAAATTATCCCAATATATATGTGTTACCGTAAAATTAAATTGTTGTATAGTATAATACTTTCAACAAAAATAACTATAAAAATTGATATTTTTATGTAAATTGCTTATTATAATTTGTAAAAACGTTAAGTTTACACCTCTTTAAGTGATGTTAATAATCATTTACAATATATTGAAAAGTAATTTATTGGCATACAATTAATTACTCATACTTACTATTGTTTAGCGAGGTTTCCGAATAATTATAAATAAAATGAAGGACCGTGCAGGATAAAGTTTAAAACATTGAGGTTTCATGATAGAAGTGTATTTTCAAGGTAACAATAAAATTCAAACAAACAATTATTAATTTGACAAACATGTGAGATAAAATCATGTGATAGTTAGATACAGGTGAAGAAAAATACCAAACATACCGCACCCCCCCCCCCCCCCCTTAAAGCGGCAATCGAAAATAACTTGACAACTGGTCGGGTGATTGTTCCTGAGGCAGTCTTGACCTGGGCAACTCTCATGACTCCATCTGCGCCAAGGATGACGGCGCCAATACGAACAATATGCCATTCCAGAGGTTTTCAGATAAGATTGCGGGGAAGGGGATGAGGCGAGCATTGGTGAGGTCTTCAGATAAGGCTGCTGAGAAGGGGTAGAGGCGAGCATTGCTGTTGAGAACGAACTTAAGTCATGTTTTACTGGAACAGACCCCATGACCACAAAGCCCGAAGTGGGTGCCTATGAGATACTTTGATACTTTATTTGAAACACCGACGCACTCTGTGGTGCGTATTTTAAGGTGAGTATGACTGAAGGGGTGAGTGTGATGATTGTAATGGATCAGATGAGGTGTAGCTTTGTTACTGACAAATATCAGCTGTTTCATTTGTCAGGATCATTAATTAATAGCCCAATGACCAAAGGCAGCTGGGTCCAGTATCGAACCATCAAAAAGCACTAACTTTTCTCAGGACCGAACTGGCAACCTTCAGATTCAAAGGCGAGCTCTTTAACCACTCAGCTACCCAGCCTTTTTGTGATATGAGATGAGGCATATGTGGGCCAAGGGAATGTTGTTCTTGAGTAAGTACTTAAAGGTAGGTTTACACGTGAGAGTTTTTCACTCTCAGAGAGTTTTCGTACTCTCAGCAGGTACTCGCAGACGTGTTTTACACAACAAGCGAATTTTCCAAGATTGTTAATCCCAGACAGTTTTCTGCGAGTACTATCAACAGCTGTCTGAGATTTTTTATAAGAGTAACTAACCACTCTCCGAGAGTGAAAAATTCTCATGTGTAAACCCACCCTAAGGGTATAATGTAGCACATAAAACCATGTCAATACGTCCAGGTTCATGGAACGATGGATCGATGGAAGAGCGTAAGATGGAGATTGGCTGTTAACTTATTCAATATTAACATTGGATGTTGAGTGGCGATAGGCATTCCAGACAATGTTTCGATATCAACACATATCTGACCGTTAGTGCGAGTGGTTGACTGCTGAATACCTGATAGTTGGGTACTGGATTTTGATCGACGGGCTCCTAATATCTTGGCTGCATGTTCTGACATGAGATCACACATACTTCCTGAGTCCAATAATGCTCGGAAAACATGAGATTTTTCTTCAGTTGTCTTGAGTTTTACCAGGAGGGTAACGATAAGAACTGTATATTGAAGTGGATGAGTTGAGGTATGCGGTTGAGAGGTAAGAGTTACAGGAGTTGATTCAGTTTTCTGAACTACAGGCTCAGAAGGTGCGGTTTGAGAGCATGAAAGTGTGATTAGTCAGCATATATTCATTGAAGAGTTGTTATGTGATGAGGGTTGGAAATGAAGCATGGTATGTTGACGTTTATGGCACAGTTTACAAGAGGATTGTGACTTGCATTGTTTCAGATTGTGGTTACCAAGGCATGAAACACAATGATTATGTTCTTTGATCGCATTAAAGCGTTCATTAGGTGTTTTAGATTGAAACACAGGACATGCGTAAATTTTGTGATCAGATTTATTACAAGCATAGCATTTAAACACTGGTTTATTACTGGTTTATGGATGGACGGTGGCTAGGCTGTGACAGTAGCATGGCCACCTTTTTCCTTGGAACAAATCCTGAAAAGTTATTAGGTTTCGCATGGTTACTCACTTGTTGATCAGGAACAACACTAATTTGAATTGCATCCTCTAAGTAGTTACGTTAGTAGTGTGAAATTGTTGGTGCTGGCCCAGTTCAAGGTCACCTGAGGGATGACGTCATCGAGGTCAATGACCTCACCGATGACGTCATCGATGACGTCATCGATTGCGTCATCGATGACGTCATCACTAATGACGTCATTTCTATGACGTCACACCCATGACGTCACAGAAATGACGTGCTGATGACGTCATCACCCCTTACGTCATCAAAATGACGTCACCGACGCCACTGAGGTCAAGGTCATGCCGAAACTTAAAATTTTTTGGCACTTTTGCCGTTTCTCGCACTACGCTCCGAGTTTCAGTCCGAGTCCCCGTGACCTTGACCACTTGGAGCGAA
The DNA here is from genome assembly GCA_030545055.2 of Neoaliturus tenellus. Classification (NCBI taxonomy): domain Eukaryota; kingdom Metazoa; phylum Arthropoda; class Insecta; order Hemiptera; family Cicadellidae; genus Neoaliturus; species Neoaliturus tenellus. The sequence continues at coordinate 72,754,201 of CM061536.1, read as the reverse complement.
TTTTCGACGAGAAACGGCAAAAGTGCCAAGTTAAACTCGAGTTTCTGACATGACTCTGCCTAAATGGGCAATCGGTTATCCCTCAGGTGACCTTGAACCAGCACAATACCAACAATTTCATATTACTGTGACCTTGAAAACCTAACAACGGAGCGCCGACACCGATGCGCACCCCACGACACCCACCGAGTGACTGACTGTCAGGCTCCGTGTACTCTAGGTATATGGGGAAGTGGAGGGGGAAATCTCAAGGTCATCCAAATGGAGTTTTAAAAAAGTTGAAGAGTAGAAAGACTACTCTTGTGCTTCCTGGGCGACTTCATCAATTTCCAACGGATCTGTAAACCAATCCGATCTGTAGCGGCAGGAGTCCAGAAAACAGGTGCACCACCCATCAGGTTGTCCGTAGCACTTCCGACAATTGGTAAGATTGGAGAAGTGAAATTTAATACACCGCTGCGGACAACAAGTATAAAAGTATTTGGATTTGTAGATTTTGAAAGTTTGTAGTACCGGTGGTGGCAGCTGTTGGTTCTTACATCTACACCTGCAACATCCGAAGCATTCACATCGCCGGCAGGCTAGCCCATCCACTTGCCATTTTGGCAAGAGGAAACACTTATCCTCACAGCAATAGGTTGTCCCCGTCTCTTTCTCCCAACGCTTCTTTGCACAATATGTGACGCCTTGTATCTCCAAACACCTATGCTCGCAACATGAGATGCGCTTACTTTCCATAGTTGATGTTGCTTTGACAAGGGAGCACGATGAAGTGATGCTGTGGTCAGTGGGAATGGGGTTTATATAAACTAAGGTGAGTGGAGGGGGAAAGGTCAAGGTCATCCAAATGGAGTTTTAAAAAAGAAAAGAGTAGAAAGACTACTCTTGTGTATCTATAGTGATTTCATTGATAGTGAGTGCTTCTGTATGCCAAGTTGATCTGTACTGACAGGCTCCTAAATAATGTTTGCAAAAACCTGCAAAATGATTGTTGCACAATTTGCAGCCAGTTAGCTGTTATAGTGTGAATTCAATGCAACGTTCAGGGCAACAAGTGTACTTATGCCCTCTCATCTGGTACACATGGAATGTCTTCAACTCTGGTTTCGGCTTCTTCCAAGACTTGCACTTACACATGCATTGACCAAAAGCTTCACATTTTCTACACGCCAGGCCATCCGCAACATCAATGTCATTTGGCCATGAAAAACATTTCTGTTCGCAACAGTAGTTGAGTCGACTCTCCATGTTGCTGTGGTGAAGGTGCGCGATGAAATGATGCCACAGTCATTGAGAGTGCACCTTAAATAAACTCAGTGGAGGGGGAAAGGTCAAGGCCATCCAAACGGAGTTTTAAAAAAGATAACTAGTCGTCCTCCTCCTCCTCGTCCATTGTACTTAGAGAGCTGTCAGACGAAGAGCCCCGTGCAGGTGCTCCCCAGATGAAAAACAAATCAATTTTAAAACGAAGACCAGGATCTTGCATCATCAATTCCTTTAATTTGTCACATACTAAGTCGACCTTGTGTAAGGTGTCAACAACAAGCTTCCAATTTGTTGGCTCAATATAGCTTGTAGTAGAGTCTGCCTCGCTGATAACCACATCCTCCGGCCGTATTGGAGTGTAAAGATGTGTAAAGTTCCTCGGCTGTAGCTGAGGCTCAGGCTGGCTGGAAGTGGAAGGTTGAGTGTGGACCCCTGTCGCATCGAAATCCATAGTCATTCTACATTCAATGTTGGGGTTTTCGTTTAATACATACACCAATTTCTCATGCAACATATCCACTTCTGCCGAGTCTTGCAGATGGACATTCCAGGAAAATGGCCATTCTTCATCCGTAGTGGAGTCAACTCGAGAAAGAGTGCTGTCCGCCATGATAGCTAAGCAAGGAATGATGTGAGCTACAGACTGTGGTAACAGTATTGAAAAGTAGAGGGGGTAAACCAAAAGTATGTGGAGGGGGTATTTTCAAGGTCATTTAATTTAGGTTTTAAAAAAAGGAAATAGTGGAGGGGGAATTCTCAAGGTCATCCAATTTGGGTTTTAAAAAAAAGGAATGAAGGTTACTCCTCTTCAGCCTCGTTGTCCCCCACATCCTCATTAGCCTCATTTTCATCAACGTCAGATTCGCCGTAAGGGTAGATCGGGGACATCGGCGAATATTGTGGAGATTGTTGACCGTTGTTATCGTCCCCTTGCATTCTAACTTGGGACCAATCATAATTTAAATTCATTTGTATTATGATCCCAGGGTTGTCCCGCAGTATTTCCTTCATCCGTTCGCAAATCGTTTCCAAATAGTGTACACTATCGATCGACAGTGTCCAACCCGTACTTGTACCGACATCAGTAGTGGAGTCAGCTTGGCTGATGGTGTTGTTGTCCGCCATGGTTGCTTGTCGGACAAGGAATGACGGTTGATGTGATGCTCATGCAGGAACATGGTGAAGTGGTGGGGGGTGTGGTGGAGTAGTGGGGGAATTTTCAAGGTCATCCAAACGGAGTTTTAAAAAAAGGAAAACCTACAAAGTAACATTGAAACTTTCCAATTGATGGTGGCGAGCGTTTTCTTCTGCAACCTTGCCGACACATGTGACTATGCCATACAGTATGAAAAGTACAACCATAATAAGGCCGAACAATAAAAGATAGCCGTTGACTATCATGATATTTTCTGAGTGTATCTGCTTTCTTCGTATCGCCCTCTCCTGCATCCTCTTCTCCAACTCGTGGACGAAGTGAGGACATGTTTTATCCGTTGGTAGGTTTGCCATTGTCGATGTTGTCGGTTTGGCTGTTGAAGATGGAATGAGGTTTCCAATTGTGATGTGCCATGTACATTAATAGTCGGGTGGTGGGGGAAGTTTCAAGGTCATTCAAACCGTGTTTTAAAAAAACCTATCTTGTTACTGAGCTCATATGTCAGTAACAAGATAGGTGCTTTTGCTCATTTACTTCTTTAATATAATGAAAAAATAAACATATTCTACAATGGTTAGAACAAGAAATACAACTGCTAGTCAGCTGAAGTAATCTAAGGTGTCCGGCTCGGTCTTCATGGACGTCGGTGAGGAAGCTGTCGAGGAGTGTCCAGGCTCTTCCTTTGACTGCCGGGTGTTCCGTATATTGCAAGCGTAAACTTGCACGTTTATACGGTAGCCTCGTGCCACCATCAGCTGCAACTCCTTGTACAAGTCGTTTAGCTCCTGCTGAGTCTTGATGCTCACCTCCTCGTAACTTGCGCAACTGACGTTCAGAGACATCCTGATGTTGCTAGGTTGGCTGCTGGAGTAGAAATGAAGCCGAGGCACAGCGTTTGGAGGTACATGAAAAAGTGGTGGGGGTAACGGTGGTGGGGGTATGGAAGATCCAATTAAACACTTCTAAACTTTTTCCATCGATACAATGGGATGGAGCAAATAGCACAAGTGTCCTTGTAGTTTTCAAATCTAAACATCGGTGCTAGAAATCCGAACTGTTTTCTACCACCTTCCTGTACGAACTGTCGAAGGTCTCTGACGGCAGCATCGCCACAAGGCCTACAAAACTTTTCCCCGTCTTGGAACCTATACCAGGAGTATCCCGAATACCCTCTATTATCTTTCTTGTACTCTTCGATATCCTGCTTTACTGTTATAGGGATATTATCTTGTAAAGCCGTCTGGAATAAAGATGCGTCAGTTATAACTCGTTGTAAGCAAAGCTCGTACAAGGTGCTCATCGTTTGCTAGTTGGCAACAGACTGACCGTGTTTCGCATCCAAGCTGGTTTGAATCCTAGTGTGGTAGTGGGGGTAATTAAAGTAGTGGGGGTAATTGTGAAATGCAAAGGTCAAAGGTCAAGGTCACCCGCGAAGTTTAAAAAAAATGCAACATATCAATACGTGACAAACGTAACATATTGATATGTTGCATTTTTTTTTGTTTTCTTATTTTTTTTTTGTCTTTTATGATTTATTTATAAAACATTACAATAACATATGTACAACATTAAAACTTAAATCTAACACTGCTGCTTGTCGGCAATGTGGATGGTCAACTCTGTAGAGTTGCTACCTGTGCAGCCGTGGGACACCAGGTATAGACAGCCGGGTTGAATAGAGCGAAGGTCCTCGTTTTGTAGAAGATGGACGAATCTCTTGGGCAGGTACACCTGGAACTTGGGCTCATCCCCCGGAGTAAATGGTGCCTCGCTGAGACTGCAGCAGATGGCTTCCCCAACTGTAGTCTCCATCTTCTTCATAGCATGGATTATGTAGTGCTTTTCATCTTTTAGTTCTGAGCACTTCTTCACAGGTAATATTGTTGACTTGGAGTGAGCATTGAACTGCTCGACCAAAGTTTGAAGGAACTGGTGAGATGCCATGGTCAGGTTACAGATCGTCTTCTTGCTCGGAGATGTTGTCGTCTCGGAATCTCGAGTAATACTCATGCCAGGTCCCGGTCTGCTCCTCACTTATATACTCTCCGTTACCCCCACCACTCCCCACTTCCCCACTTTGAAGGTAAGAGGCGAGTTTATAGGCATTTTTTAAAGCGCAATGTCTATCTTTATTATGTTCTGGGCTTTTTGTACAAATACATATTGTTTCCAGCATGTATTGATAATTCTTATCCAATTCCACATCACTAACCGGAACATGAGTAAATCCTTCGATCCATCTTTTCTTTTCCAGCCCCTTTGTGTAAATATTGGTAAACTTGTCTGAAAAATGATGCATAATGTGATACAAGTCCGTGTAACTTGTAAAACCATCATACCAATCGATATGATGGAAGTGTTTTGAAATCCATCTGTTGGTAGTAGCGGCTTTACTAGTTAAAGATGAATAAGAACATGGTGGTTTAAATAAAAACGAATAAGGAACACTTGTATTCATGTCCAAAAACACAAGTTCTTTTATAATGAATCTATCATCATTACCACGAAACGCTTGAAACTCAATAATACCAGGCTTGGACTTTACTTGTTCTTCTTCTCCCTTGTCCATTTTGAAGGCCACACGTCTGCTCATTACGAAGTCAGGAGGTCAACTGATTTCCACACCACGGTAGGTACTACTTTTATACCAGGCCGTACAGTTGTTGGCGCGTTGGTGTATATTTAACGTGGGCACCGTCCCCAATAGGCCTAACCCCACAAAAAAGTTGGTTATTGTTTTAAAAAACTAACCATTGTCATTTAAGTTTCCATCTTTATATTTTCCTTGTTTTCGTTTTCATCACTAACACTTGATTCTTCTCCTCCATCTTCCTCTTCTTCCTGTTTTACTGATTTCTTATGTAGTTGAGCGTACTTTTCCAATTGTCTCCACATCTGTACTTCATGAGGAACTCTATTAAATATAGAAGTATCCACAGGTCCGTATAATATAGGTGCGTCCGGTTGTTTATCCAAAGTGTCTTCCAGATAATCTTTAATAATCGAACTTGAAAACACCAGTTGTCTCAAATATCTTGTTATAGGTTCAGTCGCACAAGTTAAAATAAAAAACTCCTCTCGATTAAGTTGAATTTTGTTATCATGTCTTGTTGTGTCTCTAAACCTCAGCTGATGATCACCACGTTGTTTAATAATATCGATTTCCACATTTGAATCCAAAAGTCCTACTCTTGTCTTTCTTCCAAACATGTTACTACTTAAATAGCATTCTAGCAGATGCAAGTGTTTCATAAATGATTCCCAAGCACTGTCCGTAAACAAAATCATTTTGGGTCCATGAGTTAAAATTACAGTAGGGGAATAATCTGTCGATTTCATAACACCAATTAAAACACTTTTGTCCAAACTGGAAGAGATTGGGTAAAATATTCGCAAAAATACCTCACTCAATATGTTTGGAGAAATATTATCTTCAATATCCCTTTTTCTCTTTTGTATAGTCTTTCTTCTTTTACCTTTTTCTTCAACATTATTACTGGCGTGAAGTTGTCCGCAAATGTTTTGTTCACCTCCTTCCTGGTGACCTTGAGGATCTAAAAACTCAGATATCTCCTTCTCAATATCTACCACATTTTCAGGTGTACCACTAGGAGAAGCCATATTGAATACGATGCTACCCATACAACAGTAGGCAACAAACTGATGAGGAGCGGCCTGTACGCTCTGCTTTTATACTCGCGGAATGAAACAAAACCGGTTTTTACAGTACATTCTTAACAATTCCAGTTAAAGGTGTGTATGTTACAATTTTATCATGTAGAATTAAACAGTATGCAGTTGTATTAGCCGGTATAGCCGCGTTGAATTCCATTTCTATTTTTATATCCACACTTGATGATTTTACAGATTCATTTTGTTTAGAACAATCGATTACAACTATAGGGTAACCATCTAAGTATTTTTCTGGTGATAGTAAAGGTGCATTTGTTTTACCGTAATATGAACTTTGGAATCTTGCATACATATCGTACAATATGCTGTACTTTTTATTAGCGAATGACACATTTAAATTGTCGTATGGGAAAAATTGTGAATTCAAATAAACTTTAATATTTTTTAAGTCACAATGATCAAATTGGCCTGCATGTTTGGTGATGGTGTCCCTTCTACCTGTTTGTAAACCAAATATAATATACCTGGCTCGTTCCACATAATTAGATGTTTTAACAGTCCAAGTGTGACGATCCGTAGTTGGCAAGCTGGGATGTTCATGGAATTCCCAACTTCTAAAAGGAATTACAATATCACGATCGGCCTTTAACTTTCTTAATAGCAACATCCTATGCTCGTCAGCTAATTTAACATGTGGAACTCTCCATACAATTTTGTCTAATGTTAATTTCCATTCTAAGTCTGCATCCGTTGTACCGTCTGCAGCTTTAATAATGTCTTTATCGTTTGAAGATCTCAACAAAACTAATTCTTGATTAACATTTAATATTATTTTTCTATAGTCTTCAGCAAAACCAAGCAACAAACGTAATGGAATATGAAAATCAAAATATCCCTTTGCATCTGGACTGATTGTGTCATTTGTAGGTAAAACCCATCCTGCAGGTTGTAGTAAGTTTGTTTCATTAGGTGATATAGATGTTAGCCCCTTTAAAGTTGTTGCAATACCTACTTTTTTAGTGGAATCAACTGTTACACCTGATATTTCGTATCTAATTTCATCAAATAGGAAAGCCATTGGATTATTTATAAATGGAACCTTTTACCAGTAGTCTTACCATCCTTTTTAGTAACTTTTCCTTCAATATACAAGTAACTTTCACATGGTAGTGTGTAAATGTCTTGATTTTGTATGGGGATACGAATTTCATCGTTATTGTTTAGTTTCGATGAAGTGTAAGGGTTGTGGGTGTGATATTCTTTTTCCCATAGTGTTTCGTCGAATGTTGGACCCTGTGCTATATCCAGTATATCCATAATCGGTTAATTTTAATCCAATTCTCTCTAAGAAACGAATGTTCTCATGTGTTAACTCCTCCACAGCTGAAGAGCTACTAATGCGGTTTCCCGTAGGTTGTTCGCTTTTAAATGTTAAACCCATGATTTTGAATTAAAGTGTAGATTTTAAATGTAATCTAACCGTAATAGGCTCTTCTCTGAAGTCTACCAAGTTACCGTCTTGATCCAACACGCTCAACACGATGTCTGAAATGAAAGTGGTGTTCAACGGTAGATATACCAGGTTTTGTGGCTTTTCAACAATTTTAAATCCAGGTGGTACACTTGGGTAAAATGTATGTATGATATGGGTGTTAGCCCCATCCCTGTAAGCTCCTTGTATAATGTTACAAGTTATGTCTATACTATTGACTTTCAATATTGTTACTGTTTTCTTACCGGAATGTGTTATATCTGGTTCTAAAACAGGCTCATCGTTGGAAAATCCTAATAAATCACCAATTGAGTTTGGTTGAGTAAAATCTATATAATATTTGGAAGTAATTTCAGCTTTCATCGTATTATTATTACCTTTTAATGTTATATTGTCTTTTCCCATTTTAGTTTGCAAAAATTCATTTATATGATCAATTTCATAAGAACCTGTGGGTAACCTGCACTCTTGTAAGTTTGTAAATTTCCCACTGGCATCTTTTCCCTTATAATAATGCAATACGTTATTTTTACCTTCCGTAACATTGGGAATAGAGTTGTAAGTTGTAAAATCCAATAGTGCCGCATCCCAAAATCTTCCTTTTTGCAAGCGTAACGCTGGAAACAGGATACTTCGTAAAGTGGACGATTTTCCTGTTAATGATACCGTATAGGAAGACATCTCAATAATGACTGATACTTTTAGCTAGAAATTCCAAACATAAATGGCCGCATATTGAAGTATTATCAGGGTGTTCTCTTTTATAGTTATAATATATGTTTTTAGCAGATTTAAAGTAATTTTCAAGTTCTTTTGGTGGTGGCAAATTACCAAAACTATCAAAATAATATACATTGTTATTTAGTTTCTTATAACAAACCCAATGGGTGCCAGGCCCTTCAGTATTATCCAAATTTACAATTCCAGTCTCATTTTGCCACATTTTCTTTGGTAAACTGTCTTTCATAAACACACCGCGGAAAAATGGTATTTTTAAACAGGAAATATATTTAAATAATTCAACATTAGTTAACGCTTTATGTGGTATAACCAATTGATTTCTTTCATTTAATACGCACGATAAGGTCTTAGGTAAAGACCTGCCCCGTTTTTTACCATTGACCACACGGTGGGCTTCTTCCTGCCTTTTCTGGTAGATCTTCGTCTTCTTCTTATATTTCCTCCATGTTTTCTTGTTGTGGACTTCCTTTTTACCCTTCTTCTCCTCCTACTGCTGTTTTAGCCTTCATACCTGCTGTTACTGCTAAAGCTGCTGCTTTTTCTGCTATGCTAGCGTCACTTGATTTTACTCGTTGCCAAGCTATGTCCGCAAGCTTTTTGTCTGCAATCGACCTGTTTTTTTGAATCGGCAAACGTGGAATATGCGATATCGTGTTCTTTACAAGCTTGATCTAACTTATTTATGCCAGGATCGCCTCTTTCCAGTCGTTTTTTCAATTTAGTTCCTGGTCCGCAATACTGATAACCTCCCGGTATATGGAATTCGTATGGTAATGCGTCTATTGCTCTATTTACAATGGATCCTACTGGAAGTCGTTTTAAAGCTTTACTTAACAGAGAAACAGCTGTGGACGTGATCCCACCTCCTTTCCTTACAGTGTCACGATATGGACTGATGTACTGGAACGTCATTATTGTCCTTTTATAATCAAAATGTACAACTTATGTGTTACCTCTATGACGAGTTGGACATAAATAAAGTCGTTTATTGTGATCTTATATTAAATATCAATATCACCCCAATCTGATGATCTAAATTTTTGCGTATTAGGGTGTTGTATACTTGTTCCGAAGTATACTACATTATACCGGTAAAGGGGAATCGGGAGTTAGAAATAACAACTACATCGTTAATTGGCAGAGCCCAAGGCTACGCGGACCGGGTAGGACGGTGGTTGATGCTGGACTGACTGGAGAGGGAGATGGCTCGGACAGTGGGGCACATGGTGGCGTGATCCAGGCAGCCAATGGGAATTTATTAAATTCAACAGACTACATCATACGACATGACGTCACAAACATCCGATGTGGCGTGATACATTTGAGTTCTAAACTGGAATTAATCTTAGATGATATGCCAATTCAATTTCACATGTTTTACAATTATATTTATACTGTAAATAAAATATTATTAATTAAATTAGATAAATACACCACAATTCCTCCCTTTTTAATTTTTGTAATTAAATAGAATAAAAATCACACATTGGATAAACCATTATAGCACACAATTAAATTGAAAAACAAATCAATAGTCAAAATACAACAATAAACATAAAAACTTATTTACAAATTGAGCCGCTCTACTGGTTTTTTAATTCGCAATGGATATCTACGCGAATCAGCTGTGGATGTTGTAAGAGGGGTGTGAGGCTGTACGGGTGATTGTGGAGAGACCGCATGACGTGGAGTAGAGGGGGAGAGAGATTGGCGAAGAGGAGGGGAAGCGCCCCGATCAGCTGGTGAGCGATTGACGCTATTTTGAGATGGTTGTTGGGGTCTATTGTGAGGAGTGTTTGGAGGATCAGCTGATCGCGCCAAAGCAGTTTCCCAGTTGTTTACAACAGGCTCTTTTCTGTCAAACTGTGATTGAAGGCCAATTAATTGGTCTATGTGCCTTCTCCAAATTACACCTGAACTTAATCGTACTTCATACAAAACATTGCTTAATCTATTATGTACAATACCTTCGACCCACTTGTCTTTTGAACGATAGTCTCTTATCAATACTGGCTGGTTTCTGTACAACACTCTTGTTTGGGAGCCACCAAAATACTCCTTCTGTCTTTCTTGTTTACATTCGACCTTACGGACCAAATTTGGTTTCAATAAATCTAACCTTGTTCTCAATGAGCGGTTGAACATGAGTTTAGCTGGAGTTTCATTTGTAACACTATGTACAGAATTTCTATAATCAAACAATATTCGACTAAGAGCGACATTTACATTTAAATGAACATTGTCATGAAATGCACATTTGAGTTTTGTTTTGGCATACCTGACAGAGTTTTCCGCTTGGCCATTTGATTGAGCATGATATGGGGGAGAGAACGTTTGTGTCACTCCGTTTGACTTAAGGAATTGTTTAAATTCAATTGATGTGAAAGGAGGGCCATTGTCACTATGACATACTACTGGCAGTCCAAATCTGGCAAAAAGGTCTCTTAAGTGTAAAATCGCTTGTTTGGCGGATGTGGAACTTACTTCAAAAACTTCCAGCCACTTAGTGTGGGCATCCACAACAATTAGAAACATTTTACCTTTGATCGGACCAAAATAATCTAGGTGCAGTCTTTCCCAGGGCATAGATGGATAATGCCAATTATGCAAGTAACTCTTAGTAGAGTTAGATCGTTCCATTAGGCAGGAGGAGCAGCTGTTTGCTAGGGCTTCAATATTTTGGTCTATATTTGGCCACCAAATATAGGACCTTGCAACAGATTTCATTTTAACGACTCCCATATGACTACAGTGTAATTCTTTAAGTACGTAATTTCGCATTGAACTAGGTATTACTACTTTATAGCCCCACATTAAAATTCCTAGCTCCACAGTTAGTTCCTCCTTCCTTTGGAAATAAGGAGATAGATCTCTTTGTTGTTCTGACAAAAAACTAGGCCATCCATACAAAACATAGTTACAGACCTTACTTAAAACAGGATCCTTTTGAGTCTCGAGTTTAACATGTTCAAAAGTCAATGGTACTGAACTTTCTTGAATACAATGCAAATAAGTACCTTGCCATTTAAATTCTACATTTTCCTCTGAATGTTTGACTTGTAAAGGCAAACGAGATAATGCATCAGCGTTGCCATGATTAGCTGACTTTACATATTTAATATCGAAAGTGTACCCTGATAAAAACAAAGCATACCTTTGCAGCCTACTTGCAGCAAAAACTGGTAATCCCTTCTTAGGGCCAAAAATACTTAACAAAGGTTTGTGATCAGTACACAAGGTAAACCTGCGGCCATATAAATACTGGTTACATTTCTTTACTCCAAAAACAATAGCTAAAGCTTCCTTCTCTACTTGACTGTACTGAATCTCAGTAGGAGATAACGTGCGTGAAAAATACGCCACTGGTTTCTCAACGCCTTCATTGGTTTTTATACTCAATACGCAGCCCAGCCCTGTTGAGCTTGCGTCTACCGCTAATGTTACAGGCAAACTCGGGTCGTAATGAGCTAGAATAGGGGCATTAGTTAACAACTCCTTAACCTTGTTAAATGACTCCATACATTTCTGATTAAAATCGAAAGGAACATCTTTCTTAAGCAAATTATATACAGGGTGAAGAATGGTCGATAAGTTAGGAATAAATTTCCCATAGTAATTAACCAAACCAATAAAAGCTTTTACTTCGGTCACGTTTTTAGGCACTGGTGCCTTTACAATTGCTTCGACTTTGGCTTGGGAGGTGTGCAGACCTTCCTTGTCAATGCAAAATCCCAGGTACTCCAACTTATTTGAGAAAAACTTACATTTACTTTTTTCAACAGTAAACCCCTTGTCATTAAGTCTTTTGAGAACTTCCCTTAGTTTACTTATATGAGCGTTTGTATCTTTAGCTGTAATTAAAATGTCATCCAAAAACACTGCCACACCTTCCAAACCTTGAAGCGTTTGTTCAATGATTTTCTGAAAAATTCCCGGAGCCGATGAAATACCATAAGGCATCCGTTGATAAGCAAACAAACCCTTGTGTGTACTTATGGTACATAGTTTTTTTGCTTCATCATTTAGCTTAAGTTGCATATATGCTTGGCTGAGATCGATTTTACTAAAAGTTTCACCACCTTGCAAACTAGCAAATAATTCTTCGATTCTAGGCAGAGGATATTTATCTACTTCTAAGTTTGGATTTAATGTGACCTTGAAGTCGCCACAAATTCTTATTTCACCATTCTTTTTTAGAACTGGAACAATAGGCGTTCCCCAATCAGCACTGTTTACAGACACTAGTATTTTCTCGTTTATTAGCCTGTCTAATTCCTTTTCAACTTTACCTTTCAATGAAAAGGGGATCGGCCTAGGCTTAAAGTATTTGGGAGTTACATTTTCTTTCAATGTCAGTTGTACTGGTTCCCCTTTATACTCGCCCAGTTTGTTACTAAAAACATCAGAAAAATCCTTCTCTAAATTATTTACAATCTGATCAACATTATCTATAGACAATAAGGTCTTAGATTTTACTTCACACAACGAATTATTCTTAAATGAAATGTCTACTCCCAAGACCTTAAGCCAATTACGTCCCATTAACGGATGTGCACCTTTGTTAATTACGTACAGTTCCAAATTTTTGTTAACACTACCATAACAAACATTAACATTTATTTTACCCACAGGAACAATCGGTTCATTTGTATAGGAACTGAGAGATAGGTCATTAGGCAGTAGCTTGCAAAATGACAGATTTTGGTTGTAAAAATCGTGACTACAAACACTGACACTAGCTCCCGTGTCAACTTCAAAAGTTATATTTTTACCTTCAACAAGAGCTTCGATTTTCAATGGGGCTACTCTTACAGCCTTATTCTCAATAGGTTCATTGATTTGAAACAATGCAGCTACATCCTCTACATATTCATCATACTTATCATTAGAATTATTTTTAAATTCAGACTGATCAGAAACAAAATTATGCATTTTTCTGCTACCCTTAGATTTGTTATGTTTATAACCCTGATTTTCACGTTTGTCATGGTTGTCAGTCTTATTATTACTAGAATAATGACCAGTTGACTTACCAAACAGTTTAAATCTACACACCTTCGCAATGTGATTCTTTTTGCCACAGAAATTACAAATCACTCCTAATAAATTGCACTTATTTCTCAAATGACCATAACCACCACAACACAAACACTGCATTTTCTGCTGCTGCGTTGAGTATCGTGGACACTGCCTAGCGCCGCTGTAGTTGGTCGAACTTCTCTGTTGTCGGGCCGCCGACGACGACATTCGAAGCACCTTGCCGCCGCCAACGTTTCCGCTGCCGCCGCCGATGGCCAGGGCTGCCGCATTCTTCTCCGCCGCTTCCGCTGAAGAGACTATTTTTACTGCGTCACTGAATGATAAACTTGTCTCTGTCAACAGTTTCTGTTTTATTGTGTCACTTCTTATCCCACTGACTAACCTGTCTCGTAAATAGTCATTTAACGAAGATCCGAAATCACAGTGTGTGGAGAGTTTCTTCAAATTAGCGACGTACTCGGCTACACCTTCACCTTCTAGTTGATTTCTTTGACTAAATTTATAGCGCTCCGCGATGACAGACGGTTTAGGGTATAAGTGGTCTTGAATTATTTTCACTAATTCGTCAAAAGTTTTTGTGTTCGGTTTATCTGGTGTACAGAGATCGCGTAATAGGTTATAAGTCTTTTTACCAATCACTGTGAGTAGCGTACTAACCTTTTTTGTGTCTTCAATACCGTTGCATTCAATAAATAACTCGAACCGTTCAACGTATGATTTCCAAGATTCTTCACCACTGTCAAAGTCGCCGATTCCTCCTATTATTCCGGTCATTGTTACTTTAAAAAATGTTCTTGATAAAATTTCAACTGGGTTGTCGTTCACGGACATACACACTTCCTTCCCTCCAAAACGGAAATACGGTCGATCAGTTACACCGCACACACGTCGGATTCACTACACTCGTCGCCAAAATGTTGTATACTTGTTCCGAAGTATACTACATTATACCGGTAAAGGGGAATCGGGAGTTAGAAATAACAACTACATCGTTAATTGGCAGAGCCCAAGGCTACGCGGACCGGGTAGGACGGTGGTTGATGCTGGACTGACTGGAGAGGGAGATGGCTCGGACAGTGGGGCACATGGTGGCGTGATCCAGGCAGCCAATGGGAATTTATTAAATTCAACAGACTACATCATACGACATGACGTCACAAACATCCGATGTGGCGTGATACATTTGAGTTCTAAACTGGAATTAATCTTAGATGATATGCCAATTCAATTTCACATGTTTTACAATTATATTTATACTGTAAATAAAATATTATTAATTAAATTAGATAAATACACCACATAGGGTTAATAAAGTATTTATTAAAAATTTCCCTTTTAATCCAACCACCTCTAGAGGATTCAGCAAAAGTATTATGACTCGTTTTTCCTTGAAGAATATCCGATGTAAAATGGTTGTGTAAATCAAATAACGCATTACCTAAAACTTTTACAAGAAAATTAACAGTGACGGCATTATCCACATGTTCAGGGTCTTTAAGGTCTGTTATACGTTTATTATTACAAGTATACACTTTACTATCCTTTAATGATGTTGTGATGGTTTGTCCTACAGTTGCAGCATCATTTGGATCTCTTCCATTATGCAAGTTTTTTATTACTTTATTATTACATGTAAAAAATCTAAAAGAATGATCTGGATCTAGATGTACGGTTTGTGATAAAGCAGCTGCATCTTGAGCAGTATAACCCAATCTCATATTTGATACCCCTTTACCCATGCAATCCCAAGCATTATTTTTGTATGTTAATAAATTAAATTTTTCATTACCTTGAACAAAGTCATCCCCTTGCTTCGATACTACTTGATCTTGTTTTACAAAAGAGGTTGTTTCTTGTTTTAAGGTTTCCATCATTTGACCCACTGTTGCACCATCTGATGGCGCCGAACCATCTTTAACATTTGCTAAACAATTATTAAAACAATCTATAACCCCTACATCACGTATGATACAATGATCTTTAATATATTTTAGATTTACAGCATCGTTTTCAGTTTTTGGATAACCTATATCATTAATAACAAATTTATAAAAAGAAAATCCATCTTTTGTCTTTTCAGGTATCAAGGAATGTAAATAGCGTCTATTTACGCTGTCTTTTGCATCTTTAGGGTCATCTACGTTGGATATACGTTTATTGTTAGCACTATACGTTTTCCCATTGAATTTTAACATATTTTTTAATTCAGATGACAAATAACCTTTGTTTATTGCATCACCGTTTTGATTTGGTTTACCAACGTTGATAATTCTATGATCTTCTGCATCATATGTGTTATTTTGTAGTCTTAATGTTGGTGATATCTTTTCCTTTAATATTTTTAAATTTATTGCATCATTTTCGTCTGTAGGATCTTTTATGTTTTTTAACCTTTTATTACTAATATCATAATCTCCTTCAGGTGTTTGTGGTAAACCAGCACTTCTTTTTAAACTATTCGCATAATATAATCCATCTGAGGAATACCGTCCGAACTTGTCGACACTCATGGTGCAACTGAATAGTAATCTAGGGAGTAACGCATTATTATGAGATTACCCCACGGTTTCGGAGTTCATCCACTAAAGCCACCCATTCGTTTTCCAATCCAGTATGACCCGCTTCTTTAGCTTCATGTATTAGTTTCATTCTATCCACCAATTTATTGATATTATTGTAATAAATCACATTTGTGTTATATAGTTTCTTCATTAAACCTGTACCTGTAACAGATTTGTTTCTTTTTCTTGGTTCTGGAGCACTTATATCCAAAGTGGATGACACAAACCTTCGTTTTACAGGTTTTCTTGGTATTATTGGCATTGGTTGTCTTCTCGTTGTTGGTATTAACTTGGATACAAATTCTCTATATTTTAAAGACTTTGATCTAAAATAGGTTGGTCAGCCGAATACTTTCTCCTGTATGCATTAGTTTGTTCCAAAATCTTTTTATATGCTTCCATGTCTTTTTCTTTAACTAACAATTCTAAAGGCTTATTTTCAAATAATAATTCAAATAATCCCCTTGTACCCTTATACCTTTGATCACCAACAATAATATTATCATGTTCATCAATGTTTACCGGGCTATTACCAACCATTAAACCGTCTTCTGTTAAT
Source organism: Neoaliturus tenellus (assembly GCA_030545055.2). Taxonomy (NCBI): domain Eukaryota; kingdom Metazoa; phylum Arthropoda; class Insecta; order Hemiptera; family Cicadellidae; genus Neoaliturus; species Neoaliturus tenellus. The sequence goes on along the minus strand of CM061536.1, from coordinate 72,737,753 downwards.
CTTACTCCATAACTATGGTAGTTTTTATTAGGATTTGTTCCAGCTAACATTTTTATCATGTATTTCCTTCCTAAAGGTCCTTTGTTATGAATGTTTTCACCCAACAAGCTTATGTTTGACGGACCTTCCCTTGTTTCTTCTTCTTTTTCCTCTTCACTAGCAGTTGATACAACTTCATGTCCTCTTTTGGCTTTTACTTGATATAATTCTCTTACTCCACTATAGTCCGGTGATTCTAGCTCTCTTTCGGGTTCTCCACCGGTAAAACCACTATATGTAGAGGATTCCGGGTCTTCATCACTAAAATCTTCTGATTTTACATTTTCTCTTTCAAACTTCGTAATAGGTGCAATCGCATCTCCTTCCAATACAGGTTTAGCAAATTTTTTGTTTAATTGTTTCAAGGGTTCAGTAATAGGTTTAAATGTAGATTCAAGGAATTTCTCCCTCTCGCTAATACCTAGTTTCAATGCTCTGTTTTTAGCCCGAATAGAATCACTAAGTGATTTTATTTCTTTTACTAATTTTTCTTGGTTAACCATGTTTGTAGCAAGACGTGTTGTACAACAATGAATGTTTTATACCACGTTCAATGTATTAATATAAATTTATCAAATCCTATCCTGTATCGACCATTGTTTAGCGGTTGTTCCTTCATAATTGTTAGGAACCCATACTTTTCAGCCCAAGCCTTTCCACATAACTCTTTAAATCGTTCAAATGTCATATCCGCATTTACATGATCAAAATATATATGTTTTAGGTTGGTTTCGTCCTGTTTAAATACAATTAACATGTTTGCATTGTCTCTAATGAGTTGTTTTGGTATTTTGCTGTAAGTTTGACCAATATAAATGCTATCTATGTTGTTATGTCGACCCATAGCGAAGTAATTTCTTATTGTGTTTTGGTTTTCACAAGATACATCGTCGAATATGAACACGGAGAATGGTTTAGCTTCTTGTGGTTGCATGACACTCTCGCTTGCATTAAACTTTAAATATTTAACTTCAGGCACATTAGTCAATATCTTTTCCAATAATTGATACGTTGGTTGTTGTAGTGATTTTGAAAATACATATAGATTGTTAAAACGTAATCCTTTAGGGTTTGTAATCAAATTGAATACTACATTAGTTTTTCCACAGTTGGAAGGTCCGGTAACCAGACAACGAACGGTGTTTGGTAACAAATTGCCATGTTTCCCACTATTGAATTCTGAATTATCCACTGTGAGTTCATCTATATTATTAATAGTAAAACTCTCTTTTTGTGGTACTATCTCCATCCTTTGTAATGGTTCAACCTAAAATGATTCCCTATCGTTATATCAAATCCTTTTTAGGTATCCAAGAATCTTCCGTCTTATTAAATCCTAACCATCGTACTTTGACCTTATCTTTTTTCCGTTGCAACACCTTTTCAACTAAATATACATCGCCTACTATTGATTTTAACATTTCATGTCCATAAAACCCTCCTTCAAGCAATTGTCCTTTATTATCTTTTAAAATAAATGTCTCAGGTACTGTAGGTTGTACTTTAAATACAGTAAAAACCTCATTGGTCCAATTTGGCAGGTATCTTTTACTGAATACACCTTTATATTTACTTATTCGCACTTTATCACCCACATTAAATTTTTTGGGCTTTAGTTTTTCAACTTTTGGTTTAGTATTCGTTTTTATACGTTTTAATACAAGGTTTTCATTTTTACTAGTTACTTGGTTTGGTTTCATCCCGATAGTCCTATGAAATTTGTTATTGTAATCGTTTATAAGTTTTGGTAACATATCAATCCATATGTGCGATCCTCTGTTGGAAAACATTTTATACATTGCACTTTTTAAAGTTCTGTTGAATCTTTCGATTATTGAGGCTTTTACCTCTGAATTGGTTGAGTAATGGTTTATATTGTGTTTTTTCATTAAATTTGCAAATTCCTTATTAAAATATTCTTTTCCATCATCAGTTTGTAAATGTTTAATAGTATGTTTGTCTCTTTGTATAGCTGTTTCCATTGCTTTTGTAACACTTTTGCCACTTTTATCTTTTAGTGGTAAAGCATCTGCCATTTTTGAAAAACAGTTAATAACAGTCAATATGTATTTATATCCTTTATTTTGTTTGCTATAAGGAATCATTTCGATTAAATCCGCTTGATATAAATCATTAATTCCTTTTATCACCGTATTTCTTCGTGGAAACTTTCTTCTTGCAGGTTTATGAAGTTCGTTGACAATTTGTTGCTTCAAGTCCTTCATATTGCAGGTTTCAATGTTTGTTGTGTCACATGTATAATCACAATGAATGTTGTCTTAAATATTCACATCATTTATATAGGTCAAGGTCATCCAAACTTGTGTAAAAAAAATGGGGAACACGGCGTTTGCCTTGCCGTGTTCCCCATTTTTTTACGGAAGGAAAAAGGAATAAGGTCGAAGTTGTAGAAGGACGAAGAATAGGTTACAAGTTGATAGGGTTTAGAGAGTAGTGGCCAAAAGGAAGAGTGTGGATTTTGTCGGGCATAATATGTCTTTTATCATCCCGAGCTGACAGCGCTTTTTTAATTTCGGTGACACTGTAGACTTGATGCTTGAAGCTTCGGATATTGTTGAATGTTGCTGATATTGTAGTATCTTCAAACAAACAAGTCTTGTAGTGGTCAAATGCCACGTGTTTTTTCAAATAAGATGTCTTCACTCCTTTTGCTTTCTTGACTGTCGGTGTGTTGTTCTCGTGGTACATCTTAAATGAATACAATTTCGCCATCAGCGCCACTATTTCTTCTAAAGGCATTCCATTTGCTTCATCTTTGAATTTTCCGATTACTTTTTTATTTTTTTTATTAAAATTTGGATGGTTCTTCGGATAGTCAGAAAAGTCGAAATCTTCTTTGTATGGAAAAGTCCCTAGGTCTTCATACATGTCCAAAGTCTTTATCCAGTAGATAAACGCGTCCGTATCCATGTATGCGACTCCAATGTTTTCCCTTCCGTAGTGTTTAACCATTTTGTTATAATGGAAATCATACATCAGGGTTTTACTTATGTCCAAAATCGACATACCTATGTATAACGGACGGTCCATGACTATTGTTGTTTTCTTCATACTGACAGCGACTAGGTTTTCGTTTATAATCATGGATGTTCCGAAATTTGGTTTTTGCACTAATTTTTCCAATTTCCTAGGATCACTCACTAATTTTACATTTTTGTGTTTCCTTTTGTTCTCCAAGGTCTTCCCAAAGATGGCGTTGTTCATTAATTTATAGAAGTCCTTTTCAAATGCTGTTGTCGCTGCAGCTCTTCTTGTAGTGTTGGAATCAATATATGGTTTCAACCAACAAGACTGGGTGAATTCAATTGCTCTATGAATTCTCACTATACGTAGACCCAATTCAAGAGCCTGTTGAACTACCCAGTAGTGAGCCACATACCGATCTTTATTCTCCAAGGTCATCATCAATTTTGGCCATCTTCCTGTCGGTGAAACTTCAGTCTTGGCTAGGAGAGGCAAGTCGTAGTGATGGTCATGAAGGTGCTCCGGGTATTCAAAATCACAGTCCAAAATATAGCCTTTTGGACCATCCTTTGGAATCTGTGAGATGTCTCCGATGGTGGCCGGGTCGATCCATTTTAAGTCAGCGTAGGGAAGCGGATTTGACATTGCCCAACCATAAAGGTTGTTTGCGTCAAAGTAGCCAAGGTAGACCGATGGTTGTTGCTCGTCGAAGCCGGGGATGTACTTATTGTTGGCTTTGACATGACGTGTTACAGCTTGTGTCAAACCGCCCCGTACACCAGATTCCATCATGAGCACCATATCTATATCTGTTAGAAGTTCCAATCGACAGTTGGTTGACTTTAGCATAGCTTGCCATGCTAATCCTGGAGATGTGTACGAGTGTAGAGGGTCCAGTCCATAGGCGGAGAAGCAGGTGTTTCTGAATTCTTAAATCACATCGCACAGCAGAGTTACGTCCAGTTTTATATAAAAGTCTGAATATTCCCCTAAAGTTTGAATGTTTAGTTGGTTCCAAACATTACAAGCATGATTGTAGTCTTCAACGGAGATTTCACTTTCGTTTAATTTGCTGTTGAAGGCTTCAATCGGTGGTAGACTGGTTTCTTCAAATTTTTCTGTAGAAGTTATGTAATCGTAGGGGAACACTCCTTTACGTAATACTAAGTCCAATTTATCTTCAGGTACAATCTTGCTGGTTTCTTTTAGGTCTTCTCTTCGTAGATTCTCAGACAATCTGCTCAAACTAGATGCCATAAATCTATAAGAGTCTACAAAGCGAAGTTTAATTTTACCTACTGTTTTTGAGAAACTGATATACTTTTCCAATGTTGTAGCAAGAACATCAATTTTACCATTATCTCTTCCTAACTCTGGAATAATGAAGTGGGAGTCGTAGCCGCTAAGATTGTGTAACACGACAGGGATAAAGTGGGGCAGTTTGTAATTTATATTGCATGAATTACAAGCAGCTCCTCTGTATAAACCTGTCAAGTGATCATGATCTCTTACTTTTGGATTTTCTTCACTGAAGCTCTTCTCGCATAGATAACATCTTGATGTCATATTGTATTCTTCTTGTTGATTCTCATTCAAAGGTTCCATAGGTACGACATTACCATACAAGCGTTGTACCTTTTCAGCAATGTCATACAACAGGTCTACAAAATACTTAGCGGCTTCTTCACCACGGTAGAGTATTGGAGTGGATGTTAAACCATAGTCTTGCAATTGGTTTTCAGACAAGGTTGATTTAACTAGTAAACAAAAACTGTTGGGTTGATGCAACTGATATTTTGTTCTTCTAGTCACTTCACCGTCCGGCAGCTCCTGTGGTACTAACGTTGATTCAAAATCTGCGTAGACCACTAGTGGAATTCGATATTGGTGAACCGTCTTGTTAAATTGTATTGAAGCTCGGGTAGGCGGTGGAAGACTTATCTTTACTTCATAGTTCTCGTTGCAAAGTCTTTTATGTTCCAACAACCAGTCCGATCCTCCACGTCTTGAATCTTTCCAAGAAAAGCAGAAACATCTCTTGCAAGCTGTAATCCTATTTACTCTTTTGGTCAATTGTTTTACAACTAAGGCTTCAAAGTCCTTTATCCATACATAATGGGAAATTTCACCCTTAGTTATCAATAGCAAATCCGTGTGGTTTCTTTGCTCAACCTTTACTACCCGCAAAGGATAAACGTTGTTTGAATCATCCAGACCAAAAACATTCACTGAAACGCCAGGATTTTTCTTTTCAAATTTGTCTATGTCTTTCAATGTAACTGGGTAGGTGAGGCCTTGAAAGTTGTAGCGGTGTTCATTTTCGTAATATTCTCTACCAACTCTTTCAGGATGATCTTTAACATACTTGGTTAACATTGCATACTTGAAACATTCATTACCTTCATTTTGCACATTCCTACACGATTTAGTGTTTTGAATTTTCTTTGGTAAAGGGATAAAACTACTACCCCTTAAACCATATCCATGTTTATGAACCCTAACATCCATACCTTCTATTGATGACAAAGTCCATCCAGATCCTCTTCCTTCATGTTCTTGGAGTTTAGTTATAAGTTCCTCCAAGCATTCTTCAATAATATCATCAATGTTGGAGGTGGAGGTAAGGGTTCGTTTTTTGGTAATGAACGCTCTCAATGCTATTTCACCATCAGTATTGTTAAACATAGCCTCTAACACCATTCCAAATTTAATAAAATTTAGCCTTTGTAGTTCTTCCCTCAAAGTTTGACCAACAAGTTCCTTAGCCTGGGTTATAAATGTTTATAGTTCCAATTGAACATTATTAATTTTGAAATGTGTTACAACTCGTCCTGGCAAGGCTGTAGTGCGCAGTTGTTTCACATCTTCCAGTTCTTCTTCAGTGTCTGCTTTTTCCGTGTCCTCTTCTTCGGTGTCCTCTTCTTCATAAGATCTTCTAGCAGTAGATGGTCCAGCACCAGCAAATTGTATCACACTAGGTCTTCTTCTTTGCATTTGCTGTAGATAGCTGTCCCAGTAGTCCGTCTGCTTCTGGTGCTGTTCCAAAAACCGGTCAATTGAGTCTAAGTCTATTCCATCCATGGTAATATCTTCTTTTCTATCTTCGTCTTCATGTAATTCTCTGTGTAGGGTGAAAAGATCTTCGTCTTGAAAGATTTCCCCACAAATGTCGCAAAGAGCCATTTCAAACAGTTTGGCTTTGAATGCACACTCTGTGAATGTCCACGCAATAATGAGCAGCGCACTCCACAGGGATCCTTTATATCCGAGGCAGATAGGTGGGGAAAGTGACGTCATATAGGAACAGGTTATCAATCATGTGCTAAATTTAGCCTTTACACAACCGTTTGTAATAAATTTATCAGTAGGCTTGATAAATTGATGATATTTGGTCTAGATTCAATAATTTGTACAAATTTTTTTAAAGACGTCTGTTTGAGCATAATTTATATAGGTCAAGGCCATTTGGAATTATTATTTTGAGCGGGGGATAGAGCACTAAGCAGCATCATTTACTACAAAGTGCTCTATCCCCCGCTCACATTCTTTTTAACTTTTTGTTTAAACTTTTTACAAAGGTGAAACATCACCATCAGAGTCGGAATCATTCTCATCACGAAATAGGTAGCGATGACAATACATAATTCTTCTGGCTACTAACGTCCTATCCATTGGACGATGAGGAGTGTCTTGTTCTTCTTCTTCTTCAATTTCCGACTCAGATGATGACTCTAACGTTTCGTAGGCGTGCAAGTCCATTTCATTATCCGTTAAACCAGCTTCGTCAGAGTCCGTTTCAATATCCATAATTTCTTCCTCCTCCTCTTCCTGGTCAACCGCAGGTAGTTGGTCCTCTGCTTCTATAACTTCTACAGGTATTACCTCCAGAATTGAAAGAATTCTGTCGCGATGGAACACGGTGTTGTCAAGTGGAGCCATGGTATGAAAGTGGTGTATCTATCCAATTGGTTTGCCCTTTTTATACCCCCACCAACTATACATTTTATGTGGGTCAAGGTCACGTAAAGATACCCTTTGAGCGGGGGATAGACCACTAAGCAGCATGCTAGTCCATTGCCGCAAAGTGATCTATCCCCCGCTCTATTCCGCAGACCACACTCAAGTCCAAGTCCACATCCAAGTCCACATCCATATGTTACACTTTATTATTACTGCCACCAAGTAATTGTCACTCGCACGTTTACTTGGTTTTGATAAAGGTACTGCACAAACTCCATATTGGTTGTTTGTTCGTTATACAAATGCATCATGAAATATGCAATCTTATCGATTGCGGCATTGTCCAACGGTTCGCAATTCACAAGTTCCAATGTGCCCTGGCTGGTCTTATCCTCTATAAGTTCCACCACTTCGTTGATGTCTTCTTCCAAGAGGATGAACTCAACACTGAAGCTCTCCATTGTTGTTGATAGTGTCTAGACAAATGCTTGACTAAATGCTTTATTCATCAGTCCTACATATATACCAATTTCCCCCTCCTATTACCCATTCCCCCTCTACCTTTATATGGGTCAAGGCCATCCAATAATACCCTTTGAGCGGGGGATAGACCACTAAGCAGCATGCTAGTCCATTGCCGCAAAGTGATCTATCCCCCGCTCTGTATTCCACACAAGTCCTAGTCTTTACACACACATAAGCCCCCCAGTCTTTTACACTTACTCATATACTCTGTCCTCCCTGCCAATTAAGAGTTCCCCATGTTTGCCACTATTTTCAATTAACCTTTCCAAGTCCCAAAACACAATGTCCAAATTAACCAAGTTCGCTCGTCCAATTTGAAACACACTATTCCCCCCAAAGTCACTTGCTCTCACTTGTTGTCCTGTATACTGCTTCTTCTTCCACGCTACAATCACTACCCTACCTTCTTCAACAACCATTCTTTTAACATTATCATACACCTTCTTCAACATCCCTCTACAGTTTAAATAGTTTATGGTTACATACTCCCACTCCTTACCAATGATCAGTGATCCACTCATTTTCTAGCGTTCCACTGGAAGGTCCAAAGCAGAATGAAGTCGGGATGTACAGACCCCCTCTTTTATACCAGTTAACCGGTTGTCCTTCGTTTAAAGTGGGTCAAGGTCATTCAAAAGTACCCTTTGAGCGGGGGATAGACCACTAAGCAGCATGCTAGTCCATTGCCGCAAAGTAGTCTATCCCCCGCTCTGTATTCTACACACACACACACACACACACACACATGTCCCTGTCTTTTCATTACATACCTAATATATATTCACTACCTTCATCGTCACTATCACTCATCACCGTTTCTACAAACTCCACCGGATTAAAGTTAAATTGTTTCAATTGTTCTTTTAAGTTTTCAATTTGTTGGTCCTTTACTTCTAAAACACTGTGAAGGTGTGATATGTAGTCCGCTGCCTCGTTGGTGCTTGCTACTCTGGGATCGCCAAACTTCAAGCTGGGAACTACACCCTGCAGCCTGAAGTACGCCATACGCCTTTCTTGCTCCTGCCGTTGAAAAGGAGTGAGCAAGCCTTGCCCGTCTTGGCTCACCTCCAGCAAGGTCCGTAGCATCGGAGCTTTGCAAGCGTTTGCCCGAGCAACAGTTATGCTATGGAATGGTCGAGCAGGTCCACGAGTAGCAGGCAGGACGTTGGCAGCACGCCTTCTTGAAGAAGAAGCCCGAGAAGTTTTGCAGTTGGAAGCCATGTTGAAGTGCGGTATTCAGCTAAGCGATACAAAGCAGAATAACCAAACTGCACATCAATACCCGTATATATACACTTATCAGTGGTGGGGGTACTAGCTAACCTTGGTAAAGTGGGTCAAGGCCATCCAAAAACATTACCAGAACGGGGGATAGATCACTAAGTGGCATGTTAGTCAATTGCCACAGAGTGATCTATCCCCCGCTCTGTATTCCGCATTCACGCACACATTCATACAAACACACACAAGTCCCAGTCCGAGTCTTTACCCACACACCTATCCACTCTCATCCTCACTATCATCACTATCATCTAACAATCTGTCACACTTCATAATTAGTTTTTCCCATTCTTTCCGGATCAAACGTATTTCACTGTGTGCACTCTCCAACAACCTGTTCTTTTCCTCTATTATTACGTTACAACTTTTAATATATCTTATAGCAGCTCTAACAGTGTCTTCCTGTGAAGATGCACCAACCACTACACCTGGCACGACCTGCTGGAGCTCTTCATACAAGTTCGCTTCTCTTCTGGAGGCTCCACTGCTGCACAACTCCGTCTTGCTCGGAGTGAATCCGAAGAACCGGACGCGACTCCTTGACAGGCGGTCCCGCCGGATCGGTCCGGAGCTCGAGCCGGAGTTGGAGGCGGTCGGGGCAGAGGTAGAGGCTGGAACGTTCATGGCAGACATGGAAGTGTTCAGCTTAACAGTGTAAAGCAGAATGAGAGGACGGTTGATCACCACTCCTATATATACCTATTCGTGGTGGTAGGGGGAGGGGGTAGGGGTTATGGGGGGGGGCGTATAGCTTAAGGACTTCCACTAAATTTCCCTTAGTCTTCGCGATCATCAGTTTTACATACCTTTAGCACACCCATTATTTTTGTTTCTTCAATAACTTTACACACCTCAAACACCCAAGCAAACAGCTCATCTATGTTGTTATAATTGATTTTTGTCCAGTGTTCATACTTATGAGTTTGGTTGTTTATAATACATAAATAAAATGTAGACCCATCTCGTCTTATACAACGCTCAACTTCCATTCTATGCCGGTTTAGCACTTCCCAAGCATTGTGTTGATCTATCAAGAAGTCACCACCTTTGTAATTGTACCGTGACATGTTTACCACGGAGCACAGAAACAGACTGAAGCAAATGAACGGCTCATACAAGCTTAGTAAGAGCGTTAGAGTGGGGGTATCACGTGATACACAACATTAGTTGTAAGGTTAGCACTTTACTTTAAACAGTAATTTGTATGGGTCAAGGTCGTTTAAACTTTAAAAAATTTTTACCTCCAAACACTTGTAGCAAGCTACAAGTGTTTGGAGGTAAGTTTTTATTTGTTAATGATTTATTTGTAACTTAGTCTTCACCCTCAAGGACACGGTTTGAGATTGTCCCAGTGATTTTACATCACCGCCAGGTTAAAGTATTATACAAGTCAAGTATTTTTTTTTTTTTTTGTTGACTTGTATAATACCCCTCTCCCTTACTTTAAGAGGGTTGAGACTAAATTTGGGAAAATTAATTTGGAAAAGACTTTTAAATATTGTCCAACACAACCTAACAATTTTGATTTTTTTTTTAGTGGGCCCATGTCCTAGTCCATTTCCCACACGGTTTGGCATCCTTCCCGTCGTATTAGATAGGCTTTAGGGATGAAAAATTCTCTTTGTACCATCCGAGGTGGTACTTGCATTGTACAAAGGCGGCCTTCACCTTTTACAACAATTTCTACTTTCTTATTACCCGCTCCGTAGGTTTGACCAATAAAGTAATATTTTTCATCAACCTTTAGCCTTCTAATATCACGCGGTTGCGGGCCGTGGGGATGTCTGAACTTGGACGTTTTAGGCCTAATATAAAGAGTGTAGGGTTTGAATTGCCGAAATTTGACTGTACTTTTAAGGTGTCGTTGGCAGCGATCCCCTTCTGCACAGGCAAGGTTCTGGCAACACAACACCCCGAACACACTTGAAAACCAAGCGTAATCGCATTTCTTACCCTTGCCAGCAGGGGCTTTAACGCGCTTACGTTTCTGTGTTGGACGCTTTACTGTAGTGTCTTGGAGCTTCTCCGAATTAGGCTGGCTAGAAGAAATGGGGGTGGAAGGGGGTGGGGTAGGAGAGCGTGTTAGGTCTTATGGAGGGAAGTTCAGGGGAAAAGATGGATTTACGGGGTGGTTTGGTTGGTGTGGATGGCATGGGGGATATAGGTGAGGGACATTGTGATTTGGTATAGGATAGGATTTTTCGGGTTCTGCTGTAGGGGGTTATCCTCGACCTGGACGTCTCTTCGAAGACTGCAGACTCCGATCCTGAGTCCGATAGCAGCGAGAGTGCTGGAGAGGCTACCGGGACTCGACCGCTGAGTTTTCCTGACGATGGTGGAGGTGCACCGGCCTCTTCCACTGTTGGCGGCAATGGCGACAGGCTGGGCATTGAGGCGGGCTGTGGTGGCGGCGGCGGCGGTGGTGGCATCGTCAGGCAGCTCAAGATGTTTGCAGTCATCAGATATTCCAGGATCGAGGTGGAGGATGATGGGGGTTGAGTCGTGTCGGTTGAGGTTGAAGCTGGCGGGTAGTTTTTCAGCTTAAGACCCATTTTAATGAATTGACTTAATAAAAAGAATAGATGTGAATAAAAAAGTGAAGTTATTATAAAAGATCTCAAGAACAAGAGAGAACCTGTCCGTACGGGAGCTTGGATGGGAATGAGAAGTGCATGTAGCCGAGCCGCCTTATATCCCCACCGGGCTGCCACGCCCAGGATATCAGGGGAGGGGGTGGGGGAGGGGGGTGGGGGGGGGCTCGCACTTTTTGTCGGGGGGGGGGGCTCGCACTTTTTGTCGGGGGGGGGGGCTCGCACTTTTTGTCGGGGGGGGGGCTCGCACTTTTTGTCGGGGGGGGGGGGGGGGCTCGCACTTTTTGTCGGGGGGGGGGGGGCTCGCACTTTTTGTTGGGGGGGGGGTTAACAAAATAAACCCCACTTGGGGCCTTTGTGTTGACATCGCTAAAGCCTCCTAAAAGACCCAACTATAGACAACTCCAACTTTGTGTGTTACTAATACCTAACTGTTCGATTTTTAAAAGACCTTAATTTATTTACTGTGTTAATAAGACCGGACTGTTAAAGATTTTAAAAACTTTTACTTATTTAGGTCAAGGTCACGAAAAAATTTAAAAAAAAATTAAGCCCCACACCCCCCTATGGGGGTGTGGGGCACTTGGGTTGTCATCGCTGTAGCCTCCGAAGAGACCCAACTATGACAACAAGGCAACATCCAATGTCGTGTACCCTTCGCCACGCAAGACTTGTAAACATTTACTGCATTGTCTTTCAGTAGCTAACAAAGATTCATTTACATAATTTTGAGTTTCCAGAAGGAAACAAACTGAGGACACCCTAGTGGCTTACGTCCTCGTCCGAGTGCAGAGGCCGCCGCAACCTTTTGCATGCCAGCGTACAAACGGACATGCTCCCAGATGCCATCCGCAACCTTTTGCATGCCTGGCAGGAGCCTACCGATATTTAAAATAGGCTTTACACGGGGGCCTACTCCCGTAACCTATCTTTAATATTTTTAATTTAGCAATGCATTGAATTTTTACAAGTCTTTGTGGGTCAAGGCCACACGGACATTAAAGAATTTCGGCCCCCGTACATCCATGGCGAACCACGAATGTTCGGGGGCCTTAGGGACTAAAAACACAAATAGCTAACAAAGATTCATTTACATAATTTTGAGTTTCCAGAAGGGAAACATACTGAGGACACCCTAGTGGCTTACGGCCTCGGTCCGAGTGCAGAGGCCGCCACAACCTTTTGCTTGCCAGCGTACAAACGGACATGCTCCCAAATGCCATCCGCAACCTTTTGCATGCCTGGCAGGAGCCTACCAATTATTAAAAATGGCTTTACACGGGGGCCTACTCCCGTTCCCTGACGTTACAATTTACTTTGAGCATTGAAAAAGCTCAAGGGGGGATTGCTAAAACAAGCGTATACACTTTAGAAACATATAACACACAATTGAGCTCAACGTAGTCAATGCTGGAACAAGCACATACACATTAAACGCATATAACAAACAAGACACAAAGGATAAAAGACACACAGGAGACATAGGGTACAAGTAAAAGACTCTCATATAAAATAATTCTCAATACCCAAACGCAAGCGCAATATCTTACAACTAATACAAGTCTTAAAGTTAGAGTAGACTTCGCTAAACACTGAAGGCGCCATTCAATGTTTAGTGATGCCTATGGCGGTCCGTCCCGATCGTTCACGTTCAACGAGCGGGAGCGGACTGCGAGCCGGCTCTGGACGGGCCCCCCTTATATCCCCACCGGGGCTGCCACGCCCAGGATATCAGGGGTGGGGGAGGGGGTGGGGGTGGGGGGGGTACTTTTTGTCGGGGGGGGGGCTCGCACTTTTTGTCGGGGGGGGGTCAGGTAAGTTAAGTAGGTCAAGGTCACCCACAACACTTGTACTCTAAGTGTTGGCTATACCCCCACCACAACTGGGTCCCTAGGCTGCACAACACCGCTTCGCCAGTATGTCTCCGGCTTCCATGCGGTGCGTCTCGCTGTTCTCTAGCTCTCTATATGTAAGTAATTTTACAAGTTCTGAATGTGGGTCACTACACTTTAACTCTGGGACGATATCGACTTGTAGTATTTCAGTGTTTTGACTCAAGGTCATCACACTTTAACTCTAGCACATCGGTTATCGTACCAGAGGTGCTCAATAACCTAACTTGTAATGTTTAGGGTGGCGTTTGCACGCCACGTGGTATCGCCATGAGTGTCCAGTCCAAGTTTTAAGTTAAATTAATTTTACTGTAATCTTTTCCATTTCCGCTTCGTTTTGCCAAAGTGTAAGGTGTCACTTAATAAAGTGGTATTTCTCTAAAGTTATAGGAGATTGCAGGGATACAATTAGTTTATTTAGGAGACTCTTCATCTTGGAGTTTAACACAATTTCCACTTTGACTTTGCTTCCTCGGCTCTCACAGCCTAAGCTGTACAGAAATGTTTCTTCTAGTGCCAACTCGGGCCAAGAGAACAGTGTGTTGACTGTAGGACAGCTCATGGTGAAGTGATGCGATACTCCAGCGTACCACCTCACCTTCTCCCACCACTGTGACCTTCCCCACTCCTGCTGTTTCCCCCACCTCTTTTCCCTTGACTCATGCGCTACAAGCAGTCTCTCAGTATTGTGCGGACTTTTGTGAGGGAAAGCCATGTCGCGGGACGCTTTAGGTAAGAAACTTAGCCGTGTTAAGACTTTATTAGTTGCTCACTGTCCACCACTCAAAGTTAAGAGGGTTTCGACTTTAGCTAAGTGGCGCAAACTGTTGCGTGGACACCCTAGGTTTTATACCAAACAGACTAATGTCAGTTTTACTGATGAAGATTTGTTTAAAATATTGGATGAAATGACTTTTCCTTGCAAAATTCAGTTAGTTACTCCCATTCCTGACAGTTTAGAGTCTAAGTCTCTCAAGCCGATATACCTAGAGTACACAGAGCCTGACAGTCAGTCACTCGGTGGCTGTCGTGGGGTGCGCATCGGTGTCGGCGCTCCGTTGTTAGGTTTTCAAGGTCACAGTAATATGAAATTGTTGGTGTTGTGCTGGTTCAAGGTCACCTGAGGGATAACCGATTGCCCATTTAGGCAGAGTCATGTCAGAAACTCGAGTTTAACTTGGCACTTTTGCCGTTTCTCGTCGAAAATTCGCTCCAAGTGGTCAAGGTCACGGGGACTCGGACTGAAACTCGGAGCGTAGTGCGAGAAACGGCAAAAGTGCCAAAAAATTTTAAGTTCCGGCATGACCTTGACCTCAGTGGCGTCGGTGACGTCATTTTGATGACGTAAGGGGTGATGACGTCATCAGCACGTCATTTCTGTGACGTCACGGGTGTGACGTCATAGAAATGACGTCATTAGTGATGACGTCATTGATGACGCAATCGATGACGTCATCGATGACGTCATCCCTCAGGTGACCTTGAACTGGGCCAGCACCAACAATTTCACACTACTTACGTTCATTGGTAAGAAACTCAATGATCTCTTGGGACGTCGGTAAAGTATTGCTTGAGTTAGTTTTAGAGTCTCGACATGTTTCCCTAAAAGATTCTAGTTTGTGACGAAGTTCTATGTCCATTTTCGCAAAAGTAATGCAACCAGTAAAAGGTTTGAATTATGAATGTTATATCCCAAGGCTGTAAGAGATTGAGCATTCTCATTAAATAGGTTCACAAAATATCGTACTCCTTGTATATTTGACTTTGAAATGTTAGGTAAGTCCAACAATTTATTTAAATGAAGGATTTGCAGACGTCTATCGTTTTGGTAACGATTACGTAACAATTCATAAGCTTCAGTGTAGTTTTCTGGCGTGATACTTAAACTACGTATGGCATTCAGTGCTTCACCTTCCAAAGAACCTAATAAGTATTGGAAACGTGTGACATTTGAAAGAGCTTCATTGTTATCGATGGTCACATCATATAAATTGATGAAAGAGAGCCAATTTGATAAATCTCCCAAAAACTTAGGGAGGTTTATCTTCGGTAGTCTTACTTGAGAACAGTTTTGAGAGGAAGAATAAATAATAGTGTTACTTTCATTTTGAGAACATGGAGAATGAAGAGGTTGCAACAGAAACTGAATGTGACTCACTATAAATGTATATGATTCACTGATTTCCTCTTCGTCAATAATTATTAAGTCAAAATCGATATTTTCAGAGGTAAGACTAGTTACCTATTTAATGTTGGCGTCGAAGTCTTCTTTCTTCTTATCCACTTCTTTGAGTTATGTCGATAATATCTGTAGTTGGGCTGACGAAAGAGGATCTACTTGGTTTCCAAGAGGTTTTATAGTCTTTGTTATGGATTTGAAACGACTTTTAATGAGTTTCACATGT
>CM061536.1:72578281-72721975 GCA_030545055.2 Neoaliturus tenellus | reverse complement strand
AATGACAAACTTTTGGGGAGCTGATTTTTTTAGCTCCTCTAAGCAGTGTATTTTAACGTGAAATGAATCTATGAAAGGTCTTAACTACATAAGATTCCTATCCACCCACAATGTCTGTGGCACCCTAGGGAAATGTTCCGGCATTTGACTGGGCAAGAGGGACCATGCAAACCAAACTCGCCTGGTGGAAAGGGATCTTGTAAATTGTACGAGATTTATTTTTCCCCTAATAAGTCACTGAATAAACGTGACAGTAAATAATTTATTTATTCCTTTTTTTGTTTTTATGTATAAATGTTTGTAATTTTATATTATGAGGAGTACTACTGTTAGAGGGAAAGTTGTATTACAACTTGTTAAATGACTTCCAGATTTAAAAAAAGTTAGAAAAGCTTGTGATATTGTTATTTTAATGTTTCAACATTACATTATTGCTACAAATTAGAAATGCGGTACATGCCAATTGTAAAATACATAAAGATATACTTCCGATTGGAAATTTATAAACCATTATTTTACTATATTGAAGTTTTAAGCTTTTTAGTTAGGCTAGTTATGAAAGAGTCCCTCATTAAATCGAACACCACGTTATACATGTTTCTCACATCCTTTACCACATCATTCCCCGTAACCAAACCTGGTCGGATAATCCGGCTAAGATTACCATTCTGTGGCTCAGCCCTTCCGGTTAAATCTGGTTATGGTTACCAAGATTAAACTGTGATATGTGGACATGGCGCTACGCTTTACCACACTGCCATAAAACATAAAACACCTATTGCTTCTATTGAACATAAAATGTTTACTGCTCTGTTATATTTATTCATTTGTTTTTAAGTTTTTTCTTATTTGTTTGTAGTTTTGGATTAGCGATTAGTTAATAAGTTAATGGATAAGTTGATAAGGCCTTAAGTAGAAATGCTTACATGATATGTAGTATAAAAGGTTTGCATTAACAAATTAAATACTGGCATTTTACTTCGTCCTCAATTGACCTATATTTAAATAAATATTTATGAATGTAAGTGTTTTTAAATAGTTAAAATAAATTTATATGAAATTTCATAGTATTTGTCAAAACAAAATGAGATACAATATTGTTCATAGACCTACCAATGATAAGTTCAGTCATCACGAAATTTTGCACGATATTCCGCAACTTAACGTTCTAAACACGTCCTCAGGGAAAGAAGGGCTCAGGTGTAAAGAGTTTCAATGTGACCAATTACAGAGAACGATTTTGCAAGTGAATCGGTTAATTAAATGCGTGGTTGCCACTACTAAGAACTAACATTTAAATTAGAGATTGACATTTTTAGTTTTTTTTATCATGGTAAGTTATTGGCTATGCTTACCGTAAATTTAATTTAAAAAAAATTACTACAACAATGCTATGTTACATTTTTATGCCATAAAACTTTTAGTGCATTATACATCTTTTCAGACTCATCAATTCCAACACTTTTATCAATGTTTATTTTGGCTATATAGTCAGTTTCAGAATTATGTGTTAAATATTTTATTATGTTAAAATATATATCTCTAATGGAAAATAATACATAATATTGAAAACCCCAAAATGTTAGATTAAACCCAGTAAATTATAATAATATTATGTATGTGTAACATAACAAGACAACAAAAACTCCAATAAGTTATTTGCAAATGTTTATTTTTAGTTGCCATAAGCTATATTTTACGATGTAAAAAAAGATATTTATACTTATGATGATAATCTGTTTTTAATTAATTACATTAAAACACTGCCAAGTACCTTATGACGGTTAGTTATCAAAGTTTCAATGTCCGACATGAAAATTAATTTGGCGAGGCTCGCGGAGCTGAATTAAATGTCTCGCGAGTTAACACTTATTGAATGCGTAAATCACTCTTGGACACGAGGGTCCAATGCCTGCCTTCACACTACGGTGCGGTTTGGTTGAGGGGGGCTAGTTTTTTTTCTTTCAAAACGAGCTTTTTATGATTTCACGCATTTGCAATCATTACTTATAGCTATAAGGTCTTTAAAGGTATGTCGTTTATGTTTAAGGAGGATTGGGAAGCCCCGGCAAGGCCGGTTAGGCACGTCTCCCTGATAGATATTGTACAGCCACCGGAAAGAGGGGATCTGCAGGAGTGGGGAAGGTGGAAGATGGTCAGTCTGCCCTGCTCCATGAGGGAGAGATAACCTTAAGCATCCCTAGGACGAGAATCATATCCCCAGGTGGCAACTGTCCAATCCAACAAAACCCTATGTCCGCCACAGCCCGCCAAACTCCATTGTGTTGGTCTGTTATGTTCCAAGGGTCTGTCCCCAAGCTAAGTAGACCAGAAATACTAGAAAAGGGAAATGTCCCTCCCCCCCCCCCATACAGGTGCCCGTCACAGGCACAGCAAGTAAGTCACTTCTCAGTACATGGACTCGGACGAAACTGGGTATCCATACTTAAAGACTCGTCAATACTGTTACAGCTTCATTTTGATTTTCCCAATGTCAACGTACTATTAAATACCAGCCAGAGATCCAACCAGGGGTTTAAAGCTATAGAGCTATTCTTTTGCCTGCGCAGTAAAATGGACACTTTGGGAACTACCTGATTACGGTTTGCAATGATACACAACTATTCAGAGGACGAGAAACAATATAGAGAAATAATATAAGAAACTTTTATCCACTTCAACAAGTGTGAGATCTCAGGTAGATGGTGTGGAAAAAAATTCGTCCACAGAATGTAGACATAGATGATATTCATTGTTTTTGTACGCAGTCTACTGGCTCAGTCGTTGAAAGCTGCCGCTAGAGGTATCAGGGGTCTCGTGGGTCAAAAAATCATCGTGCAATGCTTCTCCAGCTCTAGTTTAGTTACTTCATTTAAAGTTAGATAAAAATTTAACTATAATGCTTGATTTTCTTGCTATTCGCTTTTTATTTTAAATTATACTAAGCTATAATGGTTTAAAGCTGATCAACATTTTACAGCGTATTTACAGTATTTACAGCTGTACATTAACAAATGTTTAAAATGCTTTATTCAATTAAAATGTTATTTTAATGGGAGATTTTGAGATTTCAATGGTGGATAGCGCTTTTATTTTCAATTCAATTCCCATCAGTTTTTTTGCGGAAACAGCTACAGGCTAAGCCCTATCCAACGACGCCAAAAACTTGAAAATCCGTTGAAAATTGTAGGAGGAGTTTTCAACACAAAAAAACCCCTTAGAGTATTAAATAAGTATACATTGAATAAACATATCAAATTATCCGCAAAAAACAAATAGTCCAAGTTTTCGTCTTTTATTTAAGATCTCTCTTCTTTTATCGGTCTTTAAATAAAGATTCTAAATGGGAGCGGGCGAAGCACTGCATGACGCTCTGAGAGTCCAGTCACCCAATCAAAATTTTTAATATTACGTGAGTGAAATATTAGTTTGCTTTATTTAAATTCGTAATTAACAATAATGGAAATAGAA
The DNA here is from genome assembly GCA_030545055.2 of Neoaliturus tenellus. NCBI lineage: Eukaryota > Metazoa > Arthropoda > Insecta > Hemiptera > Cicadellidae > Neoaliturus > Neoaliturus tenellus. The sequence continues at coordinate 72,718,504 of CM061536.1, read as the reverse complement.
ATCTAATCTAGATTTATTTTTTGTAAGTTACAATGTTTTACCATTCTTTTTTCCATTTTCTTCTAGCAAAAAATACCTTGTTTTCTCAGTTATGTAGGCCTATATAAAACGCTCTTCACTAAAGATATTACAAAATAATGCCAAATCTTTTTAAAGTAATTTTTGTCAAAGAATCGCCTAACATTTCTTAATGATTCTGGTTGATAGAGTAGACATCAGTGTACAGTTAAATTAACCATAGGCAAGCATGTTTCTTTTCCTTCTTTTTTTCTCATTTTTTGTGCATTGAAGAAGAAATCCACAGATACCGTTAAAAAGATATCGTCCTGTAAATGAGCAGAATCCCACTATAATTTCCATCAGCCCTCAGGGCGCCGCTCTAGAGGCTTTAAAATGTTCAGTGTTAATCTTATGGGAGAAGGATAATTGCATCATAAGGCAGCTGTTCTAATAAGAAATTTTTGCCAATCAGGAAAATAGATGTTCAGTTATAATAGTAGTTTTCATCACTAGGAGCAAAAGTGGGTCTTTTTGGTGCGCAATCGTGTTTTAAAAACGAGGCGTAGCCGAGTTTTTAAAAACGATTAAGCATACTTGGCAAACAGCTGACTTTTCAGTACTAGGACCTAAACAATTCTCTAGATGATTTTTCAGTCCAAGGACAGAAAAGAATCGGTTTTGGTACCATCGAGAGAACAAAAAACTGGCTGATTTCGTGCAGAATGATAAAAAAGATTTTACAACTAATTGGCCCAAGATCAACAGAATGTTTGGTCGAATTTCGATCAGTGGGCTATCCTTAGTTAAATTAACTATGTAACCTGTATTAATAAAATTAGAGTTTGTCTGTACATTGCTTAGAATCTTGAAACTTTTTGTTATTTTTACTTTTTATGCATCACAGAATCTCTCTCTCTCTCTCTCTCTCTCTCTCTCTCTCTCTCTCTCTCTCTCTCTCTCTCTCTCTCTCTCTCTCTCCCTCCCTCTCTCTCTCTCTCTCTCTCTCTCACTCTCTCTCTCTCTCTCTCTCTCCCTTACTTTTGCGTACAAAACCCTCAAAAGACACGAACCATTGTATTTCTTTGAGAAATATAGATTTATGAGAGATGTTCATCTTAAAGAGACACGCTTCGGTGAGCATTTATTACAATATCCTAGGTATAAAACAGTTGTTTATAATAACTCCTTTCATGCCCAATAATTAGATTATTGAACGCTCTCGATAATGATGTTAGAGATAGCAATAGTGAAAGTGTTTTTATTAACAGAGTTAAAGCAAATTTGTAAAAAATATGACGTTTAGGTACTTAACCGGTTTTACTTTTTAAATTGAAGTTATTAATTATAGAATATTCAATAAATTATAGCTACTTTAATTGCCTTCTATAGATTTGAAATGTATGGGTTTGATAAACAAACTGTTAGTTTCATAGAAGCAATTTAAATCGTTTTGGTTCGATGAAATCTAGTCCTTAAAATTTAGAGATATGTTCAACACCATTAGATTTTCCTGTAATGGGCGAGGAGTGTTAAATCTAAAATGAATCACATAACAAACTTAACATTTTTATACTTTTTTTATTTAAATCAATGTAAAAAATCTGTTACTTTACACAAATTGAACCAACCAGTCCATTCAACAGATGAGGTAAAGGAGAGAAGTGATGCCAGATGTTAATCTGGTGATCTTGTGCTTGTAATTGGCTGGTAATACAATTACATAAAAATTACTTTTCTTCAGTTCTTCTTGGCAAACAAGTTGAGCTCTAATGCTTTGACAACACTGGATGGTTGTCTGGGGCCAAGAATATTAACGACGTCGGTTTTGTTGTACTGGAAGACCAAAGGAAGATGCTTCCCTTCGACATCGTCGTCAACGTGGGACAAGGCCATCTGGGTGACGTCCTAGGGGCAGACGGAAAATGTTCAGCAGATAAAAACACGATTTGAATACTTTTTTGTGTTTTTAGTGTAAATCTATGCAAGGGAAAGGTCAATATTATTATAAATATCAATAGTATTTTAATTTAAATTAGATATTATATTACAATGCGTTTATAAAGCAACTATTTAATTTATTTAACGGCAAACCACTATTTTACAAAAGTTGTACATGATATTATGATAAATGCGACTCATGAAAAACATATAAATGTAGACAGAATTAACATGCTGAAAAAGTGTCTAATTCAGTCAATACTAATGTGACAGTGATGTGTAGTGCACTGTAGTTAAATTGATAATAATCAATAAACATAATAAACTGACATTATTAAAAATAAAAAATAAAAAAATAAAAATCCAACACCTTTTTTGAGGGCGAGGATGAACATACCTAATTCTGCAAATTGATCCCTCTTCAAGTTTACTTTGGTTTTTGAGGCCTGCGCGGATGCGTTAAGAAAAATACCGGTTTTGTTGTACTGGAAGACCAAAGGAAGATGCTTCCCTTCGAAGATGGCGGGAAGATTGCTTCCCGGCCATAAGTTTCGTTTTGAAATTCTTTCGTTATCCTCCAAACCATTTCAACGCATTCTAAACTAGTTTATTATTTGGCAACCAACCCCTGGAATTATATTTAACTCCTTCTGAGAACATCCGTGGCGTTAACTCCGGTAACGTATTTCTAACATTGGGAAGCCGTTCGAAACGTGCTTTATTTTGTATTCCTCCGGAATTTCGTCTAATTTTTGTCATTTAACAATAGTAGACTTGTTATTGTCTAATAGCCTATTCGGTTAATTTACTGTTAAAAGATGTATTTATAATTAATTATGGAATTGACGATGAAAATAATATGTATTCAGTTGCTAACACAAAGAGTTTATTTCAAATTAAAGCTGTATAGAATATATAAAAAATAAGTTAAGTCTTTCTAATAAAAGTGAAAGCAATGCAATTCATTTTGGGGCTTGTATGGCTATGTATACATAACTAACTAGTACAGACTATTTTTGTCATACGGCTTTTTATGGAAGATATAGTATTTTATTCCCCTCTTTCGGACCCCATTTTCATGAAACTTTTTAATTACCATATTTAGTCTTGTAATCACAGTATTAATCTTATAACTTAAAAGTGCAAAATGTGTTGTTAAAAAGTAATTACATTTTACTTTGAAGATTATTTTGTTGATATTATTTTTTACCGGTAGATCAGTTTAAATGATCATGAATCCAGCAGTAATCTGCAAAAAAACACTTTGGAACAGTATATAACGTCTTAAATAGTGGAATACTGACTCAAGTTTCTTGTGTTTTCACGGGGGTGAGGAAGTTTCTTAAACGTATAAGTTATCTACTTTAAAAACACTTGAAAGCGCATTATGATATAAATTACTTCTCAATTACTAAGCACAAGCTTACTGGAAGTGATGGAATCTTTGTCTGCAAGAGTTCTGAGAACCGGTGAGGCTTTTGGGTAAAGACGACCACTTCCAGTTTGGCGATAGCTACAGGCGTAGACCAGTCAGCACCTTTGTACACGGTCGTCGAGGAATTGTAATAGACCTGGACCTTGAAAGATTTGTCTTCTAAAAGGACGTCCATAGGCACGCATTGGCAATACACCTGTGGAATAGGAGAAGTTAAGTATGCCTGGAAGTAAAGTATTAGCTTAATACTGCTTGTTGAAAAAAATTATATTTATTTGTAGGTGATACTAAGTGCACGACTAGGATGTTGAAGGGCTCAAAAAGAAGATATCAGCAGAAAGTTCTATGCCCTCTACCAATATTTATTGGATATGGATCATCCTCAGTCCTCTAACTAAGTGTTACGTTGGGATTATCTAAAACTCATTAAATGTTTTTATAATAAAGAGAACTTGTAAATAGTAATCCCGGGGGCTGATGTAAATTATAAAGGGTTTCCGATCATCTACTGGGCACTGCCTTACTAACTTTATTGATAGATTTCTCCTAAGATGCACACAAGCTAAAGTAAAAGATGATCAAGCTTTGTGCTTGCCTAATAATTCAGGGATTAAAAATCAACAAAAGTCTTGATTATTTTTTAACCGATCTAGTGTATGTAATTAAACTAAGTACATGAACTTTTACTATTTATATCAAATTTTAAAGATATTTAAACGATTTTTACCCAGATGGACCCATGAGTAGTAAGATTTGATATGTACATTAAATTAAAGGTATAGAACAATATCGCACACCGACCTTGAAACGGAATACAAGTAGAAATATTTTAGGCGATCAAAATTTGTATTACACAATATAAACAAACTAAAAAATGCAATAGCTCATAATATATTCAACCTTTCGAGGTTGGATTGTTTCAGCATCGCTCTAAATGAAAGACATTTGAAATTGTACATAATATTTTAATAGGCAGCCCTCATTTAAATTGTTGGCCATCATTTCCTTGAGCATAGGCCAAGGAAGGTTTTCCGAAACTTTCTTTAGAGGTATCGTAAATAAAGCTGCATTCGCATATTGTTTATCACAAATCTTTTGAAAGGCCTTTGTATTCTGAGTAATGTGAAATAAACCCAACTTAAAAAGATGTAATATATCGATAGTAACTGCATTTGTTGAATTCGAATATTCTTTCAAGATTCGGGGTTGCGTCATTGATCTCAACCAAAAGAGACCTTTGATTTCATGTACACATCATCTTATACTTAAAACAAAATTTAGCAAAACGATTTTGTAGTCCTGAAATCGTGGTGGTGCAAATATATCCTCCAAATCACTGACAGTGTTGGTATTGTAAACCATTCTTTTGCTACAAGCTACGTGACCCAGTGGCTCCAAGTGGTCCAAGTCATAATGAATTTGGAAGCTATAAAATAGGCCAAAAAGACCCGAAACCTTGGTAGTACAAAATATCCTCTCCAGGCCACTAGATAGAGCAGCTATTGTAAACCATCCTTTTTTACATAAGTTACACGACCCAGTGGCTTCAAGCGATCGAGGTCATAATTAAGTTGGAAGATTGAAAATGGGGCAAGAAGACCCGAAGTCGTGGTAGTGCAAACGATCCCCATCAGATCACTAGATAGGACAGGGATTGTATACCATTCTTTAGATAAAAGATATTGTTCTTAATCCCAATTAGCCTCCCATTTATAGGTAAAAACTGTCTACAAATGTGTGAAGATCGATTTAAATAGTAAAAAATAATGTACTTTTTTACTTACCTGGACTTAATCGTTTAAAAAAAATACCAATCCGTTCCAGTAATTTGTTTGTAAACACCGTTCATAAAAAAATATGAACATTTTCAAATAATTTTACAAATATATATATATATATATATATTTTTTTTTTGACATGAACTAACATGTGACTTAATATGTGACTTTTATTGGATTTGTCGTTTGAAATTCACCAAAGATAGGTCTATATTTTCTAACAATGTAGGTTACTTCGCTATACGTGAAGTAACTAAACCTCTGAAGAGTAACATCAACAACTCACAATCAGAATCAAAATACATTTAATTTGTTAAAACATTCATTTAACTTACCAGACACGCCGATACTACCACTAAAACCACTTTCAAATAAGCCATTGTAAATGTTAAGTGTTGAATGAGAAATGTGAACTAATGTGAATGATTTGGGAAATTAAAGCTTTTATATTACCTCTTGATTGTTTCGAGTGGCAACTCACATTGGATTATCTATACCTGAAGAACAAAAACAAATCAAGTGTTTGACGTAAATCACTTTACAAAAATTGTTTATCACTCCAAGTGGTTACGACTAGCTTTTCGATGTATTCAAGGGAAATTTATTGATTTTAAATTATTTTCATATTTATCATATACTAGCTTTTATCCGTGGCTTCGCTCGCGTTACTCGTCAGGTTTAACTCGTTCGCTACGCTCACTCGCTGTCAGGCTCTCCCTATATGTAATAGGCCTAAAACGGTGAAATACCCAAAATTTGCATTTTTGATTGAATTTGTTTCTTAGCAACCAAAAAAATAAAAAATAAATAAGATCGATTTTCAGATTTTTTACATTTTTTTTCTTTCGTAAAGAATAATTCTTTTAAAATAAAAGGTATCCTATGTTACTTCTGATACGTGTACAAAGTTTCATGATGATCGTTTGAGTAGTTTTCTGTGAAAGTCTAACAAACAACAGGACATTCACATTTATAATATTAGTATTATAAGTCATATTTAAGGTTAAATAAATTTTTATAGTTTAACCAACTGACCTACCTAACTATAAAAACTTACTAAAATTAATTTAGAATTGGAAAGTATAAAAATTATGAAAAAGATTTTCTAAATTCACTTTGTTATTGATTTATTTATATAAACTACATTTGCAAGGTAATAGTCAAAATAAAACTAAAAATGGTTTATATTACCTTGTCCGTCAGTGATCCAAATTTATCCAGTAACAGGCGACCGGTTTCGAGGTGTTAAAACCTCATCATCAGGCGATTCAAAAACATCATCATCCCTCAGAGAGTTCGTCAATACATAAAAAGTACATTAAAACACACACAACACACAAAGACACGAAACATTTATGCGGGTTTGGCCAAACGAATTTACTACGATCCGGCGCGGGTGGATATACGGTCATGACAGGGGGCTGCAGGTAACCTTGCTCCCCTCCCGTTATCAATGGAATGTGGCCGGAAGAGTCGTTGTCCCTTGTGCTCGCTGATAGTGCGAATCGCCGAGTCGTATATAATGTTAGATTTAAAAGAGGTCTGTTCATTCAATAGGTTCTGCGGATAGGTTTTTGTTGATTTATAGATCTCGAATTCTTCTAAGCAATCTAAATATTTCCCCTTCTTATTGCAAGTGTGTAATATTGTCAGGTTATTATGGCAGCTGGTGTACGTGTGTTTTTCATTGATTAAGTGGTTGGCAAAAGAGGATTTATGAGTTTGTTTAGCGGCAGATGGGGTGTGTTCTTTAAACATAATAACATAACAAACAAAGGTTTGAATGAGCAACGATGAGCAACCTTTGTTCAGTTCAACAACGATTTTTATATTCAAGAAGAAGGACTCGCTATGGGTTCCCCGTTATCTGGTATCATGGCAGAATTGTTCCTAAACAAATTCGAAAATGAACATATTCTTTAAAAAAATAACCGATACAAAGAAAAATAATTTTTTATCACAGATACGTTGACGACATTCTCATTTTATTTATCGGAAATAATAGACAACTAAAGCTAATGACAAACTCCCTCAATAACATTCACAGAAAAGTCCAGTTCACCCTCGAAACTGAAACCAATAATGCCATCAGTTTTCTTGACCTTAAAATCACAAAATCCGACTCAAAACTAAAGTTCAGTATATATAGGAAACTCACAGCAACGGATCAAACAATCCATTTCACATCCCACCATCCGTACAATAAAAAAATGGCGGCATACAACAGCTTCGTGCATCGCCTATTATCCATACCACAAGTCCCACTGATTATGAATCCGAAGTAAAAATTATAAAACATATTGCTGTGGCCAACGGTTACAGAAGTTGAACAGTCGATAAATTAATTTCCAAACGCAGTAAAAGCAAAACAAATAAGTCAACAAATACTGAAAGATTGTACGCAGGAGCTGAGTTCGGTGTTATTCTTAGCAGTACTTTACAGAATGCCATAGCCAAGAACAACGTAACAGGTTCATTCAGGACTAACAATAAATTAGGATCAATTCTCAATTCCCGTCATCATACAGCTCCAGTCAGTAAAGAAGATTCATCAGGGGTATACAAGTTAACATGTGATACATGTCCAAAATATTACATTGGTCAAACTGCCCGCTCATTTAAACAAAGGTTTAAAGAACACACCCCATCTGCCGCTAAACAAACTCATAAATCCTCTTTTGCCAACCACTTAATCAATGAGAAACACACGTACACCAGCTGCCATAATAACCTGACAATATTACACACTTGCAATAAAAGGGGAAATATTTAAAATCCATTGTTTAGCCCCTGAACTGTGAATTTAAGACTAATGATACATACCTCGTCTTACAGTTCAAATGTATCGTAGCAAATTACGACATGTTTCGCCGCTACTGCGGCATCTTCAGGTAATTACAAAAATGTATCATCCGAAAAGGAGTCGTTAATAAGTTAAAATTGACGAATACAACACAGTCACAATAAATAAATAGTACATATACGACACAGACACAGTTAACATTCCGGGTAGGCCTACCACGCACACGTACATCGCACCACGACCGGAACGGAGAGCAGACTGGAGTTTTTCACGTTACTCCTCCCACCCCTTTCCTGTTATCAGCTGGACAACGGTCGGCTTGACTTTGGGCTGTACTATTGTGTGAAAGTATAGCATTGAAGATTGAATGGGATTTGAAATTCAACTGTTCATTTAAAATTAAATCTTTTTTGTCTTTATTTTTGAAGTTACTATAAATTTCATACTGTTCTATTGAATCGAGCCTACTTCCTTTGCCACAAATATGCAATATTTCTAATCCTTTGTTTATATCATGCATATTATGGTTTCTGTCGACAAGGTGTTGTGCGAATTTAGACTTTTGTTTGTCTGCTCTAGGGTCGGGGCGGTGCTCTTTGTAACGCTGGGCAAAAGAGCGACCTGTTTGGCCTATATAAAAATCGGGACAATCAACACAATTAATTTTATATACACCAGACTTCTCGATATTATCTTTAACATTTGATTTAGAAGATATGCTGTTTTTCATTCGGTTAGTTGTCCTGAGAGATAATGATATGTCATGTTTTTTCAGACTTTTGTTTATGAAGTTCTGGGTCAGATGACTATATTCTATGCAGACATATTTCTTTTGTGTCGAAGTGGTTACGTCAATCTCAGAAATCAGAGGTTTTTTTATGTTTATCTATGAGTTTGTCAATTAAGCTGGGGCTGTAACCATTAGACATTGCTATTTGTTTAATGATATTTGTTTCTCTATTTCGGTTCTCGGGTGACAGAGGAAATTTAAGCATTCTATATACCAGGCTATTGTAGGCTGCGTGCTTGTGTGAAATGGGATGATAAGACGAGGTGTGAATAGTTTGGTTGGTTGTCGTGGGCTTCCGGTAGATATTGAAATCAAATTTACCATCTCTCTTTTCTATTGTCATGTCCAGGAAATTTATTTTATTGTCTTTTTCGATGTCTAGTGTGAATTTCAGTTTGGGAGTGAGACTATTGAGATAGTTTAGTAATAAATTGAGTTGACGTCCATTGCCATTGAATAACATGATGGTGTCATCCACATATCTATTGTATATTGATATTTTATTTCTGTATTTATTGGCTTCGGAAAATATGAAGTTATTTTCTATGTAATTAAGGTAGATGTCTGATAGAATACCTGATAAGGGTGAGCCCATAGCTAGTCCGTCTGGCTGTGCATATAATTTCCCATCAAAAGTGAAATAGTTTTGCTTTAATGTTTCAGTTAATAGATTCATCAATTCTTGAATGGCTTCTGGTAGTAGGGTGGAGTTGTCAGTTAAATTATCATGTATAATCTGCAACGTTTTATCTATTGGGACATTGGTGTATAGGTTGACTACGTCAAAAGAGGCCATAGTTTGGTGCATTTGAATATTTAAATCCTTGGTTTTCTGGATGAAATCATATGAATTTTTTAGGCCATAGTTTTGTGTGAGTTTATTTCTGCTCGAAGGATTTTTTTCTAGTTTTTTGGCTAATTTGTAAGTGGGGGCACAGGTGTAGTCTACCAAGGGCCTAATGGGTGTACCGTCTTTGTGAACTTTGGGCAGCCCTTTAAAAGTTGGTGCTGAGGGATTCATAACCTTTAGTGATTTAATTTCGTCCACAGAAAATATTATCTTAGAATCAAAACTATACCCGATGAAGAAGATAGAAACTTTGCCAGACTAACAATATCCAAAAAATTAAAACGTCATTTTAATAATAGCACAATGTCCAGGGGACCTAGAATTTCAAATACCCACATTAATGAATCAAAGATCCTAAAAGCTATACGAGAAAAACTAGAACTCAATGACGCCATGTTATGTAAGGCTGATAAGGGGAACATAACCGTAATATTAAGTAAAAATGACTACACAAACAAAGTGGGAGATTTTTTAGAAGCTAACGGCATAACCCCAATTAATAAGGACCCAACAAAACTGTATCAACGTAAAATAAAGAAATTGATTAATGATTCTAAGATAATATTTTCTGTGGACGAAATTAAATCACTAAAGGTTATGAATCCCTCAGCACCAACTTTTAAAGGGCTGCCCAAAGTTCACAAAGACGGTACACCCATTAGGCCCTTGGTAGACTACACCTGTGCCCCCACTTACAAATTAGCCAAAAAACTAGAAAAAAATCCTTCGAGCAGAAATAAAACTCACACAAAACTATGGCCTAAAAAATTCATATGATTTCATCCAGAAAACCAAGGATTTAAATATTCAAATGCACCAAACTATGGCCTCTTTTGACGTAGTCAACCTATACACCAATGTCCCAATAGATAAAACGTTGCAGATTATACATGATAATTTAACTGACAACTCCACCCTACTACCAGAAGCCATTCAAGAATTGATGAATCTATTAACTGAAACATTAAAGCAAAACTATTTCACTTTTGATGGGAAATTATATGCACAGCCAGACGGACTAGCTATGGGCTCACCCTTATCAGGTATTCTATCAGACATCTACCTTAATTACATAGAAAATAACTTCATATTTTCCGAAGCCAATAAATACAGAAATAAAATATCAATATACAATAGATATGTGGATGACACCATCATGTTATTCAATGGCAATGGACGTCAACTCAATTTATTACTAAACTATCTCAATAGTCTCACTCCCAAACTGAAATTCACACTAGACATCGAAAAAGACAATAAAATAAATTTCCTGGACATGACAATAGAAAAGAGAGATGGTAAATTTGATTTCAATATCTACCGGAAGCCCACGACAACCAACCAAACTATTCACACCTCGTCTTATCATCCCATTTCACACAAGCACGCAGCCTACAATAGCCTGGTATATAGAATGCTTAAATTTCCTCTGTCACCCGAGAACCGAAATAGAGAAACAAATATCATTAAACAAATAGCAATGTCTAATGGTTACAGCCCCAGCTTAATTGACAAACTCATAGATAAACATAAAAAACCTCTGATTTCTGAGATTGACGTAACCACTTCGACACAAAAGAAATATGTCTGCATAGAATATAGTCATCTGACCCAGAACTTCATAAACAAAAGTCTGAAAAAACATGACATATCATTATCTCTCAGGACAACTAACCGAATGAAAAACAGCATATCTTCTAAATCAAATGTTAAAGATAATATCGAGAAGTCTGGTGTATATAAAATTAATTGTGTTGATTGTCCCGATTTTTATATAGGCCAAACAGGTCGCTCTTTTGCCCAGCGTTACAAAGAGCACCGCCCCGACCCTAGAGCAGACAAACAAAAGTCTAAATTCGCACAACACCTTGTCGACAGAAACCATAATATGCATGATATAAACAAAGGATTAGAAATATTGCATATTTGTGGCAAAGGAAGTAGGCTCGATTCAATAGAACAGTATGAAATTTATAGTAACTTCAAAAATAAAGACAAAAAAGATTTAATTTTAAATGAACAGTTGAATTTCAAATCCCATTCAATCTATAATATATACAGCCCCATGTGTAACTGACTCACTCACTCACTCACTCACTTATATGGGATACGAACTTCTGACGTAACCATTAAAGCTAGAGACTTTAAATTTGGCATACGTCTAGCCTGAACGGTCAATGCTAAGTGTAAAATCTTAAACTTGCAAATTTTTAGTTTTAACCTACTAAAAGAAATTCAAAATGGCGGATTTCTGAAATTGTAATTTTACTTTTTTGGCTCTAGCGGCCAAACGCTTCGTCCTATCTAAAATCTGAGAACAATACTACGATAGGGAATTTAATTTCCTACAATTTCGGTCATTTGACTTTTTATCGTATCTCGCACCGTTAAGCCTCCAGAGCGTTTTTAATGAAATGCCGTTTTTGGTTTTCGGGCTCTAGTGACTAAACCGATGGTCGTAAAAACTTGTTTAAGGTTTATTTCGATAGATCCTTTTAATATCTACAATTTTTCCCCTTATATGTTTTGCCGTATCTCTACTCGTTTACTCACAAAATTCATTTTTCACTTTTTCCGGATTTTGTGAACATAAGTAGTGGGATAATACCGGTTCTGGGACACTAGAGAAATCGTAATTTTAGTATTTCAGCTTTAGCTGCCAAATGTATCTCTTCTCGTTTACTTAAAAAATACATTTTTCACTTTTCCGGATTTTGTGAACGTAAGTAGTGGGAAAATACCGGTTCTGGTCCACTAGAGAAATCGTAATTTTAGTATTTCAGCTCTGGTGGCCTAACGGTTAGTCTTATCTGAAATATGAGAGCAGCATTACGATAGGGAATTGGATGATCTACAATTTTGGTCCTTTGACTTTTTGTCGTACATCACACCGTTAACCCTCCAAACTGATTTTTGTGAAATTTATATTTAGATTTTGGGGCCTAGCGACTAAATGGTTTGTCCTACAAAAATCTTTAAATGACAATTTTTACAGGTCTTTTTAATATCTACAATTTTGATTTTGACATACTTTGCCGTATCTCTTTTCGTTTACTCTCAAAATACATTTTTCACTTTTTCCCAGTTTTGTGATAAATAAGTAGTGGCTTTTGGCCAACTAGAAAAATCGTAATAGGCCTATATACAATGTAACTATTGAACGAGAGGCCCTATCTCGAATCTGAGGAAAAATTCATGGTCAGGAATTAGACGCTCTACAAGTTTAGTCTCGTGAAATTTTTCCGTATCTCACTCCCTTCACCCTTAAAAAGACAGCATACTTTCAAAATTTCCAAATTTTTTCACAAAAATCTCGTTATTTTAATATTTTTTATATACTAACATGGCACACGGATGCTTGAACTTTAGTACATATTATGGTCTCAACTAGATCTTACCACAGTGGTAGCCATTGATCAATCTCAATTATAATTAAGTCAAAAAAATTAAAAAAATACAACATTCTTAAAATTTTTTCGTTTTAAGTGTTTGTAAATTACTTTATTCTGCCAAATATACTGCAATATTGATATTTGTTTTGCGTCTGTATTCTATTTTAGACACTCTACAAGTTCAATCCTATGCAATTTTGCGGTATCTCACCCCCTTCACCTGTAAAGAGGGGCGTACTTTCACAGTATCGAAATTCTTTCACCAAAATTACTCTATTTATCGTTTACTTTTATAACAAATACATGCCTCAAATATTGTATACCTTACTATAGAAGCAGCCAAAGGCCGATTTCAATCCAAAGTTAGTAAAAAAACTGTGAAAATATTAAATTATTAACCTGTTTTATGTATAGTTTTTGGTGATTTTGTTAAACCCGGTAAAGGTACTGCCATACCGATATACTTTTTGTCAGCATTATATTATTTTTATATTCTCTATAAGCTCGGCCCTTAAGATTTTGTAGCATTTTACTCTCTTCACCAAAAAAGGGGTGTATTTTCAAAATTCTTTCACAAAAATTGAGTTATTTTTATATTTTTTATTTACTGTTATGACAATTAGATGCCTGAAATTTAGCTACAAACACATACCATGAGCATTAAATATAAAATATAAAAGAAAAGTATCAATTTAAGCTTTAAATATCAAGAGAATATCTTAAATGTTTTAGACTTCCTGAACTATTAAACTAAGTCAGCGAAGATAAGGATAGGGTTGGTTGTTGAGGCCTCAATTAGCCTGTTCAGTTCTTAACACTTACAACTATTAACTAATTCGGGGCAACCCAAAATGGGGGCATGGGGGCGGAGCCCCCATCGAGCCGTAGGCGAGTCTTCAATGCTATACTTTCACACAATAGTACAGCCCAAAGTCAAGCCGACCGTTGTCCAGCTGATAACAGGAAAGGGGTGGGAGGAGTAACGTGAAAAACTCCAGTCTGCTCTCCGTTCCGGTCGTGGTGCGATGTACGTGTGCGTGGTAAGCCTACCCGGAATGTTAACTGTGTCTGTGTCGTATATGTACTATTTATTTATTGTGACTGTGTTGTATTCGTCAATTTTAACTTATTAACGACTCCTTTTCGGATGATACATTTTTGTAATTACCTGAAGATGCCGCAGTAGCGGCGAAACATGTCGTAATTTGCTACGATACATTTGAACTGTAAGACGAGGTATGTAACCTATCATTAGTCGGAAATATTTAGATTGTTTAGAAGAATTCGAGATCTATAAATCAACAAAAACCGATCCGCAGAACCTATTGAATGAACAAACCTCTTTTAAATCTAACATTATATACGACTCGGCGATTCGCACTATCAGCGAGCACAAGGGACAACGACTCTTCCGGCCACATTCCATTGATAACGGGAGGGGAGCAAGGTTACCTGCAGCCCCCTGTCATGACCGTATATCCACCCGCGCCGGATCGTAGTAAATTCGTTTGGCCAAACCCGCATAAATGTTTCGTGTCTTCGTGTGTTGTGTGTGTTTTAATGTACTTTTTATGCATTGACGAACTCTCCGAGGGATGATGATGTTTTTGAATCGCCTGATGATGAGGTTTTAACACCTCGAAACCGGTCTCTTGTGACTGGATAAATTTGGATCACTGACGGACAAGGTAATATAAACCATTTTTAGTTAATCACGTGATCCAGGGCCAATTACCTTCAAAAATGAAAATAAAACTATATTGGTACTGTAGTTTTATCGGTAAAAAGTAAATTTTGGCTTAGTTCGCTGTCTTCATTTGTACTCATTGAAGGCAAGTCCTTTTACAATACCTTAAATAACCAACAGCGCAAATTATTAAACCTGACAGAAGGCGGGTTCAATATTTTTATTACTGATTGAGTTATTGGCTATATAAAAATGTGAATTTCGGATAGTTATAAGCGATGGCTTGTGGATGCGATATTCTCTGGTGGGGATTAACGTCCGCAATAGCTCATCCATAAAGACCATCCTCATAATTAGACCAATTGGTATATAAAAGGTCAAAATTGTGGTTCGGATCCCACGTTAAACTGTAGATACCTAGATATTATTGGTTGTTGGGTTATGAATTAACAGTCCTGTCTAAGGAGATGTCGGCCTTAGTCAGTAACAAGACTATAAGATCGTGCCACAATCATCCTACACTCATTTCTCATTCATACTTTTCTTTAAACTACCTATTGAGTTAGGTCGCCATTTCAGTACAGGTGTTAAAATGCAGAAGGTTAATCTACGTACCTATTTATAATACGCTTTTTACCTAAACTAAACATACACTTTTGAACCTTATAATAATGCTGAAGTTGTACGATATATTTTAAAATGGATTTGAATGGAAATCCCTAAAATATATCTCTTAAAATTTCCTGATTCACGATTCAAAAATACTTTATTCATCATATTGTATACATTTTATATACATGAACAGTGTCAAATCTATTGTAACTTACTACCAATATTTATTTATTTTCAACGGCAGACGCCAATTTAACAAAATACTAAAATTGGTAATACTAACTAATATACTAAAATACTAATTGGTAATTGGTAAAATACTAACTTGGTAGTAAAATGTACAATGAACAAAGAAGTCATTATTATTAAGAAGTCAAATATTAGCAATAAGAAACATTTTACTTTACATTACACAATACTACAGGTTACTTAAAAATTAAAATTAATAAATTCTTCTATACTGTAAGGTGCAAGGTCAAGTATGAATGCCTTCAATGTTTTCATAAATTAAGATTTGTCTTTTTCATTTTTTTAAAGTGAGGGAGTTTTCTAAAAAAATAGTTTCCAATATAAGAATTTATATTTTTTAAAGTTCAAGTCTTGGTTGTTTTTTAACAAAATAATTTTTGATCCTCGTATTACAATTATAAACAGGTAATTCTTGGGTATCCGCAATTTGGAAAAACAATTTAATCGTTTCAAAAATATAAAAGGCGTGGACCGTAAAATTTTTTATCTCTTTAAAATGAGATTTGACGGACTGGTTATATTTTAATTTATGTATTAATCTGATTGCTTTTTTTGTAGTGTTAAAATCTTTTTTACATTCTTTGCTGATGACCCACTATAAATACAAATTCCATAGTTGATATGTGATTTAATAAGAGCATGATATACAATTTTAAGTACTGATTTATCACAAAGACCACATTGTTCTTAGGACAAATAGACAAGAATTTAATTATTTTGTTAAAACATTCAATATGGTTATTCCAGCTCTAATTTTCATCGTTGTTAGACCCAACAATTTTGAGGTTCTAACTTGAGTAATGGAATTTTTATCTATAGTTAGGCTTAATTATGCTTTTATCATTCTTGTCTCTTTTTGATTTGAAAAGAAGAAAATTTGTTTGACTAGCATTGAATGTTAAATTATGATTTATTAAAAACTGACTCAGACTATTTAATTCCGATTTAGCAGAAATTTATAAATTAGTTAGGGTTTTCCCCAGTTGTGTTAATATTAATATCGTCTGCATATATACTTAACTTAAATATAATACCAGGAATACCTGGAATAAATGGAATACCTGGGTAATGTAGAGAGTTTAGGGGATTCTTAAGGTAACATATAAATAAAAGAGGACCAAGAATAGATCCTTGTGGAACACCGGATGAAATCTTTAATAAATATGCTGTTGTTTTTTGGATGATGTTATTTTTTGACAAGTTCCACAAATATCTATCAAATATCAATAACTCATCTTTGACAAGTCAACATTAAAACATAAGAAGAGGAAAGAGGCATGTCACATGAGAAGTCATGTGATGTTGGAGTGACCACTTGAAGTAATTATCGAGCAATTGCGATATCAGTTTACGTTATCCGGTGAGTTGGCTTTTGTTAAGTTTTAAGATTGAAAATTGTGATTCACGTG
Organism: Neoaliturus tenellus; assembly: GCA_030545055.2. Taxonomy (NCBI): domain Eukaryota; kingdom Metazoa; phylum Arthropoda; class Insecta; order Hemiptera; family Cicadellidae; genus Neoaliturus; species Neoaliturus tenellus. The sequence continues at coordinate 72,701,561 of CM061536.1, read as the reverse complement.
TTTTGGTTAGATAAAATTACTAGAATAGGTTTTTTTAGATAAGCGAACACATATATATTCTTAAGTGAGAAATGTTATTTCACTAGTATACATCTTAGTGGTACCTGTATCATCGTAAGCTGAATCTATTAGCGATGGTTTTCCTTAAACTTGTTCTCTTTGTCACTTTTGCTTGTTTTGTAAGTATAAAACAAACACTCACTGTGATATAGGCCTACTAGTTGTAAATATTTTTTATTCATTAACCTGTTGTAGCATTCGGAATTTCTTTTAGTATGCTGAACAATATAAATATTGTGTATTGTACCTAAATGCTAAAATATGTATAAATATTGTGTATAAATGTTGATGTTGTATTTTGATGGAGGGATAGTTTTAGTTCTATCTTTCTTGTAAGGTTAGCCTTTCATTATAGTATAATTAAATTTGGCGTGTAGCCCTTTTTAAATATCAAAGATATCACTAAGCCATACATGTTAATTGATCCAATTCATGTGCAATGTAAGAAGTAACAAAATTTAAATATATTATTAACAAAAATAAATTTGTTTACCGATGGCAAACCCTTTCAATCAACAACTTTGCTCTCGAGTTATTCTATACCTAAAACGACAATTTATATAGAATGATTGATAAAACCATCTATAGACTTTTTCAACCATACGATGACTTTTATTTCTATATTACTCTCTTACTCATATACAATTTATAATGGTTAATTACAATACATCTAAAACCTTACAATATTTTAGTTTTACCTGCATTTGTCGTGTGGAGTCCAATATAGTCGTATTTTTGTTGCACTGTAATGGACCATTTTGGGCTTTGTATAAACACTCCGTACAATAAACGAAAGGGATTCATTGCAAGAATAACCATAGAGTAATCATGAATTTAATCGCAGCAGTTTCTGTTTTTCCAATTTGTATACATATATTCTTAAATCAATCCCTGGTTTTCTGTTTATTAATTGTACCATATTAGGTTATATTATAAAAGTTTTTTTATAAGTGCCTTTCGTTTGGTTTATTAAATATGTGTGAAAACTTTTTTAAAATACCATATAGAGGTTTATTTTGTAGTACAGTAGGAAGCTTTTTAAACATAAAAGATTAAATCGTGTAAAGGTAAAAGTCTAATACTGTACCTCATCTACTTTCTACACCGAATAACGTAGGAGGGTTAACATTTCAATATGTAGTCTTAAGCGCTACACAATGTATTGAAAATGTAAGTCAATGGAGTTTTCTAAGTTAATCTAAAGGAATGGGAATGAATATGTTGAAGGCATTGTTTAAAATCAGGTATGGCAATAGGATACCTAGTTAATCGATTACATTGCCTTAAGTTGGAAAGCAAAGTCATGCTCATTTTATACTTTAACTAGGCATTCTACAGTACAAACAGTATTGCAAATGCCCTGGGCAAGTAAGGCAAAGTTAGTAATAATAGTTGTTCATGGTTGCCCACTGTTGAAGAAACACCCTATCGTATATTACATTATTTCGGTCTTCGTTTGGCCGGCCGCACACTTCATCGAACGCGACACTACACGACACGACGATTTCTGTTCTGTTCTGTTCTGTTTTGTCGAAAAAAAAACATCGTCCGACACGACAAAACACGACGGCTTCCAACGACCCCTCAACCCCTCTATTTCACTGATTATTATTACCTGTGATTATTATTACACTGTGATTATTACCTGACACATCCATATCTTGCCCTATGCCATTAAAAATTTTGGAGATAACATCGACGTTGTGATGTTCTTTCAAAGTAGAGTTGTAAATTTGCGGGTTGTTTTGAACTAAAAATAATAGTTTGTCCACATCCACGGCCGCACTGTCTTCACTCATTTTCACTTCAACTTCACAAACAAGCAAAGCAAAAATTATGTGTAGTCGTTCCGTAGATGACAGGTGTTTCTGGAGAACGGAAAGGGAGGAAGGAAGTCATGTGATTCGCAACGCATGCGCAGAGTTGGATTCTCTGATTTTGTTTGAAAGCGTTTTGTCATAAAACGAAAATTTCAGTACCTTCGCCAGACGAGGAAAAACGCCTCAAAGCGTTTTATCGTCGTGTCACGTTTTGTTCGATGTAGTGTGCGTCAGCTCCATTTAAACTCATACTAACTGAGCCGTATAAAACTCCTTCCTTCAAAATGTCTTGTCGTGTCGTGTCGCGTTCGATGTAGTGTGTGGCAGGCCTTTGAATCATGTGCAACAAACCCCAACACAAAAGGCGAATAGGTTATTGACTTTCAATTTCTTTTGAATCATGTGCAACAAACCCCAACACAAAAGGCGAATAGGCGAATTTCAATTTCTTTGAGTTCTAGTTTGCTGTATTGTCCTTTGCTAACTTAAAACTTAATTTGGAGTTCCCAAGTCAAAGGCCTACATTGTACATATAGGTATATTTTCTACATTCTTAAAAAGTTTTGACTGGGTAGCTGAGTTGTTACTGTGCTCGCCTTTGAATGCAATGATTGCCGGTCCGATCATGACAAAAGTTAGTAGCTATTTAAAGGTTCGATTCCAGAAAAGTTGTCATTGGACTTTCTAAGTTAATGGTGCTTTCTAACAACTCGTCAATTTTAGATAGAAAAAAGACAGGGGTTTGGACCGTTCCCCATCAAAACGTAAAAAATGCCACTGACGTAGATACAGAGAAAACAATAAAGTGGTTGTAATAAGAAACTTATAGAGAAAATAAACACGGAAAGAGGTTCGGTTGTGAGTGGGGGCCGAATATCAACCTTGGTTCATGTCAAACATGTTCTTACATTAAATATTTCATGATAAATATTTATAATTTAACCAAGCCCCTGTTCTTAGGGGATTTATTCCTTTGAAGTGATACAAAGTATACTCATGATTATCAAAGTGTATGTAATGGCGAAATTTAATTACTCACTCTATATCGGTAAATTATTTAAAGTTTTGGAACTTTTGTACTACGCTATATATTAAAGGAAGTTAAAGTATATTTTCATTTTGCTTTTTCGTTAAATAAAATATGTTCTAAGCATAAAATCATCTCAATTAATGCTTCACATGAAAAACTTCATGGATATCAAGATTATATACTTTGCCTTAAAAAATACGCAAACTGCTAACATGTGTTATTCCTGGAAAAAACTAGGTAAAGGAAATATGCAACTAACTTTAAATATAGCCAGAAGGCAACAGGCCGTCACCATCAACCCCTTGATCACTGCTCATGCTGGCTCCTTAAATCATATCTTATCGCCAACCTAATGTTGGCCAAAACTACGCCTATGACATGTAACCTAATACTGTTTTGTTGTTGTAGGTGAACGCCGATCTCCAGGAGCAGACCTTTGATGAGGAGAACGGTTGGCAACAGACGGCCACGATCAGCTCCTTAACCAACATCTACGACGGGTCCCTGAAGCAAGTAGCTTTCGTTAACATCACTTTGGCCACCTATAACTATACCCAGGACAGCTATCAACTTCTGACCGACTTTGTGCGTCAGAAACTCTCAGATCTCACGGTAAAAATATTTTTAGTGTTTAAAAAGTAGTGGCGTTAGATGATTGCTTGTTTAGCGGCACCCAAAGGTGATCTCAAGGCCCTTATTTGATGATGAGTGTAATGACGTCACGAACTTATGATTATATCACGTTTTGATGTAAGTGGAATGAAATAACCATTTAATAACTTCATGAAATTTAATTAAAACTGTTGTTACACTGAAGAGACACGTGCAGGATTTCATCAGGGGCAGTATATATACTTATTTAATACACTAAGTTGTTTTTTATGTAGAGAACCCTCCTACAGTTTTTAAACGATTTTCAAGTTTTTTGTGTCGTTGGATAAGGGCTGTTCTGTAGTTCTGTAAATACATGTATTTTTTGGTGATTACAGATATTTACAATATTGGATTAGTCGCATTTTATTGATTTATAACTAAATGTAGCATTTGCATTGTATCAAAATATATTCCTCGATTTCGAGCAACACTTGTACTAGTAATTATATTAATGTAGTAAGTAATATCATTTTAGTTCATATCATGACGTCATTTAATACATTGTTTGACATTATTTCCGTATTTAAATTTTTTTCTGATCCCGAATCCAACAGGACACTCCAACTGCTTATTAGGCTATAACTGGCTTAAAGTAGCAGTTTAAGACCAAAAAGAATCCAGTATCAAGTTAGAGTTTTCTCATGTGTACCTAGATGTACTCGGAGGAGGACCACGACTCGATGGGGGTGCCGGAGAGAGCGGACGACCCCCTCCCCCTCGCCCTGGACCTGCGGTGGTTTGAAGTTGTCACTACCGGGCCCTCCCCCAACCTCAGAGGCGTCGGCTTCCAACTCTACCTCAGTGTCTACGCCAAGAAGAGGCACCACTCTGACGTCTTTGCTGCTGTCAAAAACCTCTCATTGTGATTCATTCATGCCCAAATATAATTTTTAACATGTTTGTTTTAGTTATATTTAAATACAAATATTTTTTACCAATTTTTGTCATTTTTCCACTTTAAACTTAGCTTTCATTAAGATTTTTTATAATTTTTGGAGGCTGGAGAGGAACTGAAATATTTAAACAATAAGTTTTACTAACACATTGCACAAAGCATATTAAATAGTAGAACTTACATACGTAAAAATAAATTATAAATTGAAGGAAATCATTAAATCACGACGTGACTTTCAATTGAATTATTGCATTGTCATCTCCACATATTGCATGTTCAAAAGTGTTACGTCATTTTTAGGGTAATAGTTTAAAAACGTGAAATAATTTCAAAATAATGTGAAATAGAAGGTTGCTGAAAGTTTGGAAACTGTTTAATATTTTATTAATAATTTCTCGAGCATTTTGTAAGCCAGAGAATTTTTCTATTCAGGGCCAAAAAATAAGAGTATTTTTTTACTTTATAACTGAGTGTAGAAGCCTATGGGGTTAGCCCAAGAGGAGTCAGTAGCAAGTTTTAATTTAAGCATAAGGATTTATGCATATCAAATTAAAGGAGTTACTTAGTAGAGTAAAATGTCTCCTCATAGGCCACCAACTTGAAAACTAAGTGATAACGCTAAGGTAGGATTTTGTACCCTTCAAAGTTATCCTCATATTTTAAAGTTCTAGCTAAATTATTAGTAAGATAAATATAAGTAATTTTCCAGACTTTGAGGCACCCCTGTATGACCAAATCTTCGTTTAAAATTATTTAATTTCTTTGTTTTGTTTCCAGCCGGCATACCTCGTAAATCACGATAAACTGTAATGGTTATTTAAATTGTTGCCCGTTCAAAAGTAAATGCGGTTTAAAACACGTACTATGATGATAGCAACATACTCTTAATCCCTAAATTTCCTTTAAGGACTATTTTCAAGTTCGAATAAACTTTTTGGTAGCTGACCCAACTGTACGGTATGAATTTTTTTCGGGCTCAGACCCTTTCAACTTAATTCTTAACTCAATCCTTTCCATTATGGTATAGAAGGATCTACTTATTGGAATCACAACGGTGATTAATACACTACCAGTCATGTAGCTAGTTATATAAGGAGTCTTAAACTATGAATCACTAACTGTTATTGATTGCCTACTCAGTGCCTACCTTGAAGGATTTGTCACCCTGAAGGTAATATGACATAGCTTATCAATTTTGATCATAACTTAATAATTATGTTGCTTTGTATAATTATAAGCATAAAATAATGTAAACAATTTTGTAAAGGATAAAAACCTAATTTGTCTTTAAGATAAACATTATTAGGCCTACTTTTATTATTATTTTGTTAGTTTTAGTAAGATACAAGATAACATAAATTATTCATCATCTTTCATTAACATTATTCATCATCTAAATGGATGGGATAAAACTATGAAGAAGTCCAGACGATGATACATTTATCAGCACTACGATGGATAAAAAATATGCAATATTTATTTAGCAATGGGATCTCAGTCTCAGCACGCGAAAAACATTTTTCATTGAATTCTGAATAAGTGTTAAATTAATTTGTCTTTTAAAATTAAATTAATTTTATTAATTTAATACATAGATACAAAGCTAATTTCTAGTTAAAAACATGTTCTAACTGCAGGAAGAAAAATTGTACCAATTTTACCTATACAGGGTGTTGGGAAACTCTCTCCCAAAAATCTATGTGGTGAAACCTTGGTCAAATTAATAAAAAAGTTTATGTTAAACATATATGTCCTAAAATACTTTACTAAGCAGCCATTTTTTCACATTTAATTATTTCTATTTCTGTAACGAATGAGTGTATTTAGTTTACATTTGGTATGAACCTTTATCACACCTATGTTCATTTTCAGGGGAGAAATGTTCCAATGATATATTTTATCATTTTATCCAAGGAATCACCACGTGGAGTTTCGGAGGAGAGTTTCCAAACACATTGTTTATCAATATGCATGCACAAAGCTTTTCCTCCTTTATCTCAAGCTGAGTATATCTTAGGAGAAATAAATAAATAGTTCTACTGTTAGAAAGTTAGTGCCTTGTCAATGAGTAGAATAATGGCAATTTATTGAATTATTATATTTTTATAACTATAGCACTAACAAATCCTAGTGAACAAACAGATGTTAGACCAATGAAATGTGGTTTAAGAAAATAGATCTGTTTTCATATAAGCTTATGATCAAACTTAGTGGGTTATATCTAATCAATTACAATGTATTTTAATTTTTTGGATTAATTTATAATGTTGATTGGTATATACAATAATATTCATACTACTTAATTGTTTTTAACTTTTGATCGATAGTTTTAGGTTTTTTTTGAATATTTGTAAAAAATACAAAATAATATTTACGAAAGTAAAAAAAACCAAAAAATAATTAAACTTATTTCGACTATATTGAGTCTTGCATTTCTTAATAATTATATATTATACAGCATTCAAGTCAGACCCTTAGAAAGCTACTTGGTTTGCCATCTAATTAGAAATTTATGATTATATGGATATTTATATTCCTTTCGAAAACAAAATGTAACGTTATAAAAGAGTAAAAGGAAAACTTTTAGTAATTTAACAATCGACTTGTATAGCAATAATTATTCGAACAGAACAAGATTACAAATAAACATTTCAAGATGTGTCAGACAAACTCTTTGTCTTTTTAATATTGTAATGTACTGTGATGTAAAATATCTTGGAGACGAAATTTCATCCACCAGGAAACAAATATTCTTGTTTACTACGTTTGTATAGAAGCTAATAAACTCTAGACTCAAAGTTACTCGAGACTCATTGATCTGTGTCTTTGTTCAAACTGTTCACTAATGTTAAGCATATTAAATTTTTAATATTAGAACTGTTATGGTTGTACTTCATGTATTGACTCTAAACTAATAAATTTAAAAGTTTTTTTATGTTCGCTTAGTAAAATAAATTTAAACGGATATAACTATTTAAAATAATTTATCACAACATATGTTATAATTCTTAACATACAATAAAATAGTTGTATGTTTTAGAAAAAAAAGATAACGTTTTATAAAATAATATCGAAAATTATCAAATTTAGTACCCTTTACAAAAATAACCTGCATATAAGACTTTGCATCTATACTTTAGAGTTTTAAAATATATTTATTAGAAGGAAAATTAATTTCATTGTGTAATTTAAATTAGTTGATAGATCTTAGGTGTATATTTTTCTGGTAATGGTGCTCCTTACCCGCTCTATGTCTTACAAAATATCACAGTAGTTGATGTGTGGATATTTTGTAAACCGGTTTACATCGTGTCATCCAGCATGTCCGAAATATCCCTAATGGGAACATAAGTTGAAATCATCATCCAAAAGAAAATTAAAATTTCGAATATTTTTATAGAATTTCCCTAAATATCCCTACATAATTCCCACATATCTCCTTACACCACAAGTATTGTGGTACTTATGAAATCCCTAATCATGGGAATTTTTCATATTGAGATCACAAGAATCCAAAATACATCATAAGGTTCAAATTCTTATACCAGATGGATTCTGGTATTATGAACCCACACACACACACACACACACACACACACACACACACACACATATATATATATATATATATATATATATATATATATATATATATATATATATATATTATGGTATTATATTTTATGAAAATGATAAAGTTTAAACTAAACCTCAGATTTCGATGAAATTTGGTATAGCATGTGGTATTAACTTGATTACCTTAGAAAATGTGAACGATTGAAGTATTCAAGGTTTTATGGAGTTTATAAAAGGTAAAAATGGGCTTTCAGTACATTGAATTCTAAATATCTGTTAAATTAATTTGTCTTGCATAATAAAATAAATTTCATTAATTTAATATATAGATGTATTTAAATTATTTCAATCGCTTTGGTTGCTATGAACATGTAAAATGAAATTCATTTTCTTCATACATGGTAGGTAACTCATTTTTATGGTAAATTTCTAGTGGAAAACATACTCTAACTGCAGGTAAAAAAATTGGACCGACGTTATCTATACAATCAAATTAGAAATTACTAAATTCATATTAACCATCCAGTGCTAAATGGATGAATTCCTTCTCAACTTTATACTCAGAAGTGTTGAGCAGACCATACGCAACTTCAACTCTCCCAACTGGAGTGTCGAGTAGGCTAGACACAACTTCAACACTCTACACTGAAATGTCGAGTAAGACATACACAACTTCAACTCTCTACACTGAAGTTTTGAGTAGGCAATATACAACTTCAACTGTCTACAATGGAGTGTCGAGTAGGAGGGACATACACAACTTCAACTCTTTACTCTGAAGTTTTAAATAGGTCATATACAAATTCAACTCTCTACAATGGAGTGTCGAGTAGGAGGGACATACACAACTTCAACTCTTTACTCTGAAGTTTTAAATAGGTCATATACAAATTCAACTCTCTACAATGGAGTGTCGAGTAGGAAGGACATACACAACTTCAACTCTCTACACTGAGGTTTTGAGTAAGTCATATACAACTTCAACTCTCTGCAATGGAGTGCCGAGCAGCACACACAACTTCAACTCTCTACACTGGAGTTTCGAGTAGGTAATACACAACTTCAACTCTCTACACTGGAGAGACGGATAGGCCATACACAACTTAAACTTTCTACACTGGAGTGCATTATATACAACTTCAACTAACTATTCTGGAGTGTCGAGTAGGTCATACACAACTTCAACTGTCTATGTTGGAGTGTCGAGTAGCAATACAAAACTTGACCTCTCTACGCTGGAGTGTACAGATTCTGACCTTATGACTAAAGATTAATTATTAAGGATTGATATTCTTGACAGTTTTTACAGACGTGAAACAAAATGTTAATATTTATATCCAGAAAATTATTGAAGTGCTTTATATCTTGAAAGCGTTTATGCTTTTAAGGAATCGAATCAACAATGATGAACACTTTTTAATTAGCCAGAATTATAAACTTAATTAAAATAAGAAATATGGTAAGTAAAAGGGTATATAATTTATAAGCAAATTTAATCTCGGGTAAAAACAACTGTAATCTGGTTTTAAGAAGTATCAGACGTAACAGAGTTAGAGAGGTTTTTTAATACGACAGTAAAGTTGCTAATGGAGGGATGTCTGTCATAAAATTAGTACACAACAAAAGTCCTCGATCAAGCTCTTCAAAAATAATTTAAAATAGTGTGATTGGTGTTTTAAAGGTTCATGCTAATTATGAAGCTGCTATATCATCCAAACACTAAAATCAACATATTAACTAAAAAAAAAAATTGCGGATATATTGGTAAACATTCATATTAGGACATAATTTCATATGCAATATTTTTGCTTATTTTGACCCAATTAGTCATATTATGAAGTTTGGTGATGGACTTTAAAGACACCCTGTTCATGTCTGTGACTAAGAATTTATACATGAGTTATATTTTATTTTATTTTACACTATTGAATAAAAACATACCATATTTTGCCATACAAGGTCATCTGCACGTAGCAGGACAAACGTTTAGGGCCGATGATGTTAACCACATCGGTCTTGTTGTACTGGAAGACTATGGACGGCATTCAGCGGAGCCTTTTCCGTCACCGGTCATCTGGCCAAGTTCTAAAAGGAGAACAGCAATGTTGTTTAATAATCTGCTGTATTTAAAAATATTTATGTGTACGTTAGGAAAGGATAATTTTAATAATTTTAAAGTGATTACCTACAGTTCAATTTACCTGCTGAAAACATTTTGCATTGTGATTAATGCACATTTAGTTTATTTCAATAGAACAATCCCAAGGAGTTCCTTATTTTTGTCAAATATCTACTAACTTGTTATCATTGGTCACGTAATCCAATTTGTAAGCTTTTCGTATATTTTAGAATTTTATAAACTTTACCAGTTTTGAGAAAGCAATTATCAAAATGCAAAATAGCCGCCATTAAAAAAAATACACATGGAAAAATATACCTTTTCCTGAAACTGGAAATTGGAGTTAGGCCTATAAGGATTCATGCCAAATATGAACTTAACACAACCATCCGTTACAGAAAAAAAGTTATTACGTGTAGGAACCAAAAGGGCAGATATCTGAGTAAATATGCCTCCAAATGAACTTTTTTGCGTATTTGATCCGATCATTAATATTATCATTATAAAGTATGACGTTGCAGACACACTGTATAAGTAAAAAGTTTTAATCAATGAATAATAAGGTAGATTGAAATAATATTAAATGTAAATTTGCTAGGAGTAATGTTCTTTCAAAACTCTTGTTAAATATGTCTCCTTCTGTTCATATTTAACGCCGTCACTCAGGTGGCTTCCGTCAGATTCTCTTTCAAGCACATGAAATGATAGCAAAACAATTACAGTAATAGTTTTTATTTTTGTAATCCATTGTTGGTTCTTTTTTTATGTGACTTATTCGTTTGTAAAAGATAAAATTATTCTATGTCATTAAGATTTGGATAAAAAATAACCTAAAACAATCTTGATTTAATCAACTTCTTCAGTATGAAACAAAATTGGTTTGTATTGTGATAATCTACATTTATAAAAAATGGCTTTCCATGTAGAAATACTCTTCCTTTTAGTGTTTTCTGTTAATCATTGTATGAGTCTATAAAATTTACCGTAAAATAAGTTATACCTTAATTACATATAATAATTACTTTAATTTTGAAAAAGTAAAAAGAAACACAATGTAAAAGCTATATTTTTTTCAAGAAACTAAATTTAAAATAATAAAATTGAAATACATTCAAACACTTCTAGTCAGCACTATAAAAAGTTTTCAAGAACAGGATAACCACTCATATTTCTATTCCTATCTCAGAAAGTGTAATGAACAAGAAATGCAAGTAAAGAAGGTCTGCGGGAAGATTTATTTATCGGTATTGCAATAGATCACAAATGTGCAATATTTCTTCGGGAAAACGATTTCAGTCCAAGTACCATAGCTACGTTGCACCGTTCAACGTATTTTATAATTTTTTTTTTACTTTTCATCAAATTATAATACCCTTAAACATTATTATTATAGTTTATTGTTAAAAACAAACGTTAGTATATGTAAATTATCTTCAATTGAAATTTAAATATGAAAAATCAAACCTTCGTAAACTAATCTAAGCTATCAAGTAACCTTTCGTTCATTATTGGTTAGAAATGGAAATATGTTGATGAAATGAATTATTTTTATCTTGCATTCAATAATAAATCAAAACAAAAATATTTTTATCTAATGTAACTATTTACATTAGTAAATATTCACAATTATTATTTTGAATGAGACGATTTGATTTTAAAATAAAACAAAGGAGAGCAATTAATGTCAAATTGAAAGGCTTTTGGCTCAATTAAAGGAGTCTACATGCCATTTTTTAACCCGATAATTGCTCTTGAAGAAAACAGTTTATTTATGTGACAAAATGAGCCTGCCTAGTGAATAAATGGAAAGTTAAACATAACGTTGTAAGATATAAGCATTATACATCTATATAGTTTGTTTTTAATACGGTATAGAAACTATTCGAAAAAAATAACATTAATCCTAATATATTATATGGGGGAAAATGGAAAAATCTTTATGAATTTTCTAAATATTTGATACAAAGAAAGTGTCTTTAAAGTCAAATTTGCATTTTTAGATTTAGAATAAATATCCAAACGTATATAAAATTTGTTAAATACATACTAGCATATATTGAAACGACATTATGTTTTTGTCTAAAAAGTATTAATTTTAGTTAACATAAAAGTAAAAAAATTAAATGTTTAGGAATTTTCTATAAACTTAACCAAAATCTATCCACCCAAGATACAGCCTAGTTTTATATGAAGACACAATCCACTTGTCTCTAATTTCGTGTCCCATTTCATATGTATTCATAAGGTGACATTTTATTTATTTACATATTATTCCATTAACAATTGCATTAATAAGGTAGACTTCAATTGTGTCAAATATTTTTTTATATTGTATTACAATTTCATATTGATCAAAACTGTTTAAATTTATTAGAAGGAAATTGCGTTTTCAAGATAAGAAAGAGTTTGCTTTAAACGAAGTAAGATTTCTATATATTAAAAAATATGAAAAAATTTGCAATGCAAATAATATTTTTTTATTCATAATAAAGCATTGTATATAAAAATCTCTGCTACCATTAGGCCCATAAGTCTAACAACAGATGCAGTTATGTTTGCAGTAATTGTCTTTTAAAGAGGACCAAGTGATATACTGTGCTGTTAGGACTGCGAGTACGGTAGTTCTATAAGGTATTCTTCTTGATTTAAGAGTTATATTGTTCGTTCCACACCCGTATAGACGTTGTGTAAATATTAACAAGTGTAGGCCTACATATGATATTTGATAGTTATCTATCAAAAATATATGATAATTTATAATTATATATATGTATATATATGTAAAATTATTAAAATTAAAATATAATTGATAATTTTACATTCACAATAATTATAAGTATACATAAAAGTAAAAAAAAATTCTTTGTCCATATAACAGAAAACACGACCATAAAAATTGTCTAATGTTATGTTTGTTTGTTTTTTATAGTATGTAACTATTTGTTTGTCTGACTTAATACAATGTAAATTTTTTATTTTGTTATTCATAAAATTTATTATTTTTTCACAACACAAAACATAGTTATTATAAATAAAAAAAATAAATAAATTTAAAAAAAACAGGGCTATCCAGCAGGCAGTGGTGGATAAAGATAAAGTGATGGACCAAAGATCCACCTGTTTATTTATTTACAAACTAATTACATCATTATACAAAAAAAGGTAAAATTCAATTGATTTAAGATGGCCATCTAAGTATGCAAATGCAACTAGGTTAAAGCATTATATGTACAAACTTAAGTCTATGAATACAGAGTAAGAGTAAATAACAATTAAGGCAATGTCGTTACAAACTAATGCAATAAATTTGGCGTCAAACAATATAATTATTAATACTAGTGGTGACTAGACGTATTGCAAGGTATTTACAATAATACGGTTCCAACATAATTATCCACCAAAAAACCTTACAAAGAACAATAGCAAAAACAATTAACAGAAAAAAACAACATCAAGTATACGTGCAACGAGTAAACAATAACAACTAGTGGAATAAGTTATAATATACAGATAAGTAGAAGAGGCAACTCTACAGGCACAAAAAGCAATGATAGGATATTCACAAGCTACTAATCTAAACTTTATACGTAATTAATGCATTTTACATAAATTGAGGTAACAAGATTTTAAGGGCGTCGACTTAAGTGAGCAGATGAGAAACCTTGTTGAACTAGTGGGGGCTTCTCACTGAAGAAGTACAATTGGGCAGCCGCGTCACTTCCAGCCTTGAGGAGACGACATATACCGCTTTGGAAACGTAGTAGGTAGGGAGTAAACCCCTTCAAAAGATTGTCTTGGAGCGAGTGCCTCTGGGCGTAGAAAAGTCAATGCTCAGAAGATCGGACAGTCGATTAAGTAGTTTGTCAGTTGGTAGATCATAATCGGCATGATGACGATGGATTGTTTGGGCGTCGAATTTTCTTTGTGATTTGGTTTCAATATAAGATACAAACCATCAATGGTAGAATATGCTTTACTTTAGAATATGTTTTACTTATCGTACTTAATTAATAATGAAATTAACGATATGATTTAATTATTTGTGGTAGTGAATGTTTTTAATATAAGAAACCAATGTTCAAGAATCAGCTCAGTGGTGGTAGAGCTCAAAGTTACCGGTCCCCACCTCGATGTCGGGCAATGACCTTACAGAGAGAGACGTTCGCAGTAACCTCTAGCTAGCTCACGTGTATTTCAAACTAATTCCGCAAAGTTTTGTCATTACTGTAGTCTTTAAGTAAACCTTACGTAATCTATAAGCTGAAAACAGAGCTTAGTAGAGTGTGAGTTGAGATTTTCATCTATAATCAGCTTATGTAATTCTATTGATGTGAATCAGCCCAACCCTTTGCCCATTCAGCCCAAATCAGTCCAGTTTTGCTAGCAAAACTAATGCCGCAACGGTACACTGTTGTCTTTAGGTCACAGCATATTGGCCCACAGTAATTAATGTTTTTCTTTTTAATTTTCTATAATTACTCATTATTATACATAAACACTTTTTATCAACTTGAGAGTATCTATTTATTATTTTTTGCTTGATATCAATGTGCATTTAAGTGATGCACTTCAATTTTGTAAGAAATATATTTCCTTATAAATTTGTGTCTACTAATATATCAATAAGAATAAAATACATGTCATTAGAAGTTCAAAAATTAACAAAGCATTATCTGATAGCAAATTTAATAAATATAATAAACTTTGTTGATTAGCAAAATCTTGTATCCTTAATTCTTGAATTTGTTTGTAAACTCGGAAGTACAGAGTGTTCGGAAAAAAACGTTTCAGGAATTCGGGAGGTTATTGATCACATTAACACAGGCAAAATCGTTCCTATAAACATGTCCTAAAATGTTTGGTTTAGCCACTAGCCGCCATTTTTTTACAATACATATTTTTTATTTTCGTAACTGATCATTTTAGTAAGTTCATACTTCGCATGAATCACTATCACAACATTACTTTATCACACCAATGTACATTTTCAGGGAACATTATTTTTCTGATGTGTATTTTCAAAGTAGCGGCCATTAAAAAATTTTCAACACAAATATCTTAAACCGGTAATTTTTATAAAAAAATTTCAAGAGGCAAAAGTGCGGACAGATTAAATGATCTAACCAACGATTTAAAAAATCATAAAAATCTAACAAAAAATAGTAATTGCCATTTCCTGCAGAAAAAATGCTATATTATTTATGCAAATTAAGGTTATTTTAATGTAAAAAATAAAAATTAATCTGTTTTTAGCTGTCAAATCTTGATAAACTTGCTACAATTAGTAGCAATTATTCAATCTAATGTTCGACTGGTTAGATAATTTTACTATTAAACTTTTTGGTCACTAGTCAGATTTTATAACAACAATCCAATCGACCAATTTTAAAAATTTTAACTAGTTTCTGGTAAATTTGAGGTTAAAAATTTAAAATATGAAGCCATTTAAAAATACACATAAAAAAATTGTTTTATTCTGAAAATGGAAATTAATGTGTTTAAGGATAATACCAAATATGAGCTTAATACAATGATCCGACATGGAAATAAAAATTATGTAGTGTAAAAAACAAAATGGCGGCTTATGGCTTAACGAATATTAAGACATTGTGTTTATAGGATCGTATTTGCTTATTTGAATATGTAGAATTATTGGAAAGTTTTTTTCCGAACATCTTAATAAGTAGGCATAACATATGTACATATGTAACAATAAGTGTACATCTTAATACAGAAAAGTATGCTTCACGTTTTGTTCGTGACTCCAAATAAATGACTAAATTTTTAAGCTTAATTCTTTTAGATAATTTTTTTTATATATACAAATTTGTTAATTAGAACCTTACTTTTTATAATGATAAAGTGAATGTCAGACCTGTTCGACTAATAAGCAGTGCTATAAGCAATTTCAATGTGGGTGCCAGGATCTACGGGCGATGATTGATTAAAGCTTAATGGCTATCCATCTCCCAATGCGAGTGAAGGGGCAGTGGCAAACACACTGGTGTAATGCACCAGGCCTGCGGCCTATAGTTGAGTTACGGCTTGTTGAAAATGTGAATTTATAGACAATGGTCTTATTTTTTATACAAAATAGTTAAGTTTAAAGCCGTTGTAACCGCCATTATAAGGTTCCATGCTGCATTATATGAAACAAACTGTCTAGCCTTGTGCTGTACCATATAAATTAATACATAACACTATACCGATCTGCTCGCCCCTTCCTTTCACTGGCATCAATAATTATCGTGATTAGCTTGATTGAGCACCACGAAAGTCCGCAAGAAGGTCAATTCACAATATAGTGTAGAAAAATGAAATAATTTTTGGAAAGCCAATTTTTTTTTTTTTTAATGTGTTCAATGTCACTCCTTGACCTTTCTCAAAAAAGTCCCCAGAAATCCCATATGGAGAAAAACGAGGGGTTGGCCATAAGGAGTTACATTAAAATTTGATATTAAACATACTAAATTTAAATACATTCCAGAAGGTTTATACATATCAAATTAAAGATTGTAAAAAATAGAATACAATGCCGTAAACCCGACCTCAATATAACTGTCGGGAGTGAAATGGCAGGCGTTCAAAATTTAGCATAAAATAATATTTTCAAAACTTTGAAATGCAATAACCTCTGACATATTTGACCTTTTGAGGTCTGGTTTTCAGCTATGTACTCTCCTTGCTAAGACCTTTAAACTTATGTATAGCATGGTTATGGACTAAGAATTTTTTCTTTTTAAACTTCCTCTTTGGGACGTTTATGTAGAGGATGGTTCAAGGGTAATATGATAGGCTAGGCACATGACAAGTTAAACGCATTTTCGAAGGTAATTGTAAAAGCAAACATTTGCCTGAAACCGCACCTCGAAAGGTCATATATTTAGGAAATTGTTACATTTTTAAACGTTTAGGTTAAAATTTGATTTTTATTCAAAGTTTGAAAGGCTGCCTTTTTTTATTCAGGCAACCTTTTGAGATGGGGTTTTGCGGCATTAAATTCTACTACTTAAGAGCTTTAATTTGATGTACGTAAATCCATTGGTCGACGAAAGATATATTTCTGACTCCACATGGGCCATCCCATCATTAAGCATGTTGCCTACCGGGGATTTCAGGGGACTTTCCTGGGGAGGTCAGTTGATGGCATGGAACACATTTCAGCTAAAATTGGCTGTCCAAAAAAATTTTCATTTTCCTGCCATATTTTGGCTTAAATTTACTACACTAAATAACGTTAAGAAGTTACTAATTTTGAATGTAACCCCTGTATTACATAAAAAATTACAATTCATTCACCTTCATTATGAATACTTAAAGTGGTATACAAACATGTAAACACCGCTTACATGTTTGTAAGCGGTGTTCAACTTAAAGGTGTTGAAGTTATACCTGCATCAAGTAATCCAAGAGTTGCAAAATAACAACTATTTTAACTGTTAAGAATGGAGTCATCAGGCCAGTAAAAGGACTTAAATTAGCTCTTCATACTAAAGGCGGAAGTGTGAATCTAGATTTACACTTCCGCCTCGTATATGTTACATCCTATCTCTGTTTTCAGTATTTTTACTTTTAATGTCCATTATGTAACACCCCGCTAGGCAAAGCTACTATCTAACTGCCAAATTTGGCCAGAGGTCATTTCCCCTAGGGAAATTGTTATTTATTGGTAATCAATTAATCAATAATTAGGATCAGCGTGAGCAGCGGTGGCCCGTAAATAGGCCATCAGACACTTCATAACACCAGGAGACATCGTCAATCCTCAATTGATGCCTCCCGAGCGCCAAAGACCGAAATCAAATTATTACATTATAATTATGAGCAAAGTTATTAAACTGGAACCGTGCATTTCTAGTCTCGCACGGTGTAACAATGCTGGAGTCAGCACAGAGCCTCGACCGAGGTCCCCGGGCGCGGAGCGCTATGATTGGTTGAGGAGGCGCTGAGCGGCGTCGTCAGCGTCGGAAGCGGCAGTCCGAGCCCGAATGTAACTACGCGCGGTCGCCCGTCCCCGTTCCGCCCGTGCAGTTTTAATTATGTAAAGTCTCAAAATTTCGATTAAATCCAAAATCCCTTGTAGATCGACTGTATCAGTGTTTCGGAAATATTGTAGTAACGTTCTTTTGAGTTGAAGTGTTAAATTCTTGTCGTCTAATAAATAAGAACTAATTTTGCTCCCAACCGTTGTTGTTCTTGAGTTTCGATCCTTACACCACTCGGGCGTTACAAGTGGTGTCGCGGGTGTGGGGTGGAGTGCGCAATAACCACCCCGAAGATTGAAAACGCGGACCCACCAAGACGACGAAAGATGAATTTTGGTAAGTGGACTACAGTAGTTGCATTTTGTATCAATTAGGTCAATGTTCAAAATTTTAGGGATCTGCAAGGGGTTCACCGCTAAATCGCTAGGGAATTTTGATTAACGCATTTTGGTGAAACTCCCATCAAAAAATTATTAATTTTCGATTTTCTACAGAATTTTGAAGTAATTAAAATAATTAGAGCATAAGCTGTTCGCCATTTTGGACGCCACGAGGTTGAGCGTCGGTTCCCCCACCATCGGCAGTTCGCCATTGTTTCTTGCTCACTTGTGATTAATTGTGGGTCACATTGACAGACAAGATGGCAGACTGACGCCCGGTGAATGAGAACAAAGAGGGACGGGCCAGACGGAGAGAAATAATAAATTTTAGGGATTATCACCGATTGTTGAAGTAGTATTTCGACTCGCACATCATTGTAAATTAGATTGATGCTAGTTTGAAAATTTATTGCCGTTTGTGAAACTTAGAAACTTCTTGTGAAAATTCGAGGTGGAAGCGGGGAAATCGCGGGGAGAAATTCCCTGAGCAGGGTAATTCGCGGTGCTTGTCGGGGGATTCAGTTCTTTGATTCGAATCCTTGATTGACTTGGAACCAACTCATTGAAGAGAATTGTTCTTGGGCAGACGGAATTGGTAGTCGGACTTGTGAGTTGATTACTGGAGGTGATTGACCTTGTTCGGTATTTAATTTATCACTAATAAAGAGTGTCTTTATTAATTATTTCATTTAAATTATATTTTAATAAATATTATAAGAAAATTAAGGAATTTATTTAATAATTATAATTATTATTATTGGGCCTAACTACACTAACCTACTTTTAAAATTGCATGAGATTAACCTTGTGGACTTGATGCGATTCCTAGGTACCGGTAATTGAAAGGGCTATATCCATGATGTTTAAGAGGAAACAGAAATTGTAATTATTTGGAAATTGACTTGTTTAAAATAAATTAAAACTTTTTTTTGGTAAAAAAAAAAAATTTAATTTGAATCTTTTGATTTTTTTTAAGCTTATTGAAGCAGTGTTTCCTCTGTACCGTGGCTATATGCACAAATCAAGTGGGAATCGCACACGTACACTACAGCTAACCTGGTGATAACTTTTGAATTATATTGTTGTTCCGCTGCATGCAATTTTCGATCCCATTGTACAATTTAATTTCGTTTCTCAACATGAACTCGCATTATTTGAAGAAGTCGGAAAACCAGTACGAACTCCAAATTCGGGGACAGAGTACCGATGGTACTGCTGATGAATTGCGACGGCGGTTAAGCAGGTGCTTCAAAGCGAACACCCCCATAGACGCTAACGCTGTTTCCGCGCTAGTAGTGGAAGATGAATTGACGGAGTGTGAGGCAAAATTCGCCGCCCTGTCCACATTGTCGAGTGAGTACGACGGGGACCACAACGACCCCGAGTCGCAAAGAATCTACGCGCGACTGTTTCATTACTACACTAGGGTCGAGCGGATTCCGGTCGATGTTGACGAGGAGGACCACACACAGCGTCGGGAGAAATTGTTGGGGGATTTTAAAATTTTGTTAGATCAATTCGACTTAAAGAAAAGAGAACAGGCGGGGGGCAGGAACGCTCCTCCGGGACCAACTGTCACCCCCCCTACCACCAGTGCCGACCAGCGTGCGCACGTTCCACCGCCCGTGGCAGCGCCAAGCGCGGCGGCCGGACCTGTAGCACCGGCCCCTCCGGTGGCCGCACCTCTCGCGACTCAACCGAGTTGGCCCTCCACTCCGGCAACCGAACAGAAAAATCGCACACGAGCAGTACCGGTGTATAAATGGGGACTTAAGTTCGATGGCCAATCGCAAAGTGTGGGCGCGTTTCTCCAGCGCGTCGAAGAGCTTCGTCGGGCTAGGGGCGTAACCCCTGCCGAGCTCTATGAGTCCGCCGTGGACTTGTTTGAGGGACCAGCCCTCGTGTGGTATCGATCCACACTAGGCCGGATCCAGACGTGGGACCAACTATGTAAAGATCTCGAAGTAGTATTTAAACCGCCCGACCACGACATTCTGCTGACGAGGGAAATTTTCAACCGAGTTCAAGGGCCGTCGGAGCCTATTGACCTTTACATTGCCGCGATGGAAGGTCTCTACGGTCGACTAGCGACAAATGTTCCCGAAGAGACGAGACTAAAGCAGATATACCATAATTTGAGCCCTCAATTACAAGATCGTCTGGCCTTATTCGACGTGACCTCAATCGAACAGCTTCGGCAGCTGGGTCGGAAGGCGGAAGCGGGCCGCTACCGATCGGACGCTTCACGCGGCACTCGCAGGGAACCCGACGTAATGGAGCCTGACCTGGCGTGCGCCCCTGTGCACCGTAAACAAGGGGGCGGTGGCTCTCGCGATCCCCCGGAAAGGAAAGTGTTTCAAGCTGCGAGAGACCCCGACATCACGTGTTACAGATGTCATTCGAAAGGACATTTCTCTAGGGAATGTACCACGCCAAGGGCCAGCCCCAGCCCAGCAACGGAGGTGGACTGCTGGCGCTGCAACAAAGCAGGCCACATACAACGTTTTTGCCGCGTGCGGCCGAACCACGCAAGTAGGCCGGCGGGAAACGGAGAAGGGTCCAGTGGAGTCGCCGCCGCTGGACCCCGATCGTAAGAATGCCCGTGAAAACGAGGGTACCACCGGCGACCGGAAGGCAACTACGGATGGTGAAGAAAAATGTCAGGATAGTCCCAGAGGTTAGGAATTTAACGCAGGAACTCGTCGCCATCGGACGGATTGAGTCCGCCGAGGGCAAAGTATTGGTGGACACAGGCGCGCAAGTGTCCTTGATCAAGCGGAATGCGTCGTCTGCCCCTATGGCTAAACCGGACGTCACTTTGCGCGGCATGTCCGGGCGGGAGTTGAAAGTCTACGGTAAACAACGGGTGGCTTTAGAATTAAAGCCAGGGATCAGCGTGCCCGGTGAGTATATCGTGGGCAACTTGCCCCGAGGGTACTTGGCCGTCATAGGCTGTGACATCCTACAGGAGGGCACGGGGTCCATAGACATAAAAAGGGGCGTGCTCAGACTCTTCGGCAAGGAAATTTGGCTGAACCGTCTCTTGAAGGGCGAAAGTGTACCCGACCCGAGGCGTGAGGTGGCGGAGCCCGGTCCTGTTACAGAACCGGCCCCTGAGCACTCGAACCACCGAGAGTCTAGCAAGAAGAGCGCCGCCCCCGGGAACTCCTTTGTATACAACCACACGAAGGTCGTATTACCGCCGCGTTGCGAGAAGAACATCGAAGTGAAATTAAGCAGGTTTGTAGCAGCCGCTGAGACGCTGGAGGGCAAGGACGTCGTAGCCGAACCCGTAGAAATCCCGCAGAAGGGCGTCTTTCTGGCTTGCACTCTGACTAGAGTACGCGACCAGCGCTGCTGGGTTAGGATCGCTAACGTGAGCGAGGAGGAAGTGTCCCTCGAAAAGAACATAAAGATCGGCGTACTAGACGTTCCCTACTGCGAGCCGGAAGAAGAGCAGGCGAGACGGAAAGTTGTCATCTTGGCGGATAGTCACGGACGTGGTCTGCAGGAGATAATATCCGAACGACTGCCGCGGGACATAGACGTGTCGGTGATCTTCTTACCGAACGGAAGGATGAAAAACATGGCCGCCCTCGGGCGAACCGTGGTGCCGAAGTTGACGAGTAGAGACACAGTGGTCTTGATAGGAGGGACGAATGACGTCACAGACAAATTCGCGCCTTACCCGCTGACTCTTCAGCAGGCCTTCCATGCCTGGCCAGAAACCTGGTCAGCAAGGCTAGTCGTGCTCTCGATACTCCCCCGCCACGATGTCTCGCTGAAGGCCGAACTGGCCGACGCGAACCGCCTTCTGAAGACAATAGTAGCCAATCTCGAGAAGCGAACCGACGGGCGTGTAGATTTTCTTGAAATCCCGGACGAATTTAAGAGGCACATGTACACTAAGCACGGCTTGCACCTCAACGAGCGCGGTAAATTGAAGTTAGCTAACATTTTAAAGGAGAAGGTCCTAGAAGATTACAGCCTTCCGAGTATAACCGTGGGTAGGGTCGAAATCGCTGACGAGGGTGAGCTCGAGTCGTGTCTAGACGCTAAGTTGTCGCATCTGGCGCCTGAGAAGAGAGACGAAGTGAAAGCTGTCCTCTTGGAGTATAGGGCCGCGCTGGCTCACAATGACCAGCAACCGCTTGGCTGCACCTCGGCAGTAAAGCACGTGATCCGTACAGGCGAGACACCGCCCATTTACAAGAAGGCCTACCGTGTACCACACCACCAAAAGGCGGCCCTCGACAAACTGATCCAAGATCAGCTGGATCAGGGGATCATCGTCCCAAGCCAGAGTGCCTGGGCGAGTCCAGTGGTCCTGGTGCCTAAAAAGTCGCCTGACGGCACCCCAAAACTACGGTTTTGTGTCGACTATAGGGCTCTGAACGCCGTGACCACCCCAGACGTCTACCCTCTCCCTAACATCACGGAGACCTTAGACTCCCTTGGGGGATGTAAAATGTTCACGACCTTGGATCTAAGGTCGGGCTATCATCAAATCCAGGTAGACGAGGAAAGTCAGCCGAAAACTGCTTTCAATGTTCCGGGTGGGCACTATGAGTACCAGCGTATGCCCTTCGGGCCAAGTACTGCCCCAGCCACCTTCCAAAGACTAATGGATTCGGTGCTAATGGGATTGAAGGGTGAAAAGTGTCTCGTGTACCTCGATGATATAATCCTGTTCTCGAAGGATTGGCCCTCTCACCTGGAGGCCATAAGAGAGGTTTTTTCCAAATTGCAGGGCGTGAACCTAACGGTGCAGCTGAGTAAGTGCAACTTCGTGGTCGATAGGGTAAGCTATCTAGGTCACGTTATAACTAGTAGAGGGGTGGAACCGGACCCAGACAAAGTTAAAGCCGTGCGCGACTTCCCCGTGCCAAAGACCGTCACGGAAGTGCGCTCGTTTCTCGGGCTGAGTGGTTACTACCGCCGATTTATTGATGGATACGCTACGATCGGGCAGCCACTATTCGGACTAACTAAACAAGGTCACGAGTTCGAGTGGACGCCAGCATGTCAGACCGCCTTTGATCAGCTCAAGGAAAAATTGATCTCGGCGCCCGTCTTAGTGTACCCCGACTTCAATAAGCCCTTCATCTTGGCCACGGACGCTAGCACGTTCGCTTTGGGTGCCGTACTATCACAAGAGATCGACGGCCAAGAACACCCAGTAGCCTACTGCTCTAGGACCCTTTTTCCAGCTGAAAAGAACTACTCGACGACCGAGCTCGAGTTACTCAGCCTGGTATGGAGTACTAAATACTTCCGGTGTTACTTGATTGGGAGGCCCTTTAAGGTTATAACGGACCACAGCGCCCTGCGATGGATGCTCTCCCTGAAGGACCCAAGCAGCCGGCTGATGAGGTGGGCTCTGAGGCTCTCTGAATTTACGTACACAGTAGAGCATAAACCCGGTAAGAAGCATACCAACGCCGACGGGCTCAGCAGAGCAGTGTGCAATGCGGTACGCAAGGACGAGCTCCCGGTGATGGACTTGGCGACGATCCGCGAACATCAGAAGAGAGATCCGCAATGTAGGGACCTCCAGCAAGGTAAGAGCTTCAGGATGAGTCCGGAGAAGATTTTATACCGAGTTTTCCGCGGTAGCAATTGTATCGTTGTACCTCTAAGCCTTACGCAGGAAGTGATGCGCCTCCATCACGACCTACCTACGGCTGGCCACGCTGGGGCGTCCAAGACGCTGGAACGCATCAAGGCCAAGTTCTGGTGGAGAAACATGGATAAGGACGTACTGGAGTACGTCAAGACGTGCCGTAGCTGTAGCCAGCGGACCAACTACGGAAAGTCCAAAGCGCCTCTAGGGGAAATCTTTAACGAGCCCCGTGAGCCTTTCGAGGTAGTCGCAGCTGACTTAGTTGGGCCGCTGCCAATCAGCGAATCCCGTAACGTGTACATCCTGAGTGTCATGGATCACTTTTCAAGGTATTGTGAGTTCATTCCACTGCCCGACCAGACGGCAGAGAGCGTCGCCAGAGCGCTGGTGCAACGCGTGATCACCAAGTTTGGTGTCCCTAAGGCACTGATAACGGACCAAGGAGCGAACTTCACCTCCGAACTCATCAGTCAGCTCTGCCGATTCTTGCACGTGCGCAAAGTCCAGACTACTGGTTTCCACCCCCAGTCAAATGGGCGTCTCGAGAGGGTGCACGCGACCATAGCGCGAATGCTGAGTCATTTCGTAAATCGGCACCAAACCGATTGGGATGAGTACCTTCCGTACGTCACTATGGCCTACAACTCGCAGAGCCATGAGTCTACGGGGTTCTCACCCTTTGAGATGGTCTTTGGACGGAAGATGGAGACACCTCTCGAGGCGGATCTGACTATAACCGAGGACAGCGATTTGTATAACGACCACGAAGAGGCCCTTAGAGGCAAACTGAAGGAGACCTTCGAAGTGGCGGCTCAGCGGAAAGCTGCAGCCCGCGGGAGAAACGAGAAGAGTTACAACCGTAAGGCGAAAGAGGTAGAGTACAAAGAGGGTCAGTTTGTCTGGCTGCACGTGCCGAGTTTGGGACGTCACAGGGTGAAGAAGCTCGCTAAGCTGTGGAAGGGACCCTATAAAATCATTAGGGTCTTGTCCCCACTGAACGTAGTGTTGAAAATCCGTAGGCGAGAAGTGACGGTGCACGTTAACCGCGTAAAACCCTACCTGAGGCGCGCCCCAGTGCCCCCTCAGCCGCAGGAGGACTCGAGTGTGGAGTCCGAGGCGGAGGATGTAGGTCCGGAAGGCGGGAATCACGACGAGGAGCAGACACCCGCAGTAGCGCCGACGATCGGCCTAGGCGGGGCGAAAAGAGCACGTAGGAAACCCGCGTACCTGGCAGATTACGCCGTGTAGACGAGGGGAAGGGGAAGAGAACCAAGGAAGCATGGGGAAATGAGAGGCCGGGATAAACGTTAATCTGACAACACGAGCCGTGTTAACCTGGTGGAAAATCTGTTATAGGATTCTTTTTGATAACATTCGGGACAGTCCACTGCTTCCGACAGGGCATCATCTTCGAAGGGGGGCAAGAGGTCCTGCTCACCGACAGCCATTGGAGGGTGGCATTGGAGTACAACATCACCGACATGCGGGTGCAGAGCAGGGACCTTGACGGGCTAATGGTAAAGGTAAAATTGTATCTGGACGAGTTTTACACTCAGCTAATAAACGATAACGTAAGTATACACTCGCAATTGCCGCAGCTAGAAAACGGTTTCCGTTACGAATTCACAATTTTACAACAAAATGTTCAGGAATATACAGCACAAATAGATGAATGGTTAACACTACTCCCCAAATGGCGGGCCAAGCGAGGCCTTGTGGATGCAGGGGGTCATGTTTTGAAATACCTTTTTGGAACTATGGACAGTTCAGATTTAGAAATGATTAATAGCGAGGCCGCATATTTGTATAACACCACGGCCGCCATAGTACACAATAGTCAAAATCAAGTAACTATTATAAACAACTTGCAATCTGAAATGGTCAACCATTCAAAAACTCTCAATAATGTAATAACCTCAATAAAAACTTACCATTCTGTGATGCATTCTACCATAAGTAGACTTTTCAAAAAAGATCAGACAGTCCAACATCAAATTAAAGATTTGCTTAGCTACCTAAAATTAAGTTCTGCAATCTCAGAAACAAAAAGCACAGTGTCCGAAGCCATGCGCAAGATAACCCAATTTCACAGGGCAATCGAGAAATTAGGCGAAGGTCATGTGAGAAACGACTTACTCTCCCCGACAGAATTCCTTACGATTTTGCGAGAAGTAGAGAGAGTCGTACCCCCTCCGTATAAATTACATTCGAATTTGGACCTTGAAAACATTCACGAATACTATTCGATAGTAACAGCCCACAGCTATGTCTCCGAACAAACCCTTAAGGTTGTTCTTCGGCTTCCTTTGAAACGAGATGACAGGTTATTCCAAGTATACGAGCCTTACGGCTACCCGGTGTACAACGAAACGTTGCGAAGATGGACCCAGTGGGAAGTAGAGACCCAAAAATTGCTCGTGAGTAAAGATCGGCTATATTACACTCTCTACACAAGTTCTAAATTCGATCGTGAATGCCTCAGCGGCCCACTCTCGGTGTGCCCGCTGGAGGAGATCATCAAAAGTGTGGCCAAACGGCCGAGTTGTGTATCGGACTTATTTATCGGAAAATCGTCCCCACGATGTGAAAGAAGGATAATAACCGGCCTGCATTCCCCCGTGTTTTTGAAAACCCCCAACCACTGGATATATAGTGCTTCAGAGCCCTACAAGGTAACTCTGAACTGTTATGAAGGCGCGGGACGTGTAAATGTGACCGCCAAAGTGCTCGTAGGCGAAGGGGCCATTTCCGAGGTGTATAAGTGCGATGTGATAAGCGATGAGTTCCGGCTGCCTGCCCGCGTACACGGCAGCAGCACCCGTGCGATGCACAGTAGTAAGCTCGTAATTCCCGACTTACGATCCATGTTCTCCCCGGAAGAGACTACGTTGATTGACGCGGACGTGGATGTCGCCCTGGAAGTGTTGAGAGGGCTGGACGATGAGCTGGGCACCGTTGGCGTTCGAGAATACCCGTTGGAGAGTGCGCTCGTGCGTTTGCGGTCCCACCATGATTACAGAGACACTGTGCTGAGAAGTGTGTCAGGAGTAGTACTCGTAGTGAGCGTTGTTGTAGGCCCCATACTGCTGTATGTTTGTTGCAGGAACTGGAACGCGGTTGCCGCCTGGCTCAGGCGTTCCCTGGCATGCACACGAGAGAGGGGGACAGCGACCTTGACCAGAGCGCCGCCGACGTTTGCTGACCTACGGGATCAGGAGGAGACGGGGCCGGAGACTGACTTGGAGACTGGGGTAGCTACCCAAACTTCTGGATTTGACGAAGGGACTGCAGCCCCGGAGGTGACCATGAGGACCTCAATTACCAGTAAAACCACCGGCTAGATCCTGCGA
This sequence comes from Neoaliturus tenellus, assembly GCA_030545055.2. Classification (NCBI taxonomy): domain Eukaryota; kingdom Metazoa; phylum Arthropoda; class Insecta; order Hemiptera; family Cicadellidae; genus Neoaliturus; species Neoaliturus tenellus. The sequence continues at coordinate 72,674,069 of CM061536.1, read as the reverse complement.
TGGAAGCCGCGGTTATCCGGACTCACGTTTTTGCGTGCGCGTCGGTTCGGTCGAAACGGATGGACAACACGGAAGTGCGCCGGTCGCGATCGTACCGAGGAGTAAGCCGTGGCCACGCGATGGACTGCTCAACCCAGGAGCAACGACTACGTAGTTTTAAAAAGGTTTATGTTATGTGTTTAAGAATTTAGAGGGCGCCCTGATTCAGTTTGTATAGTTATAAGGTAATATTCATCGCGTAATGTAATTTTTTTTTCCTTGAGCTATTGGAACGGTAGGATAGGGGGCTGATGGTGCTGGAATATATGTTTTTTTTTTACTTTTGTTTTAATCAGTAATATGACCCAGCGAACGGAGACTGGGAGGAAGGGCCCCCGTTGCTCGCGGAAAGGCCGGCCACCGGACCGTGGGTACCGAGGGAAAACCCCTTTCCTTTTCAAAAAAAAAAAAAAAAAAAAAAAAAAAAAAAAGGTGTAAGTAGGGCAAAGCCTTGCTGGCGGCTTTGCAACCCGGCAGCAAGACTACGTGTCCCCCACCGTCAGGCCCCTACGCTTATCAGGTTAAGCGAGTCAGTTTTTTTCTTTTGTTGTTGTTGTCATTTAGATAGGCTGAGGTACCATGGGAACGAGGTAGAAGGTAGTGAACGGAGGGCCTACCTTGCAACCAGAGGTAGGTGAGTCGGATTCAACGCAGCTCCAATTAATACCAAGCGGTGGTCGTACAATGGTTGTGATTAGTTTTAAGTCATACGACACTTGCAGTGTCACTAGCCTTTGGCTATTTTGCTATGTTACAGATGATGAACACAAGATGAAACGCGTTGTGAACGCGAAATTTGGCCACCGCATTTACAGTGTAACGGCTCCCAAACGACCCCCAGACAACGGACCCCCACGGTCTCCGTTGTCTCGGGTGAGCGCGGGCTATCCATGTTTTTAATCTTTAATTTTTTTCTGTCTTAACGTTTCAATCTCGGAGCAAATAGGGATAATGTAGGGCTAGTATTTGAGCGTAGGGGGTGCCTCAGCCACAGAAGGATGTTGTATATTGTAATATTGTAATAAGGAGTAATGTAAGGTACTCATAAGCGGAGTACGGTTGTCGTGTGGGTATCGTATTTATGAAGCGTAATAATATAGTAAGAAAAGTGTGTCATGTGTTATGTGTTATGTCGCAGCTAGCGCGATTGCGGGATAGATAACTCCAGGCACCAGCCTTTTTCCGTGTAGGGGTGACTGACCTCGGGCGGCCCCGAGTGAAAATTCGTGCGGCTTCACCAGATCGAATGAGTAGCGTTCAAAATTTACACACAACCTCCGACCCTATGATCAATCTATTTTTTTTCTGTTGGCTAAATCACCTCGAACGGGGAGGAGTGGAAAAAGAAAATGAAAAAAAAAGAAAACAGCAATCAAACTCATATATAGTGGCCGTGCCTGGTAGTTGAGCAATCACGTGGTATACTTGTTAAAACAAATAATGAAAACAAAAAAAAACAAAAAAAATTTTGAAATGTTTAGAAGTAAGACCGTGTGTAAATAAGGTTGTGGTGACGAGACCCGAAGATTGTAACGATTGTTAGTTGTTAATTTGTTTTGTTATACTTTTCTGGTTCTAATTAAAGGGATAGGTTGTATGTTCGATGGTTGCTGAAACACGCCACGTTAGAAATAAGTGATAAACTGTAACGCCTCGCCTCGCCAAAGGTCCTGGTAAAAATTATTGTATTCCGCGCCACGATAGACTATTTCTCTTTGTCAAATCCCAAAAAAAAAGAGAAAAAAAAAATATATTTGTGCAAATTGCAAAATTCGAGTCGGTGAGTTAACGTACATTGACCCTGCGGGGGCGGTAACTAGAGTCTTGTTTGGAGAAGACCGCCACGAGCCCTTCGCGGTGGTGGAGCGGAGGGAAGGGGGGAGCCACTGGATTGAGCCCCAGCCCCCCGGCTGCGAGGGGGAACGACTGGATTTTGGCACCAGCCCCCTTGCAGCTGATGGCGAGGCGGGAGCGCGTGGGAATGGGTTTTTCTTCTTGCCTCTCGTGTTGCTCCTACTAACTGGCTTCCTGTTGACTAAAAGAAGAAGCTGAATCAATTCGTCCTCCGGGATGCGTTTTTTTTCTTGTGGTTTTCATTGTTTCTTTTCACTGCGCGACTGCGTCGCGCTTCCTTGTCGAAGTACAATTATATAATCATACTAATAAAAATAAACAAATATACTAAATGCTAATACTATACTGAATCAATTACATAAATACTACAAAAACTGTGGTTATGTCGTAGGTGTGTAGTCTCGCGCCCCTGCGTGGGCCGTGACCTAGCAGTAAGCACGGGTGTGTTTCAGCAGTCATCATTCCTTTATCTCGTGTGATGACAGTTGTGTCTGCCCGCGACAGCTGTGTCTGTCCGCGCGTGTGTGACTCGTGTGGAGTCGTCTTCCGTTGTTTGTATACGGGCGGTGTAATCTTTAGCGATAGGAGATCGTTGTCTATAATCTGGAATGTTTTAGAGATGTGATGCTAGGGTCTTATGCTTAGGTTATTGTTTTGTGTTTTCTTTGTGTGTTTAATTAAGTATTAATAATTGGGACGTAATTATATGTGATTTATTTTAATGAATGTTTAAAAGTCACTTCTGATTCAGTTTAATGTTGTTGAGTTTATTCTCGTATGGAGGAGCCTCGTGCTCAATTTTCTTATGTCTGTAAACTGGAGGGAATATCTGCACGAACGGAAGGCGGGACGAGCTATAAAACGTAAACCGGCCTCCGATGGAGATAGTTTTTTTTGTTCTTTTGCTTTGATTTTTGCTTAAAAGAAAAATAAAATAAAATCTTTTGTTGTACAAATCCCCTGTAAGGAAAGCGATCCGGTGGCGCGCGTCCACTATTTCATCCCCACGATTTGATTCCGGTCTGGCGGAGGCACAACAGCGGCCCCCCCATTGGGCCCCACACCATCTGGGATCCCATGATCCCATCACACGAACCAGCAATGGATGAGGATGACATGCTCATGCTGAGGACAGCATGGTCTAAAGGTCGGGGGAGTGTAACACCCCGCTAGGCAAAGCTACTATCTAACTGCCAAATTTGGCCAGAGGTCATTTCCCCTAGGGAAATTGTTATTTATTGGTAATCAATTAATCAATAATTAGGATCAGCGTGAGCAGCGGTGGCCCGTAAATAGGCCATCAGACACTTCATAACACCAGGAGACATCGTCAATCCTCAATTGATGCCTCCCGAGCGCCAAAGATCGAAATCAAATTATTACATTATAATTATGAGCAAAGTTATTAAACTGGAACCGTGCATTTCTAGTCTCGCACGGTGTAACAATGCTGGAGTCAGCACAGAGCCTCGACCGAGGTCCCCGGGCGCGGAGCGCTATGATTGGTTGAGGAGGCGCTGAGCGGCGTCGTCAGCGTCGGAAGCGGCAGTCCGAGCCCGAATGTAACTACGCGCGGTCGCCCGTCCCCGTTCCGCCCGTGCAGTTTTAATTATGTAAAGTCTCAAAATTTCGATTAAATCCAAAATCCCTTGTAGATCGACTGTATCAGTGTTTCGGAAATATTGTAGTAACGTTCTTTTGAGTTGAAGTGTTAAATTCTTGTCGTCTAATAAATAAGAACTAATTTTGCTCCCAACCGTTGTTGTTCTTGAGTTTCGATCCTTACACCACTCGGGCGTTACAATTATGTGTCCGTTGTTGTGTGTGCGTGTAATGTGCATTGTTTTTAATTGGTCGAGAGTTTTCAAATGAAGAGTTAATTTAAATCCTCATTTCTGCACGATGATGACCCCATTCTGAGAAGACGAAACTAGTTGCCATTTTGCAACTCTCACATTACTTTATGCACGTATTAACACCAATTTAAATATTTGACAGTAATCCGGGGGCTAATCAATATGAAAATTTATTATACATCCCTTACAACCTTAGTATATAATTTAAGATATCCAACTTGTCTATTGATGATTCACAAAAATACAAAGTTAATAAAAACTAACCCTTGAGATTGTACTTGATGGTACCCCTAGTGCAACCCATCTATGATAACGTTGTCAGACTGAAATTGAGTCGGTGTCATTCATTGAACTGCAGATACTGCTAATTTGTTTTATTTCAGACTCTATGTACCTATGTTTTGCATTTTACGCACTAGACAAAATTTCTATTCTGATGATGGATAAATTGATATTAAATATTTGATTCTGTTTGTCAGATAATAACAAGAAGAATATTTAGTTTTTAGCAAAAACATCTTATGTTGTCGAGAAGCTTATCAAAAAGTAATTGTGCAAAGAAAATCAAGAATTTCATTAAGTTTAAAATATTATAACTAACATATACTTTAGGAAAAAGTGTATGTAAATTATATATTTTAATAAGATTGTTAAAACAAAATCTCGATCCAAATTATTTTTATTCGCGTTTATGTTTTTTTTCGAGGGGAAATGCTTTAATGCACCGTCAGAGAGGAAGAACGGCACGCTCCCTGGTGGTGTGTGGGACTCGCACCCACTAAAACCCCTCGCCTCAGGCTGATGCCCGCCTTGGAAGAACCTATTTAGCCATTGCATCAAGGTGGAGCCTCGTATATGAAGCCCATGGGCTACGAATTCTGCTTATTCTCTTTCTCCTGAGGAAAGATCAAAGATGGTCGAGATCTTCATCTGCTTTCTTTCTCTTGTGAACGTACTCGGCGAATGCAGACACACGCCGCCAGTTCTCAAGAGACGTCGTCATGGAAGAGATTAAATTCTCAGGAGAGAGGGGCCCTACCTCCATCTCAAGTGCTCTTCTTTGGGCTGCCCAACGTTCACATACGAGGAACGTATGGTGGGCTTCGTCGCTGGGAGAGTCCCTAAATTGGCAAGCTGCGCTGTTGACTTTACCCATCTTATGGAGGTAGGCGCGGAATAATCCGTGCCCAGTCAGGAACTGCGTGGTGAGGAAATTGACCTCGCCAAACCCGCGCTCGACCCACCTGGACAGTTCCGGAATAATTCGACGCGTCCAGGCCCCTCTCACCTCCCGATTCCACCTATCTTGCCAAAGTGTCATGGTGGCCTCCCTGGCCATCCGTGTCGCCTCCCGGACACCGAGTGCGGATTTGGTATGGTATATCTGCTTCCGTTCCTGAGCCAGAAGGTCAATGGGAACGACACCCGCGACCACCAACGCTGCCGGCTCGGAGACAGTCCGATAAGCCGACGCTATCTTTAGAGCCGCCCTTCTCAGGACGGACCCCATTTGTTTCCGATAGCACTCCTTCTTCAGCGCATCTGCCCAGACCTCGCATCCATAAAGGATTATAGAGCTCGTGACAGACAGAGCTTGTCAGCTGTCGGACGGCCTACATTTGCCATCAATCGACTGAGGGCCGTAGTCGCCTTCGCCGCTCTCTCTGTAGCGAGCCGGATCTGTTCCTTGAAAGTGAGCTTGGTATCAAGCCTCACCCTCAAGTACTTCACAGCAAGCTTTGAGTGGATTATATCCGCACCGACACAAAAGTCAATCAAAGTCGGTGTTGGCGCCCCTTCAACATGACTATTTCGGTCTTCTCGGTTGCGAGGCTTAAACCATGGTCCTCCATCCACCCGGACACAAGTCTCATTAGTTGATTTAACTTCCACTGGGCACGCTGGACATCCCGAGCAACAATGACTGCTGCAATGTCGTCTGCGTAGAACACGAGAAATGAGTCTCCTGGAAGGGCCAGTCTCAGTATCCCATCGTACTAGATGTTCCAGAGATCCGGCCCAAGGATGGAACCCTGAGCAGCACCAGACGTGATAACCTTCCGACGGGGGCCCTCCGACGTCTGAAAAATCAGTTCCCTATCCCTGAGGTAACTCCAGAGAATCCGAAGAAGGTAGTCAGGAATGTGGAACACATGTTCAAGAGCACGAAGCATAACACTCCAGCTCGCGGAGTTAAACGCATTCCTCACGTCAAGGGTGACGAGCAGCGTAAGGCAGCGGGAATAATGATTTCCACGCTGAGCGTTTCTCGCAGCTTCCACGACCTCCTGGATAGCCCCGATGGTAGAACGGCCTTTGAAGTCATGTTGTCTTACAGAAAGACCACTGGCATCTGCTACTGCTGCCGCGAGACGTGGCTTCAGCAGCCGCTCAAGGAGTTTTCCAGCCGTGTCCAACATGCACAGAGGACGGTAAGCCGAGGGTGTACCCGGGACGCCCTTGCCCTTACTAATCAGTGTCAAACGCTGGAGTTTCCATCGTCAACAGAAAATGCCCTCACGCAGACACCGATTATACATGTTGAGGAGGATTGAAGGGCAATTGCGGGCATCAACCTTCAGCACCTCTGTTGGGACTCCGTCTGGGCCAGGAGCACTGCCATTCCTCATCAAGCTGGCGGCTTCGTATAGCTCTTCCACAATAAACAGGGGAACAACACAGAAGTTCTCCGAGTAGGCCTCCTCATCTCTGATCGGGTGAGCAGGAAAGAGAGCGTTCACGATTCTTTCCATTAATTCAGGGTCCAAATCAGGGTGGGCGTTCCGTGCTCCAAGCTTTCGCATAACAAGCTTGTATCCGAGGCCCCATGGATCGCGATTTACGTCCATTCTGGGTTCTTCCCACTTCTCTAGTTTGCTTCGTCTTATAGCTCTCTTTAAAGCGTTCCTGGCTTCCCGATATTCCAGAGCTGCGGCGGCCGCAGCGTCGGGGCCATCTCTCCTGTCTCGAACCAGGCGTCTTCTACAGCGAAGGGAAGATCTACGGAGTGCCGCAATCTCATTAGTCCACCAGTACTTAATTTTCTTCCCGGACGGGGAGCACGCTTCCTGGGCATTGCAGCGTCGCAGGCTCGGCTAATGAGACGCATCGTGGCCTCAGCCACCAACTCGGCCTGACCCTCAAGCAGCAACACATAATAATAATAATAATAAATTTATTCCTCTGACAAAGTTTCACAGTGTATGGGAATTTACAAAACAAATTTCAAGTTTTTGCACTTATTGACAATTTTACAAATTTTCATTTAATTACAATTTTATCTACTCATTTTCTCAAAACTCTTTCTTCATTTTAAACTTAGTTAAAATTTTTCTTATTTCTTTTTCTTCCTACTTATTTCTTCTTTCTTTGTTCTTCATTACTATATTTGTTATTTTTAATTGATGTTTAATTTATTAATGGTCTATTGCTCTATACGTTTTTCATTTTAACTCTTCCTTCCTTCCATGTCTTCTTCCAGTCCTTCCACGTCATTCTTTTGCTCTTCAAAAATGTCTTAAGTTGGACCTCTCAAGTGGATACCGGAAAAAAAATATACAAGGACGCAAGAGTGTGAGGTTTTTATGATTTTACCATAAAAGTTTGGTTTGTTGTACGAAGAAATTTATTATTTGTAATTTATTGTACAAGTTTATTGTAATTTTTATATACATTTTAAATATATTGTATATTGCAATGTTTACTTTGCCTACAAATTGTGATTAGACCTTCAGCATCATACAGCCCGGTTGCTTGAATGAAGGACATCATCCTTCTGGTCCTCTATCAACGCCGATAGTGCCGTGGAGTTGAGTCTTGCGATATTCCACAGTTTATGACAGGTCTGTGCGTGGTTGCGGTGTGCGCACGACCACGTGAAGGTAATTTACTGATGGTTGCTGCCCTTATACTCCTCCAAGACCCTCCAGCCCGAGATTGAAGGCAAGAGGTTCTCTGACACGAAAGTAATGTCGGGAATGGTTTCCCTGTATCCAGGTCTTCTAAACGTGGAAGTGTTGCCCTCATTTATGACAACAAGTCCGGTTCTGGCCGCGAGCTTCAATAACTTCCCTCCTCTGGTGTCAGTCTCCGGCATGCCCCATTCAAATGCCCTGGCATTGAAGTCGCCGGCAACAATGAAGTGGCCACCGGTTTCTGCCAGGAAGTCTTCAAGCTTGGCTTGGAACGCCGCGATCCAATCGTTCGGAGTGAGGTAGCAGCTCACGACTGTGAACTTTTTGCACCTCACCCACACGAAGCCTTCGCATGCGCCGTGACCCAAGATCTGGAATTTCCGTAGATCCGGTATCCAGATAGCAGCTGTCCGCAGGGAGTCGCTAAACCATCCCGAACTGTCTCGATCATGGTGCTGCTCAGATATCATGAGCAGATCAACACCCAACTCTCCGACGTACTGTGACAGGAGGTGGTCGGCCAGAACACTCCTGTGAAGGTTCCCTTGAAATATCTTCATCTCTTATTTTTTACGCTTTTGGGAATCGTCTAGAGCCTCTCGAAAGACTCGGCAGGCTCGGGTTCCAGGTATGTGCTCCAGAGGAGTAAAGTACTTTTCCGCACAAAGAAAGCACTTAGCCTTGGATGTACAGGCAGATTTGATATGTCCGTGCTCCCCACACTTTATGCAGAGACCCCCACCCCTGCGATCGGGTCCTTTACAGGTCGCCTGCTGATGCCCATTAAGCGAAAAACCTGAAACATCGGATGATTGATGGGCAACCCGACCAATCACCCAGCCAACCCTAAGCCTGCCGGCCGTTAACAGCTCGGCGGCACCCCGTGAACCGATGTCAATGATAGCCATTTTCAGCCCTCTGCTGTTTTCGGCTGTCAGGGACACTTTGGCGCTCTCTGAGAGGCTTCCGATGGCAGAGCTAATCGCCTCAGTCACATCCTCAACAGTCGTGTAACCATCCAGATCTCGTATTTCAACAGCGACCCGATGTTCCAGCTTTTTCATAGTCGCCGTGTCCCCCACTGCTGCCCTGATTGCATTCTAGAAGGCGGCCTTGTCCCTCGTTTTGCTCCCAAGCTCAACCAGCACATCGCCTGATCTTGTCCTTCTCACCGAACGGAAAACGGCACCAGCAGATTCTGGTTTTATGTCCTTGCGAATGCCAGCCAGAACCTCGCTGAAGGAACGGCCTTGAGCTGGCTTGATGAGCACAGCATCAGGCTTACTCTGAGGGGCCCTATTCCCTGCAGCCGGTTTTGTGGTCTCCGGCTGCTTCGGGGGACGCTTCCTTGGGGAAGTCTCGAGGAGTAGCTTCCGCTTTTCCTCCGCCTTCGCCTCTCCTTCTTCGACTCAATGTTCTTGAAGGGAGTCTCAGTGCTATTGTCTGACTTCGGTGCTGGTAGACCGGGACTATTGTCTGGTGGTAATTGATCATTTTGAGGCACTGGAAGCTCCTTCTGCTGGGGGAATTGACGACAAGGGGTAGGATTTGACAGCAAGGGGCTAGACTCCGACCCAGTTGAAAACCTGCATCGTCTCTTCCTGGATTTAACCCTCTTCTGGGAGTGGGAAAGAACGGACAGCATCCTGTTTGCAGCCACCCTCTCCTGTGCTCTTGCCTTAGCTGCAATCGTCCGGCACGATAGGATGTAGCTTAGGTCCTGCAGCGAAAAGACCCCACCTGTCACCGTCTTGTTGATGTTTTTTTGGACACTGAAGGTCTCCTCCATGGCTCTCAGTGTCTCGCTCAGGTTCTTCAGCCGAGCGTCAACGTCACTCTTTGCGTCGTTGATGCTGCTTCGCAGGAGATAAATGTCCACAAAAGGCCTTTTGGCACTGTTTAAGGGTGGAAATCCCTTAAACGTAGGGAGATCGGCTGTAGCGCCCCCATCAACTGCAGATGGACCTGCCGTGTCCATCAGGTCCTCCTTCCTAAAAGGTGCAGACGGCGACTTGTTTTTGACTGCCTCAGCTGGGACAGTCTCCCTTGTGACTGGCGTATTGGGAGGAGATCTCACGATCTTCTTGCTTTTCCCAAACGGATCAGCCGTTTGCTCTTTACCAATCCGGTCCACTGCTGTTGCTGTTGTCGTTGTCGTAGTGTTGTTTTGTTTGCCAGAAATCATTTCGGTTTGTAACCAGCGCATTGGCCGAGATCGGGTGTACCCTCGGGGGTGTGCCCCCGTAGGAGATAAACCCCCCTACCATAGTTCCCTGGGGCCCGAACCTCCGTTTTCTCAGCACCGTTACACAAAATGTGCCGGACGTGCTGGGGGTCGCACCATGGCAATGCAGAGTCTGATCCCTGCATCCATTCCGCACTCCCTGACCAAGGGCCGAAGTGGCTGGCTTCTGACGACACACTGGAGGAGACCATCGGCAGTGTGAGGCATACATCAGTCCCTGCAACACAACAGGGACACTCCCAGGACCCCCCAACATGTGCCGGTCGAAAGAAGATGGAAAGACACACAAGATTTGGGGTCGAAAAGAAGAAGAAGTTGAGCAAGGTTAGCTCAGGAACGAATAAAGACGGTGAACTAACACCTGAAAGATGAGAAGAAAGGCCTTAGCTCGGGAAGAACTGTGAGGAGGGTCTCACAGCTTGGATCAGGTACCCCGGGGTCGCCAAGAAACACCCGTACAGTGGAAAGCCCACTGCCAATGAGGGAGGCAGCATAACATAAGCTTCTTATGTTGTCAAGAAGCTTATCAAAAAGTAATTGTGCAAAGAAAATAAATAATTTCATTAAGTTTAAAATATTATAACTAACATATATTTTAGGAAAAGGTGTTTGTAAATTATATATTTTAATAAGATTGTTAAAACTAAATCTCGATCCAAATTATTTTTATTCGCGTTTATGTTTACTCTCATAAAAATATGAATAAATATGTTTAGGACAATGATAGTGAGCTTGTCCTTTAGCCATGTTCATTTTGCTTAGAGTTATTTTTTTATTTTAATATGTCCAATTTCTTGAAGACGCACTTACTGTTATTTATATAATAGAGATTAAATAATCCGGAACAAAACACAACCCAGGGTTTCAATACGATTAATTTAATGTGTTCTACTCAGTAAAAATAAAAAAAATGTTATTGGAAAAATACTAACTATTAATTATAGATTGATAAATATTACTGAATAATATGGCAGAAATTTCAAGTTAGAAGTTTACCATCACATCATTCTTCAATACAATATAATGGAGAAATTCACATATTTTTATCCCTTATACAATGGATAGGGAAGCCCTTATGAATGCAGGTATGACAGCAGCATCATTAAAATTAATGGATCACCTTTGCGATACGGACTCTTTTATACGGTGTGTGTAAAAAAATATCTCCTGAGGAACATTTAATATTTTTAGTGCCAAAGAGAACAAATATTCATGGTTTGGACTGTAAGTATTTCATTATATTTTAATATATAACAGTATGAAGTTTTTTTAAACATATATCAATACATTTTTCTATAAAATCTGGTTTGATGGAATTTCAATATGAAATCTTTCATGTGATTTTAGCGAATGTTTATGCACTGTCAAAATAATACAATGTAACATACAATTAAAAAAGATGCACTTAAAGTAAAATAATAATGGAAACAAACTATGATTAAAAATAAGTAAGACATATACTAAACATTATAGATTCTAAACCAGAAAAATTTATCCGTTCAATGATAATAAAACCAAAATGTCCTTAGATCTCAGTATCTCTGCATCGATTGTAAGTTACTATAACATTTTACATCTGGAGATATGTAGAGAAAGTTTCACCGCTATAATTTATCATAAGAGGGTTACCTGCAACTTCTCCGCAGTAATTTTGACGATTTACTGTTCACAAACTGAAATTCTGTCAAGCGAAATTGTTGCCATAATATTTTTATCGTTCATATTTCAATTATCTCACTTTAAATAACTGGCTGGGTAGCTGAGTGGTTAAAGAGCTCGCCTTTGAATCTGAAGGTAGCCGGTTCGATCCTGAGAAAAGTTAGTGCTTTTTGATGGTTCGATACTGGACCCAGCTGCCTTTGGTCATTGGGCTATTAATTAATGATCCTGACAAATAAAAACAGCTGATATTTGTCAGTAACAAAGCTACACCTCATCTGATCCATCACAATCATCACACTCACCCCTTCAGTCATACTCACCTTAAAATACGCCAAAGTGCGTCGGTGTTTCAAATGAAGTCTCTGAAGTCTCTGAAATAATTGACCGTTTGTTTTGGGACACAAAAGATATAAAATTATTTCAATACACAAATTGTATTTTATAACAATTAATAAATAAAAATACAAAACATAGTCTTTAATCTAAATATACTTCAATTTGAAAATATGCAGTTGGTTCTTTAAAATAGGTTTCATTCCTCAAAAGTTCTATTTGTTAATGAGATTATAAAAATGAAATAAAATCTACTTAAAGTTAATTATGAAAATTCGTTTAGATTATAACATTTAAATGAATAATGAATTTAAATTAATATTATACATTCGTATTATTATAATTTAAACAATTCATTAAAATTATTTATTTACATTAAAACTTATTTTAAAAGTTTGATGTATGATGGCTTTATAAATTAATCTATAATAATTGTCATGTATGTTATCTGTATTAAGTTAACATTAATAAGACCTTATAAGTGGGGTAGAATAAATTATTAAATTTTTTATTTTAAAAATTAGATTTAATTAAATACCGGTTATTTTGGAGTAAATAAATCGAAATTACAACATGTGTCATTAACTATAGTTCATTAGAATGACTATGTTAATTATTTAGGTATAATTTAAGTATGTTTATAATTTTTTGATGTTTGTCACATGGGACATTAGCGCACATAGTCTTAAATAAACACACACGAAAGCAAAAACAATTAGCCATATTTGGAAATCGGTTTTATGGTGATTCAAAGGTGTAAAAATATGTTGTTTTTCATTTACACTCGTAGTTATCATACTTTCACTCTTATAAATTGTAAACCAACTACAATAGAAAAAATATTATGATTTTGTATTTAAAAAGGAACTCATTTTTTACAGACATGAAAATACGTTGTAATACTTTTGGTACCAAACCATTCATTTTTAAACTCGGTTAATTGATTTTCTTGACAAAAATATAGGTTAATATTTTTCAATTTGTTTGGAATCATAGTGCAAACCTAATATATTTTTGTCGCAGGACATACTTCTAAAAATAACTTACCATGTTAGTCGCTCTCCAATTCATCCAGTCGATTTTTTTGTAGTTGAAATTCCCTTATAAGTCAGTTATTTTCGACGTAATGCTCAATTCATTATAACGAAAAGAATTCCGTCTTTCCTGTTGTTGGTATTAAAACAACCTGTTGGATGCTACTCTTGTAGGTATGCTATACTTTAATACCTTGACACCAGCTGATTGTTTTTTCCAAGGACGGAAAGAGCTACGTTTGTCCCATAGAGGTTATATAGAAAGTTGCATGTAAAAACAGTTTTTTGGTTTTTTTTTCTTTTAACAGTGTGCCCAAATCGAATATGTTGTATCATTAGGGTTTAATATTATGATGGGTTTTTAACATTAACATTCTTTTGAATCCGGCAAGTTTTATTATCTGTGGTTTATGGTAGTTGGTTGGGGGGTTCGTGGACAGTCCAAAGCCACAGTGGGATTATCACAACAAGAGATAACCACAAACCTTTTGAATCCCAGTTGATTAGAACTCGCTGGCAGAATCAGCATCAAATGCTGGTGGTCAGCTTTGATAAAAACAGCTCTTGCTTCGTTTTTTGGAAACTCTTTAGACATTTTTTTTACAATATGATTTTCAGTTTTATTATTGAATGGGGACTCTTATTGGTAGAATGATTTACTGTTGCAGTATTTATTACGGTTATATAGGTAGTAGCATTTATTTAGTTTAAACAAACCAAAAGTGTCTCAAAATATTTTTTTTAGTTTAAGACTTTATGTTAAAAACCTGAAAAATAATTAATTAAAATTAATTAATGAAAAACATTAAATATTAAATTTAATTGTAAACTATATGTATTTGTATCTTTTATGATCAATACATGCAATTATTCAATTGCAAGTTATATATTGAAGTTAACATAATCTTTAGGGATGGATTTTCTAAAAGTACAAATGCCCAGGATAGCAGGAATCAATTTTTACAATTATGTACTGAGTTTAAGCAAAAGTAAAGAATTATATTAAAAATTATACAATCGACTATACAACTTCGGTTGTAAGCACTTTTGAGCATCTGTAAATTATTTTATGTTAAAATAAGATATATAAAAATTTTTTATTTGTATAGTATTTTTTAGTCCTAGCACATTTAAATAGATGAGAATGTTTCTGGTAAGTGTGAATAAATGCCAGCAAGTGTAAATCATAAAGTTCAGTTTACAGATTCCGATTTTTCAAAGAAAAGTTGATATGGTAGTACATGTAGTATAAGTACTGTGTATAGGCGTTATTTTTGCTCATATTATACTTAAAGTTAAGGAGCATTCATATGTATTCTATTAAAATTTGTATTATACACATTTTACAATGATGGTACAAATGATAGCAAATTTTGTACTATTTTATTTAATTAACTTTTTTAAGCCATAGCAACATTTAGTGCTGTGGCATATTGCTTTGAAAATAGTACTGCGTTCATGTTAAGAGAGTATTGAATTAATTTATAGCGAAATTATGTTAAGAAGTTAAATACTTGTATCTATAATCAAAATTATATATGAATATTGGGGCTAATATTTCACTGGTGAATATAAAACTATACTGTGTGTAACATATGTATGACAAGTTTTTCTAAAACTATTAAATTATGTTTTGAAACAAACAATTAATAATAAAACAGAATAAAATCAACAGTATTTAATAAAACCAAAATAAACGTTCAATAAAAGTATTCCATAAACCTTAACTATGTTTTCTAACAAATGGTCGATGTTAGATAGTAACAAAACTGGGGTTTGGACCGTTCCACGTCAGAACGTAAAAAAGCCCCTAGCGAATATTGAAAAAAGCTAATTATTTTTCACCATATATGTTATGGACATTTAAAAATATATATATATATATATTTTAAATGTCTACAGATACCATAGTTCACACCATATAAATGTTATGTGTACACAAATTGTGATGATAATATTAGCAGTATAATGGTAGGTAGCCCCGTCAAAACTGCGACAATCACACTATGTCAAAGGCTATCAAATAAATATTCACAAAGTATTCCGACCTTAAACAAAGTACTATTACATTACTTCAGCATTGCTTCTTTTAAATTCTATTTTTGGTCGAATATTAAGAGGTATAAAGCATAAAAATTCTTAAAGTCTAACCGATGGATATTTTTGCAATGCTATATTAGTAGCATCAAATGGGTGCAAGTGGCTCAGTTCAAGGACGTCTAAGTAGGTCAGGAAGCAATGACGTCTTTTAAATGACGTCATGAATGATGACGTCATGTAGGTCAAGGTCACGCTGGAAACAATTTTTTTTTTTTTTTACTTGTTGATTCCTCACTTTTTCCTCCAATTTTTTTTACGAGTCTCCTTGATCTTGGGGACTTTGAAGAAAATTCGATGAGAAACAGAAAGATTGCTGAGAAACTAACATTTCACCGTGAATCCGCCTAAACTCTCGAGACACAAAATAGAAACCATTGAACTGAGCCAGCTGCAACAATTTGCCACTACTAATCTTCTTAGCTAGGGGATAATCACTCCACATTCATTTAATTGTAACTTAATATTTGTTTTCTTTTAGTAACGAGTTGTTTATTTCTCTTTATGGAAAAATACAGTTAGAAAGGTTATAGTAAAAACACAATACTTTTAAGATATAGTAGATAATGAATGGCTTGGATGTGGAAAAATTTTTCAAAGAAGCAATTGGTTACCTTTTGTCATAAAATTACCTTTCGTCGGTAAACATTTAAAAACAATATTTATTTATTGCAAGCCAACGGCCTGACTGTCTCTAAAACAACTTCTTAAAGTTTAACTAAAAATATTTCAACTCTTTTCTATTTAGTTCTATAAACAAAGGATTTTCGATACTTGGTTTAAATCACTTCAACAAACATCTTGATTATCAGTACAATTGAAACGTAGTTAAGTTCAAATTATACCTTCACCACCTTCTTGTCGTAGTAGAGTGAAAATGACATTTAATTAAGTTCACACAAAACCGTCACCTTAGTTAAACTTAATGACTCAGGTAGGCGCACTTGAGGCACCATAAATAGATTAAGAGCTTCTTGCAGAATAGCTTCTTAATTGAGTCATTATAGAATAAGCTATTTAAAAACGCCCTTGAAATAATACCTGGTCTGTTTTCAAATTCATATAAATTTACTATATAAATCCAAACGAAATGTTTTAATATTCTCTCTATACTCAATATGTATTTTTTTTGTATTTTTGAAAGAAGTTAAATTACGATATGAAAAAGTATTTTGGGAACTAAGTATTTGCTTGAAATAAACTCGTTAATGGTATGTTTTTTTTTGTTTTTTTTTTTGTTTTTTTTAGGAAATATAAATTAAACCCTACCTGGTAAGCGTGCCAAACGTCATAAAGGCCTAGAATTTATATTTTGTCATAAACACCATGAGGGTGAGTAAGTAGCTCTCAGCCATATGGGTTTTCTAAGCAAATAAATCAAAATCTTAAGTAAAACCTAGTGAATGTACATAGCAAATTTTGCAAAGCTAAGTCAATAAATGAACAATATCAAGAGTTTTAAAATAAATTAAGTTTATATTTTTAATTTTTTACATTTGTTTTTAATATACAAACTAAAACATCTTATTTCAAGCACTAGTAGTAATTATTAAAAGTAAAGTAAGGATGCACTTGTAGTAGTTACTCCTAGTAACATGGTCAAACATCGTTTTATTATCATTGGATTTTTATGTATAATATTGAAAAGTAACATAGAAAACAATACTCACTGCATTATATTGCACAGTCGGACATTTTATTGCTACAGTTTCCTAGCGTTGATGAGACAGTCACAATCGATTGTATTTGGTTGTCAGGAGTTTCCTCTAAGACTCCAAGACATTACATTTTCTTTTGGGTAAACAATTTTAATTATTTATTATGACTGAAACTTATATTTTCACTTTTACTTAGTGCTATTTTGTTATAAAAATTAACCATGTTCAATAAAAGTTTAAGACATTAAATTTTATCAAGTAAAATATAACATAGATCACCAAAATTTAGACTTACATTAATGAATTATACAAAACTTTCTACTAATAAAAGAAAAAAGGGAGTCTAAGAACAAAATAAAATGTCTAACCACAAATCAAAACTAATCACGGGAAATAATCATCATTTATAACAAGTGTTAAAATATCAGAGAGAAGGAACATCAAGATATAACCGTTTGAAGCTACAAATGGAGTGAAAGGAATAATGACAGCTGTAAAAGGAAAGTATGACAACTATGAAGCAGGGTAAAACATTTTACTCCGTTAAACTCAGAACAATATAACTTTTCATCTCTTCAAATCTTTTCCTACCAAGTTATTGTAAAGCTCATTAACTTCCGTTCAACACATCTTCCATAACCAATAGTTAACAACATAAACATATATATTCCAAGTTTACAGTTCCAAATACTGATAAGTACAGTGTTCGTTGACATAAGCTTTTGTCTTAAACCTAAAGAAGCCTTTTTCCCTCCAATCATCGATTCCGGTTATTTCGTGACATCTTGTTTTGAAAAAAAAAAGAAATAAGCTTGAAACAGATAATTTTTATGAGCTGCGGTTCGCCTATTTTCATTTTTCAAATTCAATACGGGATGTAAGAATATTTTGTTCCCGAAACAGTTTGTTGCAGAATTAACAAATCGGGGAATGTTTAGTCCCCTTTGTGGTGTCTTAGTGTTTTATGACAAAAACGTACCACCTGAAAAACATCTGGGGCTAACAGGGGTGTTTTAACTTTAGTTTTTTTATATTCTTATCTTTTAATGAGTAAAATTTGTTAATTAAAGTAATAAAACAACAAAATTAACTATGGTAAATTTACAATTTAATTCTTACTTGAAACAATTTGTACAATATAACCTGATGAAACGTCCACTCTCTATGAAGGTTATGAAAGAAAAGAGGAGAAAAAATACCCCATCAATGTAAAAACAATTAGACTACTAGATCACTTTAGTAACGCGCTCAGGATCGATTCTCCAAAATCCACAGCGTCGCATCACTTTTATCTTTACACCTATTTTCCGAGAAACCTGTTCACTTAATAAAAAAAAAAAATTAAATGTAAAAATTAAAATTAATCTCATTATCTACAACTTTGTCACTTGAAGTTTTTTTGTGACCTTTAAATAATATTTGTTTAAGTATTATAAATTATAAAGTAGTATGTAGTAGGGCAAAGTAATAATAATTTTACCCTACAAACAATTAAAAAACTGATACTGGATAGTAAAGCACAGCGGGACTTTATTTGAAAAGTTTTTTGGAAATAATACAAACTCACATTATTAGCATAAAGCTAAAAAATAGCTAAGTAGAACATCAAACCATAACCTACTGAACTGAAGTAAAAAAAATCTAACAGTGTAAAACATTATGATTGCACGTTTTAAAAAGTAGCAGAAAAGCCTACATTAATTGCATATCAACATATTTGGAAAACATTCGTTATTGTAGAGAACTATTTTGATCTGTACGCCATTTTTTCTTGCCTTAAATTATTTCCTACAATATACAACAGCATACAGGGTAAAAAAAATATATTTCAGGATTTTGGGAGATGATTACTTGCACAAAAACAAATAAAAATAGTCTCCGTAAACATATGTCCTAAAGTTTTGCAAAGCCACCAACTGCCATTTTATTTTTACACCTAATTATACCGGGTGTTCATAAAGTCTTGCCCTGATAAAGAAATCGAATAGCATGAAAACAAATGATGGTAGAATAATGTTTTATTTATAGTTTTAACAAGTGACTTCGTAAGTTTTATTTACATACGTTCAAACTCAATAAAATTCAATGTGTCGGCTTGGGTCGCCTGTAAATATTCTAGGTGACTTTTTATTTTTTCCCATATTTTGGTTAACATTTAATGAGTATCAGACTGCACTGCATTTCTTATTCTCTCTCTTAGTGACTCTAAATCAAGAACTGGGATAGAACACACCACGTCTTTGACAAACCCCCGCATAAAAAAGTCCAGAGGAGTGAAGTCTGGTGACCGAGGAGGCAATGTAGTCGGACGATCACGCCCAATCCACCGTGACTTCAGTGATGCGCGGGCGTCAAGTTCGTTTCTTGTCACACACACTGCACCTGTCACAAAAATATGGATACCACCTCTCGATACTTTTTACATCAGGTGCAGGTGTTCTAAATGTTCCCACAAAAAGTCTTTGGACAGTACCGGTAATGGGGGACTGGGTTTCATAGAACCATAGGTCACACTGTTACTTCTTCTGGAGGCTAACACTTTCTGATTTGCTTATGTACAGAATTTAAAGAAAACTGCAACGTTGTCAAACAGCTAAACAAAGGTGTTACCAACTTAATAATTAAAAAACTAGATTAAATTCTCTTCAAAAGAAGCAACGTAAGTGGCGTGTGGCTCTAATGGTTTCTGTACAGAAAAGCTATCAAATCAGGGCAAGACTTTATGAACACCCGGTATTTCAATATAATTGTTTAAATTCTTAACAAAGCAATAAAACTATTGCAGATTAATAGTATATTAAATATACAAAAATAATGGGTGACAATAAGAAATTGCTGTAACATTAACATGAACGTGTGGTATTTTTAAAGCAATATGTCAAACCACTACATGTTGCGATGGCTTAAAAAAATTAATATTTTAAAATAAAATAGAGTTGTGAAAATTTTGTGTCATTTGTGCCACTTAATATGGGCACAACAATATAACCTTTAATTGAACAAGTATGAATGCACTTTAAGCATAATGTGAGCAAAAATAACAGCTGTACACATGTAATACCAAGACTTTTCTTTTAAAAATTGGAATCAATAAATCCACAGTTACCACTAACATTCACATTTATGTGAATAGGGTTAGGATACAAAACTAAATAATTACATAAATTATTAAAAGCCGCTCAAAAGTGCTTACAACTAAATTTGTATAAACAATTATATAATATCTCTTATAAATTTGTTTATTTTTTACTTAAGGACATAACTGTTAAAGTGAATTCCTGCTATCCTGGGCTTTTACATCTTTAGAAAATCTGTTCCTAAATATTCACTGCATCTTTCAAATGCATCTGTAAAATGAGTTTTTAAAATATTTACTTTTTATATCTTCAATACACAGTCTGCAATTGAATAATTGTGTATATTAGGGACGGCCTACTGGTCGAAATTCGACCAAAAATCCAGTTGATCTTGAGCCAGTTAGTTTTGAAATGCTCTATAACTGAAACATCTATTCTTTCTGATTTGCTAGCATTTGTTTTTACAACACTGTCTCATGGTTCAATCAATAAGACACAATATGGTGGACCCCCATAAGATTAACATTGTAACTTGAAAGCCAGTAGGACGTAGCCCTGATGTCCAATTTGAATTATAACGGGATTCTGCTCATCAACAGAAAACTACAATTCTAACGGTATGCGTGGTTTTCTCCTATGATGTACCCAAGCAGAGGAAAAAGGAGGAAAATAAACATGCTTGCCTATTAATATATAGATTGATCACCAAGACACAAAATAAGGATAACAATTCAATTTTTGTTTTATTTTTTATTTATTTAGTTTTAATAAATATATTTTATGTTTCTAAAATAATGTATTAACTATAAACATATTTTGAGACAAACTTGGTTTAACCATACTAAATAATTTTTCACCCTAATGGTTGGTTCAACTGTAGGTCATTCTACCAATAACAATCCCTATTCAATAATAAAATTGAAAATCATGTTGTTAAACTAAAAAACTGTGTCAAAATAGTTTCAAAGAAATAAAAAAGAAGCTGTTTTTATCAAAGCTAACCACCAGCGTTTGATGCTGGTTCCGGCAGCGAGTGAATTTCTAATCAACTAGGGCTCAAAAGCTTTGCGGTTATCTCTTGTTGTGATAATCCCACAGTGGCTTTGGACTGACCACGAACCCCCCAACCCACTACCACAATCCGCAGATATTAAAACTAGCCCGATTAAAAAGAATAGTTAATGTTGAAAACCCATTATAATACTGAGCAAAGTAACTATTCAATTTAGACACACTGTGCAAAAAACGGCTTTTTATATGCATATTTCCATATAACCTCTTTGGGACAAACGTAGCTCTTTTTGCCCTTGGAAAAATCAATCAGCCGGTCTCAAAGTATTTATTTATACATTTACGGTAATCGCCATTTACAATGGAGTTTTTACATTAATGTCTGTACTTCTAGATGCGGCACATGCTAAACCTAGTTACAAAACATTTTATACCGGTACATACAGTGCAACTCAATACAAAGCAAATCTCTACTTATATCGAAACACACCTATTCAACAAAGAGAAAGATAGTAATAACTATATTGCAACTGAAACAACTAAACAATGTGCTTATATCTAAAAGGTGCAACAGATACAAGGGTGTAATAGTAATAATAAATAACAATACACGATGTGTGATGCATGAAAAAAGTTCATACAGAGAAAGAAAAATAATTAGATATTTAAAAATGCAGTGGCCAGAAAGGCAAAGATTATTTAATTATTGGTTACAATCAATTACAAGAACATGCAGCGGTGGGACAAAATGTAAAATGGGAGAAATAAAAATGTATCGCAATGACGGTCTAGTGCACTCTTATTGACTGGAAGAAAGCAAACTATTTATACACAAAATCCCAGTTGACTTTCAATTTCGGTGACAGGAACATCAGTTGACGATATATTATCTTCATTCCAACCATACGAGTGAAGCGCCGTTGGACTGACTGAAGCCTCTCTGAGGTAAAAAGTAAGCCAAGGTAAAAAGGAATCCACACAGTGGAGCAATACTGTAGCTTCCATCGCACAAATGAGAAGAAGAGGAGACGCAATGTGCCAATGGAGAATTGATCTTTTGAGAGACTGTAAATTAGCCCTAGAGATTTGTTTGCCTTAGAGTGGATCTCACTGATGTGTTTTTCAGAAAATTAGTCGGAAATGCCACCTAGATCTCGCATTGCGGAGCAGCGTTCAATTGGCAAAGAGTTGCTGATGAGGTACTTTAAGTTTATAGGATGGTCACTCTTCGGTTTAAAGGTGATGGTCCGGCATTTTTAATGGTTAAGGAATATGAGGTTATTTTCCTTTCTTTCCACAAGGAAGTCGATTGCTCGCTGAAGATTCTGGCAGTCATTAATGGTGAGGATCTCAGTAATTAGCTTCATTACGCAGCTTGCTTACGAGGAGGCAGTGGTTGACTAGGTCAAAGCTTTGGCGTAGTCAAGATAAATTACATCTACTTGCCCTTGGATGTAGCCCTTGGGTTTTTCCTTGGGTTGCCCTTGGAAAAAGCCGACAGTATCTGATTTTGAAGGCCAAGGAAGTTTGTTTGCTTGGATCGTCCTTTCAGGAATCCATATTGTTCCCTGGTAATGATGTGAGTGAAAGTGGTGGCCATCTTTTCTAGAACCAGGGCCTCAAATATTTTACCGATTGAGGGTGAAATAACAATAGGCCTATAGCTTAAAGCATATGTGAGCTCGGACGTTTTAGAAATTGGGACGAAGTAGCCATTCTTAGGACATAAGCGAGGACTCCGACGGTAAGTGATTTTTTAAGTAGGCTCGTTAAGGTTGGGGCAAGAGGATCAGCACAGTGATTGAGAACTCGAGGAGCATTGCCATTAGGACCACGACCTTTAACTCATCTAGAGCAGATAATTAACACTTCTTGTTCAGAGACAGAGCAGACAGAAAAATTAGCAAAGTTTCTGTAACGATGATTGAAGGTGCATGGGCGTACTGGTACAAACACAGATAAGAAATATTGGGCAAGGAGGTTACACATATCTTAAGGTTCAGTGAGTTCATTATTGTTGTACTTGATGACGGCGGTCTTTGGAATCTGCTTGATAGTGTTGTTCAGGTGACTCAAGGATTTGAAGGCAGGATAGATTTATTGTACTTGATGAAGTCTTTGTAGCAGGTTCTGCAGAGGGTTTTACATTGACCTCTGAGCGAACAAATCTTATGTAGTCAGAGTATCTCAGAATTGTTTTATAGACTTTATGGGCAAGTTTTTGTTCATGGTCAGCTCCTTGAGCCCTTATGTGAACCATTCCAGGAAGGAACCAGACCTCTTTATGAGAGTGTTGTTCAAGATTATGTTTTGGATTTGGGAGATAGTTTTCGAAGACCCTGCTGACATTGAGATCAGATTAAGATAAGTTCTGGGTGCGGAGAGCAGAGGAAGCGAGTGACTCTCTGATAGCAGTAAGGTTATATCTACCCGAAGACCTGGGGTAGATAAAGTATTTCTCTCCTGAGTGCAGTACGTGAAGTTAACATCGAAAGCTAAATCGGGGTGGTGAGTCTCTTCCTTGATCGGCGATGAAGAGCTCGAGTGACATTTATGGAGAGGTTCGTGGTAAAGATGAGACCTAGCAGAACGCCGCGCTCATTGTCGATATGATTGATTTGACTAATTGAGAGCATGTCACACATGTCAAGAAGTTGGTGAGCAGAAGAACTTGGTGCGCTGATTGAGGGTGAAATCCAATCTCCTCCGAAAAGGTTGAAATCTCCTGCTAAGATTATTGTGTCAAAAGTGACTGATGTCAAAGCCGCATTCAAAGTAATTAACAAATGTGCGGTAATTAGTGGAGGGCCTCTGAATGGGAATGTAAGCTGCTCCCAGAAACATAGTTAGATTAGCATTCGGTTTGAGCAGCAAGAACAAGGCCTCGAAGTCGCTAATGGTTGAAATAATTAGAGAAGTAAGAACGTCTTTGTGGGTGGCAGTGAGGATGCAACCTCCAGAGTCCTTGTTCGAAATAAGACGAGAGTGATCGCAGCGGTAGACCGAGCTCGTTCGTATCAATATCGCTTTGCAGGTTTGTTTCAACTATAATAAGTATATCATAATGTTTTGTATCTACTGTGGTACGAAAGTCTTGAATTGTGTATCTGAGACCATTAAAATTTTGGAGCAAGGCACTCACCATGGATTGACGCTGAGTGCCAGGGTCTACTTTTTTTTGTCTTGGAAGAGACAATCTTTGGGGTCCCATTGAAGAATTTAATAGTGAGATTGTCTTCGCCACAAGTCTTTCTCTGTTGCATCTGTGACCTCATATCACTAATATAAGCTCGTTGCATAGGTGTGCGGTCAGAAGTGATAGAAATCCGTCAAGGTCAGGGTGGTTTTTAAGACATTCTTATAAAGTTTGTTTAGGAACTCCAGGTTCTCAGCCTCAGAAGGAAAACAAATTTTCGAGGGTCCTTGGCCTTCTTTTTGGTTAACCTCAAGCCGGGAAACATGCACTCGACAGTTGGAAAGGTTTGCAAAGGTTAGCCCGAGGCATTGTTTGATCAGAAATAAGTCTGATTTTGGAGAGAGGGAGCTTCGGCTGAGGGTGCCTCAGGTCCAAAGACAATTGAGTTGCTAGCTCTAAGACTGATCTATTTCCCTTCAGCAAAGAAGTTTCAAAGTCTGGGGCAGCTTTAGCCTTGGGGCTATTTTCAGCAATCTCAGATAACATAGAGTTAAATACATCCTTATTTGCGTACGTGGACTCTAGAGTATATAGTAGTTTGTCAATGTCTTTCACAAGAGACTAAGCTTGACAGTTTATCAGAGAGAATCTTTAAGTCTGCCTTGATTATTTGAACGTCTTCTGGGACACCATCCAGTCGTTAACTATTTTGCTGAGTTCACTGATTTTGTCAACCAACAGATCGAGTTTAGCCATCAAAGGGGTTTGGGAAGATAAGTTGTCATCGGAGCAGTCTACTGTATTGCAAACACATTGTTTTTTATTATTGTTTGAAAACTGATAATAATAAGTTCTTGATAGATTTAGGCAAACTCTGTGATAGAGGTGCATACATCTGTATTCACATGTAAGAGGATCCTCATAGTCTAAGACTTTCCTCTTACACACTTTGCAAATACTTTTATCAAAGGATTCATTCCATTAGCATTAAAAAGGTGTTAAATATAGCATAACTACAATAGTAGCAAACCAAAAGATTGTTTCAATAGCAACAACAGCAAAGACTAAATTCCTTCAGTTACAATGAATTGAGCATTACGTCGAAAATAACTGACTTACAAAGGGAATTTCAACCTATTAAAATAAATCGCCTGGATATATTTGATAACAACTAACAATATAAGTAATTTGTATAAGTATATCCTGCTGCAAAACAATTTAGTTTGCTGCACCATGATTCAAAACAAATAGAAAAGTTTTAACGAAACAATGTTAAGAAATTCTATTTAACGAGGATAAAAAATGAATGTTTTGTTACCAAAAAATATTAAATCGTCTTTTTTATGTCTTTGTGACAAAAATAAAATCATTTCATAATACGAAATCATAATATTTTTCTATTGTAATTGGTTTAAAATTTATAAGAGTGTAAGTATGATAAATATGGGGGTAAATGAAAATCAACATATTTTTGCATCTTTGAATGACTATAAAACCAATTTCCAAATATGGCTAATGTTTGTTCCTCTCGTGTGTGTTTATTTAAGATTATGTGTATAATGTCCCATGTGACAAACATTGCTAAATTATTAACAAATAATTGGTTGGATTCACTTTGACACCTTAAGGCATCGCAGGTAAAATTACTACTTTCATAGTTTATTTTATTTACCAATCTTTCCGGTATAAAATCATGGCTGTAGATTGTGTAGTGCATTATTTATACCTAAGTAATATAGTCATTCCAATGAACTATGGTTACTGACACATGTTGTAATTTAAATTCGTTTATTCCAAAATGATTTGTATTTGATTCAATTGATTTGTTTACAGAATGAAAATAATAATTTATTCTACGTCACTTATAAAGTCTCATAAATTATTACTTCATAAAGATAAAATGCATGAGATTTTATCATTCATTCGGTTTCATTTTCTACGGTATACAATTTATTAATGCCTGTCTATATAACAAAACTCAAGTTAGTTTATAGAAATTCATTTTTCAAATCATCATACATTATACTTTAAATTAGGTTTTAATGTAAATTAATAATTTTCATGCATTGTTTAAATTAAAATCATACGAATGTATAGTATTTATTAAAAAATTTATAACCTAAATGAGTGTTTATTATTTACTTTAAGTAGATTTTATCTTATTTTATTATTATAATCTTTTGTGCGAATAGAACTTTTGATGATTGAAAACTATTCCAAAGAAGCGACTGCATATTTTTAAGTTGAAGTATATTTAGATTAAAGACTATGTTTTGTATTTTTATTTATTAATTGTTATAAAATTCAATTTGTGTATTGAAATAATCTTATATGTTTTGTGTCCCAAAACAAATGGTCAATTATTAAAGAGAGATAACTGAAATATAAAAGATAAAAATATCATGGCAACAATTTCGCTTGACAGAATTTCAGTTTGTGAACAGTAAATCGTCAAAATTACTGCGGAGAAGTTGCAGGTAACCCTCTTATGATAAATTATAGCGGTGAAACTTTCTCTACATATCTCTTGATGTAAAATGTTATAGTAAGTTACAATCGATGCAGAGATACTGAATCTATGGGCTCCTTGGTTTAATTATCATCGTACCGATAAAAAATTCTCGGGGGATAAATAGCTTATTGTTTATTAAATATTGTTATTAAATTTAATCATATTGCGTGTGCACTATTACATTACTTAAAATATATATTTTATGATTGTATATTACATTTTATTTCTTTATCAAAACATAAACATGCTGGTGGTGAGATTACATGAACGGTCTTATATTGAAATATGAATAAACAAGCTTATGGAGAAATAAATATTTATTTTTGGTTACAAATTTTACTTAAGATTTCTTATGTTATATATAAAGATATGATAAAGTTCTTAAAATTCAAACCATAAACATTAGGTTCAGTATCACAGTTTAGAAAATAATATGTTCTTCGGGGGCATCATTGACACACAGTATAAAAGAGTCCGCATCGCGAAGGGGATCCATTAATTTTAATGATGCTGCTGTCATACCTGCATTCATAAGGGCTTCCCTATCCATTGTATAAGCGATAAAAACGTGTGCATGTCGTCATTCTATTGTATTAAAGAATGATGTCATGGAAAACTTAAGTTTTTTTAGACATATTGTTCAGCAATATAATTAATAATTGTTTTTTCCAATAACCTTTTTTATTTTATATTAATACAACACATTTAATAAATCGTATTGAAAACCAATATTGTATTTTTCCTGATTATTTTGTTCATATTATAAAAATAGTCGTTCGTCTTTTCAAAATCAAATATAACAAAATTTAAAAAGTACTATAAGCAAAATGTACTTGGCTGCAAGACACCAAGACATAGTCATAGTTATATAGTCCTACTATATACACTAAAACTCCTATCCTTGGCCTATTAGCTCCCAGACCAACCCTTTTCCCCTGACTTCTTCTACCCTCTACTCCTTGAAGACTGATTATTCTTTCCTCTCCTAAGTTCCAATTTTGTGTCCACTACTTTTTTACTTCATCCCCGTTTCCGATTGTCCACGCCTCCCAGCCAATTATCTTTCAATTTCCACCTCTTCCTTATTCCCTATCGACGTTTGAATATGTCGTCACCAAGCCGCCATCTTTGGCGCTGATTGTTGATCGGTAAGTCGATTTATATATTTCTTGCATGATTATTCTAAGAATTCCTACATAGCGTAAGAATGTGCGTGCCGTCCGTCCTCCCAGAGTTGTACGTCTGATCACGGTACATTTTTTGTATCATGTTGCCGTCTGGTCGTCGCCGGTCTCGTCGGAATGAAGTGATTTACTAAGATGAATTTTGTATTGAGCTTAATATTAGTTATGTTTAATTTCCATGTTTAAAATATTTGAGTCACAATATATATTAGTACACACAAATTAAAAAGAAATAGTTTTCTTACAAAATTGAAGTACATCACTAAATATACATTAAAGGATATCAAACAAAGATAATGAATGGATTTACTCATGTTGATAGAAAGTTTTTATAAATAAAATGATTAATTATAGAAAGAAAAACCAATTACTGTGGGCCAATATGTTTGTTACCTATACGGTGTTACTCACTGAGGCCGTCGCCATATATCGAAGCGGGATCCCTGACTTGAAGCTCTAACACCACTGAACTGCTTCTTTTAAGATTGGTGGTTTCTTATATTTAGAAACATTTCCTACCTCGCATAGTTAAATAATAACGTGAAAATTCTGATTTTAAAAGTACGATATGTAAAGCATATTGAACAACGGTTAATTATTAATGCGATTAAAGAAAAATTACCGGAGGACCAATTAAGCAAAAAGCAATGTTGCCTGGCAACCAAATTCACTATCTCTATCGCTCTTTCTGGCTTGTCTACATAATCTAAAAGAAAACTTTCTAAATTAGGCCTTAATAACTAACATAGAATAATGTTTTACAGAAAGGGAGTATTCAAGAATAAGTTAAAACACATGAAACCATATTAAAAATACCTTTTTAAACACCTTAAAACTATATTTTAAATACTAAACACATATTCTACCATGGATGTTTTCCATCATATTGAAAAAAACGAATAAAAATTTGACGCCCAAACAGGTCAACCTGGATCCATCAATTCCTTACCGCTGATCCACCAGCCCAACACCCGTAACCTGCTGGATAGCCATATTGTTTGAAATAACTATAGTTTGTATTGTGAAATAAAATAATGTATTTTATTATAAAAAAATTATAAAATTAAAAAATTACATTTTATTAAGTCAAGTCAATTGTATATATACACTAAAGTACTTAAATTCACTAAGCAAAATATTACAATGTACATGTACATGCTAGAATGTACGTTGAGAAAGTTTCTTTGATGAAGGTAAATGATATATGAAAATAAACACAGCACGATGAGGTAAACTTAACCTTTGAGGAGGGCTGATTCACATCAATAGGATTACCCTAAGCTGATTATAGATGAAAAATCTTAACTCACACTCTACTAAGCTCTGTATTCAGCTTATACCCCACGTAAAGTTTACCTGAAGACTACAGTAATGACAATATTATTTTATTAATATTACCTTCAATTTCTGTTCAATGTTACTATTAGATTAAAATTTAAGATCAAAAAATTATAAAACAATTACAAAAAAAAATTAAGTTAATTGTTTTTGCAGTTACACACGTTAATAAACAATAAGTTAAAAACATTCAAACAAATAAATAGTTCTATATTATAAAAAACAAAAAAAAATAAAAAAAACCTAAAAAAAAATTTATGGCTGTGTTTTTTTGCCATACGTACAAAGAAATGTATATATTATTTACTTTTATAGCTACTATTAATTAATGTAAATGTAAAATTGTTGATTTCCATTAATTTTATAATGTTGATAATTTTATACATACATATATAATTATAAATTATCATATATTGTTGATCAAGTATCATATGTTTTATGTTAATATTTACATAACGTTCATATGGGTGTGGAACAAACAATAACTCTTAAATCAAGAAGAATACCTTATAGAACTACCGTTCTCGCAGTCCTAACAGCACAATATATCACTTGCTCCTCTTTAAAAGACAATTACTGCAAACATAACTGCATCTGTTGTTAGACTTATGGGCCTAACGGTAGCAGAGATTTTTATATACAATTTTTAATTAAAACCTTACAAAAATTGAATCTTAAATTATGTCATAATTTTGATTATATATGACAACTACCTTATTTAGTTGAAATGAAACTCTTTCTTATGATTAGAAATTTAAATATTGTATCAATCCAAAATTGTTATAGAATATAAAATAAATATTTTACTTAATTGACTACCGCCCTCTTCATACATTTTATAACATAATAATCCGTAAAAAAAAAATTAAGTGTCACCTTCTGAATACATATGAAATGGGACTGGAAATTAGAGACAAGTAGATTGTGTCTTCATATAAAACTAGGCTGTATCTTGGGTAGATAGAAATGTTAATTTAATATATGCTAATAAATATTTTACACATTTTTGTATATGTCCAGATATTCATTAAAAATTATTTATATAATATACAGTTGCAAAATTTACTTGAAATAAGATTAATTTTATCAAATTATATGAATTTTCATATAATATTTCAGGATAATTTTTTTATACGTAGTTTCTAAACCTTACATAGAAACTACATACTTATGTACTTCTTTTTATCTTATAGCGTTATGCTAAGATTTCATTTATTTAGGATGCAAGCTTATTTTGTCACATAAATTAACTGTTTTCTTCAAGACCAATTATCGGGCCCAAAGCTGGCATGTAGACTCCTTTAATTGAGCCAAAAGCCTTTCAATTTGACATTAATTGCTCTCCTTTGTCTTATATCAAAATCAAACCGTCTCATTATAAATAATAACTAATATTTACCAAAGTAAATAGCCTAGTTACATAAGATAAAAACGTTGTTGTTTTAAATTAGTATTGAATGCAAGGTGAAAATTATTTATTACGTCACCATATTTCCATTTTCCCATTAATGAACAAAAAGTTACTTGATAGTTTATATCACTTCATGAAGGTTTGATTTCTCATATTTACATTTAAATTTATGAAAATAATTTACATATACTAAAGTTTGATTTAACATTAAACTATTACATTAATGTTTGAGAATACTATAATTTAATGAAAAGTTAAATAAATATTATAAGATAAGTTGACCGGTGCAACCTAGCTATGGTACTTGGACTGAAATCGTTTTGCCGAAGAAATATTGCACATTTGTGATCTATTGCAGTCCTGATAAATAAATCTTCCCGCAGACCTTCTTTACTTGCATTTCTTGTTCATTACACTCTCTGAGATAGGAATAGAAATATGAGTGGTTTTCCTGTTCTTGAAAACTTTTTATATTGCTGACTATAAATGTTTGAATATATCCCAATGCTATTCTTTTTAGTTTAGTTCCTTGACAAAAATTATAATTAAAAAATTTTACCTTTTTATAAATTGAATTAATTGTTCTATGTAATTAAGGGATAACTTGATTACTTTTTTTATGGATTCATACAATGATTAACAGAATACACTAAAAGGGAAAGTATTCATACAAGGAAAGCAATTTTTTTATGTTTATCACAATACAAACCAATTTTGTTTCCTACTGAAGAAGTTTTTTAAATCGAGATTATTCTTAGTGTTTGTTATACAAATCTTAATGACATACAGCAACTTTATCCTTTACAAACGAATAAATCACACTTTTTCAAATAAGAAACAACAATGCAAAATTTACTTAAATTTTTTTCCAATCTACCTTATTATTCATTCATTCAAACTGTACTTATACTGAGTGTCTGTAAAGTCCGTCGTTTTACTTTATAATATTAACGATCGGATCAAATACGCAAAAACGTTAATTTGAAGGTATGTCCTAGAATGCATATTACACCATTTTGGTTTATACACTTAATAAATATTTTTCCATAACGGATGGTTGTGTTAAGTTCACATTTGGCATGAATCCTCATAACTCCAATTCCCAGTTTCAGGAAGACGTATCTTTTCCGATGTGTATATTTAAATAGCGGCTATTTTGCATTTTGATAATGGCTTTCTAAAAACCAGTAAATTTTATAAAATTCTACAAGAAACAAAAAAATTATAAATTGGATTACGTAGCCAATAATAACAAGTTAGTAGATATTTGACAAAAACAAGGAATTTATTGGAAGTATTTTATTTAAATAACATATATTAGCATTAATTACAATGCAAAAGGTTTTCAGCAGGTAAATTAAATTGTGGGCAGTGACTTTGAGTTATTAAAATTATTTTTTTCTATCGTACACATAAATATTATTTAATTACAACGGCTTAGTAAACAACATTGCCCTTCTGCTTGTAGAACCTGGCCAGATGGCCGCTGAAACCACCACTTACCAATAACTGTATGTAATTGCAATTTCGTTTCTCTAAAGAGTTTAACAGTGTATTAATAAATAGGATAAATATTATAAAAAATAACATTTCCTGCATGGTACTCTGATTACTTTTTGTTGTATAATTATCGATAAATACAGACAAAGCATACCAAACATCTAAAAATAAACTCATTGCAGCAAACCTGCGTACTCAGCGAATTTCTGAAGAAATTTGAGATTTTGTATTTTCACCATAAACTCACCATAGGAATGAGTATGTAGGTTTGTTGCCATGGGATTTTGTTAAAAATGTTAGTTGTTAGGAAATAATGAAATGGTTAGGTAAGGAAAATTTAAAATTGTATCAATATTCGGCACTTTTTAACTTTTCCAATAAACCCTATCAGTTAAACCCTTCCTAGTGAATGTACATACCAAATTTTACCAAGTTATGTCAATAAATCAGCGAGATACAGGGTTTTGTTGATTTCCCAGGCAGGGTCGAGCTTCCCCGATGGGCATGTTGAGACATGACTTCAGTTCGTTGCTTGTCCTTGTTAATAATCATTACATTAACGGTTTACCCATACTGTATGAATAACTGGAAATATGAAGTCAACTGGAAAACTGTTTGTTGTTTTGTCGCATCCTATTTTTTGTTTATTTCTTCCGTTTTCACTTGGTTTTGCATTGATGAACGAAATTTTACTGCTTAAACTAAAGAGGCTCAAAAGTTATAAAAACCGGGACGTCAGTCCCACACTTATTAGTGAAGTATTTTAAAATAACTCAACTTTCTTTATTGACAATTATCCACTAGGGATATATAAAAAAATACATTGTTTTACAATAAACATTTCCATATCAATAATGTCCTTCAGGTTGGTAGGTTATCTCTTGGCAGAAACACTATAAAATTTTATAATTTTATAATTTTTTTTTAAGTATAATATTAGTTTTTTTATTATTAGTAATTTTAAAATAAACCGCGTAAAATTGTGTTTTTAATATCAACAAAAAGACCGCTTACTTTCATGAATTAATTTAGCCCAATGTATATAGAACCCATAAAATTATGTAAAGCCATTTCAGTATTTAAGCCCTCCCTAAAACCAAATTAATTACTACATTTTTTTAATTTACAAGTTTAAATTTTATTATTTTTTTAATTTTTAATCTGTATGTATATTTTTGTCGTCGTGAAGAAAAGTATCGTTAATAGCTTGTACTGAAAGTGATATTCCGGTACTTCCTCAAATTATTTATTATTATAAATAAAGGGAAACTTGAGTGCGTACCACTTGAGAAATGCCACTTTCCGTACTTGTAATGTAATATACCATTCATCATAAATATTAGTGTTACAAATTAATTTGACTAAAGTCAATTTTTCCATTTAGTAAACTTCATGTTTTAAAATATAATTTTATCTTAAAAAAAAAATTATTTATGATATTCGGAAAGAAAATATTGTTATACTTAATCTTTCTTAAGTGTGTAACATCAAATGAGCAAAAACCTATATGTTTTCGGATGTTCTTAGCTCAATATTATTATTTTCTTATGATGAATTTAAAATTTATTTTTACAAAAATACGCAAATATACAATGTATATTATGAGAATATTTGATTTTCAAAAGTAATCTTAGGGTAAAACATGACAAAGTGTAGATGAGAAAGTAATTTGATTTTAATATTATAAATAATTAATGCCAGAAGTATTCTCGTATAGGATTAAACTCAGGTGTCCCCTCCCTCAACCTCACCCTAGTGTGAAGGCAGGCGGTTTGGGTGGGTTCCTCGAAGAGTGATTTATGTATTCAATTAGTGTTAACTCGCGAGACATTTAATTCAGCTTCGCGAGCTCGCCAAATTAATTTTCATGTTGGGTATTGAACTTTTAATAATCCACCGCAACAATAACATCCGATCGTGTTTATTGTGGTTTCATTTCACAATCTCTTACGAATTAACTTCATTTTAATGATTAAACTAGGAGCACGCTTGTTCCCCACGTATGGGGATGAACGGCAACATAAGCCACATAATCCTAGTTTTAGGCTACTAAAAAAATAATTCAAACATAACACATCCATCAATTTACACTTATTATCTACATAGAAAAATGTTTTAAGTTGTTTTTATGTGCATTCAAGATATTTGACTAACAGTAGTAATACAAGGTACTTTTTACAAATTTTATTTTTTTGGTAAATATTTTTTTATTATTGTTTGTTATTCCAAACATATATTTATAGTATTCATATCCTATTTTAAAATATTTCATAATTTAAAATTGTATTATATTTAGTGCAGTTAGTACAACAGGCAGAAAATAGTTTTCATAACACATGCTTACTCTATGGCTGACAACAAACAAATCAATCACCGCTTAACGTAGCCTTAAGCACCATTATTTACAGCCCACAATGCATTTCTTATGGGAAATTAAATTATGTCCCATTACTTTATTACTTAACAGAATATCTTCAGAAACGAACTTGACCTTTAAAATTACGTTTAAAATCTACTGTGCAAGTTTGAAATCGATCTGAGGCTTCTTGTAAACGTAATCGTCGATCAATGAAATCGGGATCTGTCACTACACTGAGCGACCAACAGTAATGTATGAGGATTTCACTCCTCTTCGATCCGTCCATCCAAATATATTTTTGTCTTAAAATGAATAATGGTAATTTAATAAAACCTTTGCATAAGCATTTATTTTTATTTTAGTTATTTCAGTAAATAATATTTTTAGTTTATTTGAGATTATCATATTTCAAAACAGCCTTTAAAACAATGCAAGTGTTAGAAGTATGAAAGATATAAATGGATTGGATTAAGGGAAAAACAATATTTATTGATAATCAAATACAAGATAATTAATCAATATCAACTATAAAAAGTAAAAATAACAATATTATTTTTTGTTTTCCAATATTATTATATAGTCATAAATTGTTTTAAAATGATGGAATGACTCAACTAAGCATGATTTGAAGGTATGTTTAGAATGTTTACTATAAAACAACATATGTATTGATTGATTTTTTTCTCATTGTACAATTTTACTGATTTCATGAAGGATGTGTAGCATGGTGTAGTATTTCCATTTATACTAGTTTATATAATTTAATGCTATTAAAAATGTATAAGTTTCGGTGGCTCTAAACAGAAAATTAACCATAAACTAAGAGAAATTTTACATTGAAGATAAACTTATAATTTAAAACAGTTGCATTTGGATGGTAAGTTTCAAACGTGAGTGTCGAGCAGTATACTTGGAACGTTACTATTTTGGTTAAATTAATTTAAATACTGTAAGTACACAGCAGAATGGATTATAAATTTCTCCACTTAACTATACACGATATTTTGGCAAATACCTCTGATAAATTTAGTTAGCCCTACCGCAGAATGTTAGAAAATTCAAATATACAAATACAAGTATGTATTCAATATTACCTAATCCATCAGTAAGTATATGCCTATTAACATTTTTAAAGGTGATAAAATATGCTACATTCCTTTGTGTAAAGATGCCTAAAGATGTATATTAGTTACTTAAGACATAATCTAGTTTTTTATAAAAATAAAAATAATTTTTAATCATTATCTTCAATAAATGGCTAATACAACACTACTTGATTTTATCAATTCATCGCAAACCGTCCTTTATAATTGGGCACATTGAAACTCTTAACGCCAAAGCCCTCATTTAAGGACGTGATTGCAATATTGTATCGAGATTGAAGCTATACTGTGTAACTTATCACCAGATGTTCCAACTCTACTTTATCTACTGCACTGTACATACTGTAGCACGTTGTAAACATTATCACAACACGAATAAGAGTGTGTAATTAGATATTTTTCTAAACTGTTCAATTTAATCTATTATTAACATCTACTGTAATGCATTTCAGAATTCTAAATTAAAGATTTTGTACCTTTTATCCCTTAAGTAATGCTATTACACGTTTTGCAGATTCAAATAAGAATCAAACCAACACTTCGAAAATATATCTTTTTACATGTACGAAGGGGGTGTTATAAACTGAATTGCCGTGTCCACATATCCCAGTTTAATCTTGGTAACTTGTGTTTTCCAAACTATTTGAAGCCTTAAAGTTTGCACAACTATACGACCATCTTGAAGTGCATCACCTCCTAACACCTGGGCAATTTAACTACAGAAAAACTAAATCAACAATCATGGCCGTTGGCTTTCTTGTGAAATCTATTATTGATTCATTTGAGTCCAAAAACTGCATCTCTATTGTACTTTGTGACCTTTCGCGCGCTTTTGATTGTATCTCCCATGAAATTATTATCTTAAAATTAGAAAAGTACGGACTTGGAGAGGATGCGCTGAGGTTGGTCCAGGCCTATCTTAGTGACTGCCAACAGGTTGCTACTTGAAATGAAATTTGTCAAATCCATTTGTCTTAACGCACGGTGTCCCGCAGGGCTCCATAAAGGTAACTTTATTGTTTATAGTGACCATTAATGAACTCTATTTCTGATAGGATGAATTGTGTTTTGTTTAGCTTTAGTTTTGATGTAGCCTGCCATAATTTATATTGTTCAATGGCTTAACTACTTAATCATTTAAATCCTTTGAATCATCAACCGAAACTGATTTAACCATAGGAGTTGGGCCGCAGAATGGTGGTGTTGACTGGATAACCAATAAGACTTGGTTATGTGAATGCCTTTGTAAAGTTTTTAAGGTAACCTTTACCAAGGGTTTATGTATTGGCTAATATTGGGAGGTTTTTTGTCGAATTGTATAGTTTCTTAGATGAACATTTCACTATATAAAGCAAAATATTTTAGTAAATACTGATGAAAAGTTAGATACCGTGGTGATTTTTCACGTCACAGTAACTTAACAATAAAATTAATAGTAAAAAATAGCGTATTTTTTAACACCATAACACTTAAATGTTATTCTAATAGACAGAGATTTTTTAAATAAGCTTAAAAATATTCTTTTCATCACACTACATCAATATCACCCGTATTCGACCCTTATTTATAGCAACGAAAATCATGCTTGCCGGGCCGAAAAGTTTTGACCCAAGACCTCATTGGTTTCAGCGTTGAAACCAATGGAAACCAGTAGTGGATGAGGTTCCCTAGCAACAGGAAAACAATCAGTGCATCCCGCTAGGTTAGTTTAGGTTATGTTTCGTTTGTTATGGACGAATAAAACTATTTTTCCCTTGGGCAGAATTTATTGCATTTATGGTGTAGTGTGATGGAAAAATATATTGTTCGTAACTAAGCTAAAACATTTTTCATACTCTTGATTACACACTCTCTGATTTTTCTCGATTGAAACATAATCTGGAGACCGACAAAACGCCGTTTTCGGTAGTTGTTACGAAATATATTATTTTGTCCTACTTTTTCTAATGTTCCAAGGAAAATCATTTTACCAGGTCCCAACTATACTGCATGCCCATTAAAACAATAATAAACAAATAATTAAATTTGGTTAAACCTTTTAAATTGAAAAATTCAGGTAGTAAGAAACATTTATTTTTAGGTAGCCAGTATTGTTATCCTTATAGAAATCCTTATCTACTATCCGGGTCTAGTTGCTTTATTTTTAGTCCCACCAATTCAAATGCCAGAACATTTCCCCAGGGTGCCGTACCACGGGCATCAGCAGCGTGCCTCTACAGGCCCCAGACTGGTAAAATACCCCCTTCTATAGAACGGGTTTGCATTACAATCCCCTGTCTGGAAGTTCATAGAAAACTATACAATTGCCTAATTAAGTAGCTTTTTGCTACCTAATCACTCTCACATTATTGAAAACTTTCATTCTTTATACAGTTTACCTATTATAAACATTTCAAATAACTTAGGTAACTGAATTATTTAAGAATATATGTTTTTATTATTGGGATAATAACAAACTTGTGGCTAGGAAATTTGTAATATCAAGTGAAATGGATCAAATATTTACTAAATGAACTTACAAAGCGGATACATAAAGCATTTTTTACTATAATTTTTTTATAACTATTATTTTTAATATGGTATGAAAACAAATTGTGTGTATATTTTTCTTCCAGGGCTTTGGCAAATGTTATGTAATGAGCATTCTTCCATGAATGAATCAAATACATTTTACAATGTTAAACAAAAGGG
Organism: Neoaliturus tenellus; assembly: GCA_030545055.2. Lineage (NCBI taxonomy): Eukaryota > Metazoa > Arthropoda > Insecta > Hemiptera > Cicadellidae > Neoaliturus > Neoaliturus tenellus. The sequence goes on along the minus strand of CM061536.1, from coordinate 72,636,055 downwards.
ATCATATCTACACCTCAACTGTACATTTTAACTAACTATTTTGTTTTATTTGTGTTAATGTTTGTTGGTGTCTGTCTTTTCGGTGCACTTTTATATTATTTATTACAACTCTCAAATGAAAAATATAGTCCACAAAAGCTAAGAAATCTTTAAAATTATAACATAACGCGTTATGCAGCGAAAATAATTATGTAAATTACGTTAATATATTTTAGATTCTTGCGTTAATATAATAGATGTTATATATTGAAATTAAATTTGTTTTATCGGTGATGATTGTTTAATTCTTAATATTTTTTATGGTGATAACCAAGTCACGCCTTCTGATACTGACACGGCATTGCCATTCTTATATTTATTCTAATGACTTTTGCACCACTCCAACTTTGATACTAGTAATTTCTTGGAACTAATGCAACAATGGGCTGGCGTAAAGATACCAACATATAAAAGAGCTAACCCACTTAACGAGAGTACCGTTTTAGAAAACAACAGTGAAGCGCTTGAGCTGACAGAGGTGGGTTTATTCATAAGTAGTAACGATTTCGCAAATTATAGGATTAATAGAATAGTTTGTAAAAATAAAAATGAAGATGTTTGTAGTATACATCGACAGCTATGAAGTTTCAAAAGACTATTATTGATATTATGAAGTCATCTAAGTGAAATTGAAAGATTCTATAACTTCGGTTTTAATTACAAAATTTAAGATAATTTATGTTTTGATTACTAAAACGCCACACTAATTTGTTATACTTTCCTCTTCATACTTATTTTCTGTAACAGCTAAATTTACATCTGTAAACAGTTAAGCACAAAATTTTATATCAAATGTAGTATTGTTGTAACTTTGAATCCAGTTGGCAGTTTTAGATATTTATTTTCTAAGTAAAACTATATGTCATTATTCATTAGTAACTATGTGCCGATTAAAGTTAGCCTTTTATCAAGTTGAACATACGGCTCTTCATTGTGAACTAAAAAGTTTCTATGATACAATATTTGAAATGCAAAAGTTATGAAATTTGTTGAGAAGGTAAATTATTCTAATCAAAACTATTTTAATTGTGAAATCTTTTTAATATGTATAACTGCCAGAAACTTAATGATTAGGTTTATGTAATTATAAAATGTAAAATATTTTATACTGTCAAGTAAATACGTAATACCGTACTATGTTTTTAGATCCTTTTTTAAATTGAGTAATGTATCCTTTAAAAAAAAACAATACTGAAAACAATATATTGAAAAACATTTTTACAAATCACTTATTTTTATAAAATAAGATGTTATATAAATCCTCGGATTTCGTATCATTTATTTTTTTATTATGATAAAATGGTCTGGTCCTATGAGAACCACCAGCTTAACATTAAACAGCCCATGGTGTTAATGATGGATAGGGTTATTTATCAATGATCATTTTCCACAGATACGGATGGTCATTTTCAGTAAAATTCCTGTATTAAACTGGATATAAAAAATTGAGGATTATAAATTGGTTTTTATGAAACATCTTTTTTTATATTTTTCTTCAAATGAGTATTTGATGAAATTTTAACTTCTTAACAATATCTTTTTTCTTTACAATTTACATTGATGGAGGGGAATGAGGGTGAATTTTACTGTATTTCCTAAGAAATAATCTTTTTATCGCTTATACATTTTTTTACTCTTTTATAAACTTATCTTGTTGCATGAAAATGCTTCGGATTATCTGAGTGTGGAAATTCAAATAAGGTAGGAGGGGAAACAAACTTGTGTATTTTACAAACATTACATACTTTTTAGTTGAAGTAAAAAAGTTTGTAAACAGCTCTACAAATGTTCCGTAAATTCCATGTTAACATAAGATAGGCATTGCAAAATGACATCTCCTTAAAAGAAAAAAATGATCAGACATATTTAAAGTTTCTTCAACAAGAAATATTTATTTTCAAATGTATATTAAATTAATCAATATAGTATGTTTCAGATGGGACTGATAAACATTTCGTCGCTGGTTCTTCTTTTCTTAGTTGCTTATGTTACTGGTACCTGTGATACAGACCCTATATACAAGGAGTATTCAAAGAAAATCACGAATAAACCCGCAGATATTTTAAAATGTGTACGTAAAATAGTTTTTAAAAGTACTGAGAAAGATAACATTTTAGTACATTGTAACCTTTTAAAGTGATTTTAAAACTATAAATTGTATTTTTTAAGTTGATTTCCATTTGGAAAGCAAGGTGAAGGAGTGCGTTAAAATCACTTTCGGCTGTAACAAAAATTGAAATAACTAATTAAAAAATGAATTAATCCAAATATAATGTACATTTTCGTTAAAATGTTTACTTTTATCTTATAAAAAACATTCTTATAAAATGTTGATACGTTAGAATGCAATGTTAAAACCATGTATGTGAAATTTAGTCTTTAAATAGTTATTTGTTTATATTGTCTTTAGTTCTATTTAGATTTTTTGTTCAAGGAAAGCATACTTACTTTTCGGATTAATTTTCAGGTCGGAAACAGTTATTTTTCTGTAACTAGACGAACACGGATGGATTGACAACCCAAACAAACTGACCCAACTCAGTCGACATGATGTAAATTACGCTTAATAAGATACGTAGAGTAAGAGCATTCTTTATACTAAGCCTTTGTTTTCTGTTTTTTTATTTTCTTTATTTTTCATAGGTCACCGACTATACGTACTACCTTACTTATGCAAACATTACACTGGGCTCCAATCCAAAGTTTTGTCCAGTATCGATATTTTTTAAAAATGGGGATTATGTCTTTGGCTTCAACAACTGGTGAGCTACCCATCCGAATGTTGTATTGAAAATATTCGAGAATTAGGAAAATAGCTATTAAATAGTATTTTATTTAATAGAGCTTTTTGACCAGTTAATTCTTCAGCTTATGGTAAAGGTTTTCTTTGTAAGTTGCACACACATTTGAACGTTTATGTAGAAAATAATTGTCTCTGAGGCAAAAAATATGTACAAATATATTTTTGCAGTGATATAAAGAATACAGTAGTTTTAGTTGTTATGCGATGTTACTAGTTATTAATAGTGACAATACATTGCATTTAATACGGCTACATTTAATAACGTTTTTATATTTGTTGGCATCATTTATATAACGCAATTTAAAATCGTATATGCTTGTAGTTCAACTTACTTTTGCATTAGGTAATAAACTAGACTATAGCCAATAAACATTGTCTTAAATTCTTATGAGTTTTTCTTTTGATTTTAGGTACTCTGGGAACACAGGAGCTTTAATTCCTGGAGAATCTGCGGTATTGGGTTATAGTAAGTAGATTGCTAATATAATATAAGTTTCAATCATACTATATGAACAAATGTGTTTGATATAATGAGTATGTATAGTTGTGATTTTATGCTTTTTAATGGCACGCAATTAAAGTATAATTTAATTTCCTGTGTTTTCGTTTCATAAAAAGGTTGTCTGTTACGTACATATTGACTAATAAAAAACCTACTTCATTTATATCTATATAAAACAAATTTATGTATCTATGAATCTTTGTGTCTTTGTTTGTCTTGAATGGCCGGAAACTACTGGACCAATCGACCTGAAATTTTGTAAAACTATACTGTATTTACCAAGGAAAAAGATAGGCCTATTTCCGTTTTTCATAGGCTTCACTTCCTTGCCCCAGTGGCCTAGGAGATGTATTATAATTCGAAATTTAAACGAGTATACAACAAAATGCAGCACGTATACTTAAAAAAATTATAAAAACTGTTGTGTTTATATGGTTAAAGAAAATAGTAGAAGCTACTAATGTTTTAATATTTTCATCATTTTAATATTTTCATCATCGTGAGTTTTGGTACACAATCATGTACAATTGTAAATCAAGAACAAAATAGGTATTCTTATAATTTTTCTTGTGTTTATTATTTTAATATAAACATGATATAACTGTAGTTAGCGTACTAAAAATGATTGAATACACCTTTTAATTTCAACAAGGGTGAAGCACAATCACTACAGAACGTAATTGAAGGTTTAACGTTTCTTACAAGACCAACTTTTTAACCACAAACATTAATTTGAGTACACCCCTAAAGGTGAAATTTGTGGTTCCTTCAAACTAAAACACCCCCGTTACAGCAGGCCCGCATACTCATCTAATTCCCAAAGATATATTTATTCAATCATTAAAGAACTTTGTGGTTATATAATTAATAATCTTTACAAGGAAATATAATACATTTAATAGCATTGTATTTCTCAGTAAATTATTTAGATTTAATAATTTTTAACATTTGTAATAAATTATTACTTTTTTACAGTATTAAAAGTGAATATCAAAATGTTCCATACATAAGGAATGATCTCTTAACAGATCCAAAACGTAAAGATTCCAAATAATAGAAATGAAAAAAGACAGCTGATCTGGAATCAAATGATTACGACAGACCCCTTAGTATCTGCATCTCTCTCTCTCTCTCTCTCTCTCTCTCTCTCTCTCTCTCTCTCTCTCTCTCTCTCTCTCTCTCTCTCTCTCTCTCTCTCTCTCTCCCATTATACCTTTATTTTCCATGAGAATACCATGGGATTTAGTGTATAGGTATACAAAAAAAATTGCTAGATGTTATAATTTTTTTTATTTATTTCTCCAATAAGATATTAACATTCATTTTCTGACTAAATCTCCTGCCAGCAAACTTAAAATCTCATTTCCATTTTGTTTTTATGGGTAATGTAAAAAATCAAATATTATATTGAAAATTTGGTTAGTACGCAGGTTTGCTGGACTGGAGGTATTTATTTGTTTGTGTTTAAATCTGATTCACAAAAGTGAGTTGTTAAGCTCGAATGAACTTGAAAGCGATATTAAGCTTTGTTTTTCTATTCTTAGGTCTAACCAAAGAATTGATTGCCATACGCTCATTGTCTATGCTACGAAAAACTGTGAAGAACTTGCCTGTTACACCTGCGGCGTTAAAGGTATTTATTTTCTCGCTTAATTTATATGCATATATAACCATTTAGCACTGAAAAAGCATATAATATTGCTATTTCAATACAAAGAAAAATAAATAGATATCATTCATTATAGTCGAGAAGTAATTGTTCTTAAGAATTCCATTTTCAAAGAAGAGTTTTTGGCAAAGGTCTCAAAACATAATCAGTTTATTTTTATTTGAATAATCCAAAATAGGAAATAACTTTGGAATTAAACTTGAGTTGTAAATCAAGCTTAAGATAAAAATTAAGGTGTTTCATATGGTTTAATTGTGTTTATTGTTGATTAAAAATCATATGTTTAGATTAGTTGTTTATAAATAGACGAAATGGTAAACATTGTTACTAAAATTATGTGAATAGTAAAAGTGCTTTTAAAATGAATAAAAAACCTTTTATACTTTTAAACATGGCGCAGTCTTTAAGAATTTTATCATTACATTATATTTTTTAATATTATATTTGTAAGTGGTTTTGAAAAGTGACAATGGAATTTAACAAACCTGATGTTTTGAGCCTAGAAGGAAACCTAGAAGAGAATTTTAAAATTTTTAAAGAAGAAGTTGAAATATATTTTACCGTGACAGAGACAGGAAAGAAATCAAATGCAATTCAAGCAGCAAGACTTAAAAATCTACTCGGAAAAAATGCTTTGAAAGTATACAAAGACTTTAGACTTGACAATAAAGAAGAAACTGTGGAGACAATACTTGAAATGTTAGAGAAGTTTTGTTCTCCTAGGAAGAATGAAATTATGGATATATTTAAGTTTTTCAAAAGAACACAGCAATCAAATGAACCATTTAATAAATGTTACTCAGACTTGAAAAATTTAGTAAAACCGTGTAACTTTGGACAACAGGAAGACAAGCTTTTGAGAGCTCAGGTAACTTTGGGTCTAGCATCAAAAAATGTTCAAGAGAGATTATTAAGGGAAGATGTATCGCTAGAAAAAAACATTAGAAGTCTGTAAAATGATGGAACTGACTGAGAAAAACATGAAAGAATTAGAAGTCTGTAAAACAATGGAGCTGACTGGAGAAAATATGAAAGAATTAAATTTGAAGCCAGAAGTTCACCAAGTCACAAGGAACCAAGCTAGGTCAAGTAATTTGGACCGTTTCGAAAATACTCAATTGGAACAACCGCAAGGTAAGAAATCCTTCAAATTTTTTAGATGTGGAAAGAATCATGCTAAGTTACAGTGCCCAGCCTGGGGTAAAATATGCCTTAAATGTAAAAAAGCAAACCATTTTTCTAATATGTGTACAAGTCTTGTGTGTAAGTTTTAGGCTCTGTTGCTTATGAAACAGATAATGTTTTTGAGGTTGAGTCTATTGAAGATAAGGGAAAAGCTTGGTACAAAACTGTAAATATTGAGGGATATAAATTAAGCATGAAATTAGATACAGGATCTGAGGTTGATATAGTTCCTTATTCGTTATTGAAACAAAATGGTTTAACACAGAGAATCAAGAAAGGACATACTAAACTCACATCTTTTGGGGGGTTTCAGATAATTCCAGTAGGGTATATTGAAGCTCACATAGAAACAGAAAATAAAATGGACGTTGTTACTTTGGTTGTAGTTAAAGGAGATTGTACTCCAATATTGGGTTTGAAATCTTACCTGAATTTAAATCTCATCAAAAAAGTAGAATCGGTTATTGGGAATGATCAAAATGTAGACATGTCAGATGTAAATTCTGAAGAAAAGTTTAAGTTGTTTAATAAATATAAAGATGTTTTTGAAGGCGTGGGCTGCTTTCCTGATTTATGTAAAATCAAATTAAAGGAAGATGCTATCCCTCAGGTGAGTGCAACACGAAGAATCCCTTATAAAATTAATGATAAATTTCAAGGTGCTTTCAATTCCTTAGTTGAAAATAAAATAATACAACTGGTGGAAGAGCCTGTTGAATGGGTTAATAATATTGTTGTACTTGAAAAGCCAAATGGATCGTTAAGAATTTGTATTGATCCCACTCAACTGAAGAAGTATATCATAAGAGAAAGGTATTCAATTCCTGTCCTAGAGGACCTTGCTCCTAATCTTACCAATAAAAGATATTATACAATTTTGGACTTAAAGGATGGTTTTTATCACATCAAACTAGACGAAGAATCAAGTAAACTATGCTCATTCAGTACAGTATTTGGAACATACCGATTTTTACGTGCTCCATTTGGCTTATCATGTGTACCAGAATTTTTCAAAGGTTGGTGCACAAGTATTTCAAAGACATACCAGGTCTCTCAATATATTTTGATGATTTGTGTATAGCTACCGACACGAAGGAAGAAAATTGTGCTATTTTAGAACAAGTAATGGAATGGGCTCGACAGTATAATATTAAATATAATTTTAATAAAATGCAATATTGTGTAAACAAGGTAAAGTACATTGGTGCTGTATTTAGTAGACAAGGAATGCAACCAGATCCATCAAAAGTAATACCAATCAAAAACTTTAAAACTCCAAGTAGTAAAATATAACTACAAAGGTTTCTTGGGATGGCAAATTACTTAAGAAATTTTGTTCCCAATCTGGCTTCTCTTACAACATCTCTCAGGGAATTAATGAGGAAAAATGTTCCTTGGCAGTGGTGTGATTACCATTCGGAAGCCCTTGAAAAAATTAAACTGTCACTTTGTAGTGATCAGGTTTTAGGACACTTTGATCCTTCTCTTCCTATTGAAATCCAATATGATGCATCGCAAGATTCAGTGGGATGTTGTTGCATGCAAAATGGAAGATCGATCAGTTATTTTTCCAGAAGTCTCACACCAGCAGAAATAGAATATGCTCAAATTGAAAAAGAATTACTAGCTATTTGCTTTTCTTGCAAGAAATTTCACAACTATATTTATGGACAAGAAAATGTTACAGTTTATACAGATCATCTGCCTCTCTTGTCAGTTCTTAATAAGCCTTTGTACAAAATTGTTAATAACAGAATCAGAAGACTCAGACTCAAGTTGCTGATCTACAGCTTCAAGTTAATATATCTACCAGGTAAATACATGCATGTAGCAGACTTTTTATCAAGAAATGGTATAAAAGATGAAGTTTTATGGAATGAACCATTAGATGGCATAGTCCATTGCATTGACTCTGCTGAAGTAAAATTCAGTGACGAAAGGTTTAAAGAATTTCAAGAGGAGACAAAAAACGATGAAGTATTAAGTAAAGTTATGCAGTTTTGTAAAACCCAGTGGCCAATGTCAGGTAAGGAAGGTGTTTTGAATCATTATTTTAAAATGAAAAATGATATTACATTGGAAGGTGGGCTTTTGTACTACAATGACAGACTTATAATACCGGAGAAGCTGAGGAAATTCATGCTTTCACACCTACATGAAACTCAAATGGGAGCCACCAAAACTTTACAAACTGAAAATTTACAATTTTATTTGCCAGGAATGTCATCTGACGTTAAAAATATTGTGTCAGATTGTGCAATATGTATGAAACATCAACGTTCTAAAATGAATGAAAAATTGATACCTCACGATATCCCTCATTTTACAATTTACTGATTCTACAATTTACAATTTTACAATTTTACAATTTACTCATTCTACATTTTACTCCCTGTCTTTTTACAAGATTTGGGCTGATATTGCTGAATATGCAGGATATTCTTATCTTGTTACAGTGGATTTTTACTCACGGTGGATAGATGTCTTCAAATTGAAAAACAAAAGTAGTACGTCTCTAATCGAAAAGTTCAAAGAGCTATTCTGTCGAAATGGAATCCCAAAATATCTTATAGCCGATAATCAACCATTTAATAGTTATGTAATGAAAAAATTTTCTCAACAGTGGAATTTCGACATCATTACATCTAGTCCTCACTATCCAAAGAACAATGGATTATCGGAGAAAGCAGTTGGTATTGTAAAGAATATGATTAAAAATGTACTGAAATCAATCAGAATTTTGGACTCTGCCTTTTGAATTACAGAAACTCACCGGTGGCAAATCTGGGTTACACTCCATCTCAACTTCTAAACAGTAGACACTTACGATCTAAATTACCTATACCCGAAAATCATCTTCAGCCTAAAACGGTCCCTCAAGCTGTATACAACGAGATGATGAAAAATAAGGAATATCAACAAGAGTGGTACAACAAAACAGCTCAAAAGACAGAAGATGAATTCCAGGAAGAAGAAGAGGTGTATGTCCAGGATGTAAAAACAAAATTTCGGAGTCCTGCCCTTATAGTAAAAAAGTTAAGTGAACCTAGGTCTTATTTGGTTAAAACAATAAGCAATAACAGTATTTTAAGAAGAAACTCGCATTACATCAAGAAAAAACATCCTGAATGTAGAATAAATGAAAGACAGTCCAAAATAGATGAATATCATTTTAAGCAGCCAAATATGAAAAACGACTTTAAAAGTGTCAGAAGATCATCGAGGATTCCAAAAAGCCCAAACAGATTTTATTAAAAGAACGAAAAAAAGGGAGATGTTTCATATGGTTTAAGGTAAGACAGCACCCAAAAATTAAAAAAAAAAACTTTTTTTGTTTTTTATGTTTTTGTATTCTCCATTTTATGCTGAATTCATACATACTAAACACTGTTATGTAAAATTATTTTTTATATTACTTAGACTCATTTTACTAAATATATGCACCATCATTTCAAGGAAAATAAACTGAGTAAAAATATTAACACTAAAAACGCCGTAAGGCTAGGCTTTAAATTGACGTTCTAAAATAGCAAAACGGGTGTTGGTGTCAGTGCACAAATACATACAATATCAGGTCCTCCCTATATTTTAAAAGCATAGGCTTGCCTCACCGGAGCTTTCAGGGTTCCTGGCAGCTTGTGCCAGGAGCCTATCCCGAGGACGCCGATATCATATGCATTTGTGCACTGACACCAACTCCCCCCTCGGTGAACCGGGCGGGATTCGAACCCGCCCCAGGCGCTACCTTCTGGCCAGAAAGGTAACGCCTTAACCAACTGATCCACCGAGGCTGGTGGTCGAGGCGCTCCAATTGTCTTGTTGAGCCGCTAGCGCTGCAGGAGAGAAAACTGGAACTACGATGCCGCGCTACAATTGCTATCTCAGAAACGATGAAAGCAATCTTCGGCCTTAATTGTCGGGTTAATGCTGAATGCTTAAAAGCTATCTCAGGACGATGAATCTTTCGTCCTTGGCCTTAAAAAGGCTAATTTATAGGTTTTGTTTTTTTGCCGTTTTCCGAAAAACTTAATTTTTGATACTTCGGTACGATTATTCCCTTTATTTTTTAATAGATCTTCACAAAAATTGGTACAAATGACCATGGCAGGTTGCTAAGCAATAGTACGAATCAGAATCGAATGATCTCTTATGGTTTTAATTTTACAGCTTCTATTATGTATAAAATTTCATAAAAAATATATATAACTTTAAAAACTGTATAAAAACTAAATTTTTTTATATACAATAAAACCACTTCTTATTATTGTTGTGAAAGGTCACTAAAATAAATAGAACAAATTTCAGATTGATATCACAGTATTTGTGTAAGTTATGTGTACCTAAAGACACCTTATTTAACATGGCGGAGATAGGGAGTGCTGGATTACCTTAATTGTGTTTATTGTTGATTAAAAATCATATGTTTAGATTAGTTGTTTATAAATAGATGAAATGGTAAACATCTATATCTATAAAAGGCAAAGCCCTCACTCACTCACTGACTCACTCATCACTAATTCTCCAACTTTCCGACTAGCTACAGTACTGAAATTTTGTATACTCATTCTTTAGGCTTAAAATAGGAAAGTCTGACTATTTTCATATTAATGTTCACCAAGGGCTACGCCCTAGACGTCCTCAAAGTTACCATGTTATTCTTATGGGAGGAACATTTTTGTATTCTAACACATGATAATGGAAATTGAATTAGGTTTGTTTACATCTGCCACATGACGATTCATTAAAAAAAATGCTTATAAGCATAGAAGTAACCAGGTGTGAGATAATGTTTATTTATGTTTGTCATTGTCAAGATTAGAGTGATGTACTAATACTTTTAGTGTGGTGTACTTTTGTTGTATTAAGTGCAGTATACTTTATTCCATATTTTATTACTATATACATTTTTACTGTTCATAGGTACTAACAAACAGTTATGCAAATATAGTTTTTGAAGCACTTAAGAGCTCCGCCACACTGGATTTCAAAACTACTTTAGGGCATTCGCGGGGTTGAAATTTTTGACATGGACGTTCCTCTTTGCTCATGGGTGCTCACTAAGAAACTGTTTTACCATTATAGTTTTCGAAATTGTTTAGTGCTCTACCTCAAAAAAGCTGACAATTAATGTATAGCCTACGTGTTGAAATTTGAGAAGGACGATTCTCTTAGCTCATAGGTACTATCTATCTAATCTAAGAAAAGTTCTGCAAATATCGTTTTAAAGCCCTTTAGGTCTCCGCCCCACTGGACTTTCAAATTACTCTAGGGCCCACGGGGTTAAAATATGATGGAGGATTCCCTTTGCTCATGGGTACTCACTAAGAAAAGGGTTTGCAAATATAGTTTTTAAAGCACTTTACGGCTCTACCCCACTGCATTTCAAAATTACATTAGGGCCTTCGCGTTGTTGGAATTTGACATGGACATTCCTCTTTGCTCATAGGAAGGATGCTCACTAAGAAAAGGTTTTTCAAATATATATTTTGAAATTATTTAGGGCTCCGTCCCACAAGTCTTAAAAATTACTCTGGGCCCGCGGGGTTGAAAGTTGACATGGACGTTCCTCTTTGCTCATAGTTGCTCACTAAAAAACAATTTAGCAAATTTACTTTAGAGCTCCACCCCACAGAACCTCAAAATTACCATATATGTTAAGGGATTAAAATCTAATGTGGATGCTCCATTTTGCAAATAGGTTCTCACTTAGAAATGGGTTTTTAAATACAGTTTTAGAAGTTCTTTAGGGCTCTGCCCCATAGAAGTACAAAATTAATCCAGGGCTTCCACCCACAAATCCTCAAAATTGCCATAAATCCTACGGTGTGGAAATTAAACGTTTATGTTCCGTTTTGCTAATAGGTGTTTACTAAGAAACAGTTTTAGATATATTATAGTTTTCATGTTCTTTAGGGCTCAGCCCTACGTGATTTTAAAATGACTGTAGGGCCTACGGGGTTGAAATTTTACATGGTTGTTCTTTTTTGCTCAATGGTTCTCATTAAGAAAATGTTTTGCAAAGTTCCCTCAGAGCACAACACACAGTTGTTGTTTCAATGTCATACTTAAGGAAAAAGATTTTGTTGCTCTTTTAAAAATTTTATTACCTAAAAAATAAATTCAATCACGGGCGAAGCCGTGACGGGAAACAGCTAGTTGTTACTAAAATTATTTGAATAGTAAAAGTGCTTTTAAAATGAATAAAATAGTGGTTTTCATCACTAGGAGCAAAAGTGGGTCGTTTTAGTGCGCAATCGTGTTTTAAAAACGAGGCGCAGCCGAGTTTTTAAAAACGATTAAGCATCAAAAAGACACTTTTGCTCTGAGTGATGGACAACGTTTTTTTTATCATAATGCGAAACTTAGACTTTTGACAGTTAAAAATAATAACTATAAAGTTTTATTTTCGAGGTTATATTTACAAAGTAAGTAATATGCATTGTTTATATTTCTGTTATTTAAAAACAATACTTTTCATAACGTTTGAATTTCAAAGTTCTGCACATCAACATAAATAAATCAATAGTAAAATACTTGGCAAACAGCTGACTTTTCAGTACTAGGACCTAAAAAAATCTCCAGAGGATTTTTCAGTCCTAGGACAGAAGAGAATCGGTTTTGGTACTATTGAGAGAACAAAAAACTGGCTGATTTCGTGCAGAATGATAAAAAACCTTTTATACTTTTAAACATAAGGTATTTCTAATTTTACCAACACTACGAAAAATTGCTAATTAATTTTATAATAAATTGAAATACCCTAAAATTGTATATGATTTAAAATGTTATTCTATGTAATAAGCATTTTTATATAAGTGAGGTTATTTATTTGGATTGTAGTTTAAAAACTGACTATTTGTGGATAGCATAGGCTTGTGAAGAAGTAAAATTGGGAATACACAGAACAGTCGCAATGACGAATTTATTTAAGACACGAGCAAGATGAAATTCCATGAAGGATAAGTTATAGAGAAATGATAATGAATTTAGTGGCTGTTCAAAAGACTTTGGGAATCAAAGTGCACTAGATACAAGTGATTGTTAAACACTTGAGATGACGAGAAGAGCAAAGAGTGTAACTTCAAATGAACCAATTGTTCACCGTTTACCAGATTTTCTTTTGTTTCACAGGAAAAGTGCCGCCTGTTGCGTATGTTTTGTCAAGGAAGATCACTGAACACCACGACAAGGTGGTGGAGAAGGTATGCAGTTTGGGGGTGACTAACGGGGCCCCCATCACCTCTTGCCTCCCTTGCGACTGTTCAGAGAAGAAACATTAGCCCCATCGCTTGGCTGTGGAGGTTCAAGGGTCGGATACAATAAGAGAAAGTAAACATGTCAAACTGTATTGTATTGTGTGAAAATTGTTTATCCTGTATTGATACCCTAATAGCTAAATGACCGTGCTCTGCAATGGTAAAGGTTCTTATGCCAAAAGTGAGTTTATCCATAATTTACTCTTCCATGCTAAATGCTAACTACATTGCCCGGAAATTTGAGTTGCTATAGTATGTAAAACTAAGCACGATTTTAAATTTCAAAATATAGCGAACTCTACAAATCTTCACATCATTCCATGTAGTTCGACTCATAAATTATAAAAATCGGTTCGGTGGTCAATGAGACCATATCGTTTTAATAATTCATTATACAGGGTAATCAAATTTGTTAAGTAAAAAAATGAATGATTGCCATTTAATGTAATCTAGTGATCGCCTCCTGATCGAAATTCGATCAAATTTTTGTTGATCTGGGACCAAGAAGTTTAAAAACATTTTATAATTTAAACATCTGTGTTCTTTCTGCTTTTCTATCAGTTGTGTTTACAGCAACTTTCTAATGATTCAAACAATTCTCATTCCCCCATAAGATTAACATTTAAACTTCGTAAGCTTGTGGGGCGTAGCCCTGGAGTCCGGTGTGAATTAGAATGGAATTCTGCTCATCTACAGGAATATACCTTTCTAACGGTATGCGCAGATTTCTCCTAAGATGCACACGAGCTGAGAAAAAAGGAGGAAAAGAAAAATGCTGCCTATTTGTATATAGATATATTCCTCGGATTGGTAATGGGAAATGAAAAATCAAGTAGTAAAATAGTTACAATGAAAATAAGGATATTGTAAACTCCTTAACTTTTTGTCTTAAAACATGGTTGATCTACTGCTTGGTTCAATGTTTTGACTGTTATTAATTTATAACATTGTGTCCCAGATCACCGTTACACTGCTATTAAGGTTTACATAATTTATTGTAAACAAAACACAGTTGCGGAATTATAGGTAAACAGGTTGCGCTCTATCGTTTTAGAGTCATTACAATTTATAGGGTGTACAACTCCCACTTTTTATTACACTTTTGGATTCTCCATGTAGTTTTAAGACAACTTTACCATTTAATTTGTATCCATAATCCTGATGGTTAATAGATATTGGTGACTTTCCCATAATAATAACATGGAACAATTTTTCAACTCTATCATCACTGAACATTTTTTGGTTAGTCAAACATTTCCACAGCCCAACAATGTCTTAGACTCCCCTTTTAAATATTTTCCCTTCATAAATTATTAGTTTGTTATAAATTATTTGTTTTTTTTTTCCTTAACTTAACAATATAGCAGAGGTTATTAAATCTGCATGGGAAAGTACCACTAATTACGTAATAATCGATATTTTACGAGAGACTATAATTTAAAATTAGGTTCTTCAATATTTTCATGGTTAGACAGTTCTGTTTAATGTAAAATGCCTAGAGATAATAGATGTAAACTCTTTTTCATGTTATAATGGTGGTGAAAAAATTAAATTTTAACCGAAAATTATTTCCGAAGCAGTTTTGATTAGGTTTACCAATTAAATTGTTAATTTTATTAACATTAAGTATAGAATCTAAAAATGACATAAAAGGTGTGGTTTTGTATTTTAAAATTAGCGACTTCTGGTCTGGATAGAATATTTCTGGTACACCCTGTGCATTGATGTTTGTGTCAAGCAATAGAGATTTACCAAAACAGCACAGTTTGTTTTTGTGAAAAAATATATTTTTAAAATTTAAAAGGCGTGTACGTGTGGTCTGGGACACCAGGCATGTATGTAATTGCTGTTATCTAGTTTTAAGAATACGGATAATCAAGTCTCGAGGGGTGACATACATAACCATAATACTAGCAGCAGAGGACGCTTCAACGTACAATATGATAGACTGGAAAACAAAGTCCAGCCACAGAATAATTGGCTTAAATGTTTCATAGGCTGGCCAGGGAAGTCCGCTACCATTTAAAATTGTAAAGACTTTTTTTTTGTTTCTTGTTGAACACCCCTTTCTGCCACTTAAATAAGTTCATTACTTTTTCTCCTTTATAAATTTCAAGGTTATTAAACTCAATGTTATTTAGGCAGTAATATATAAGTTTCAGTTTTGTTTTAATGTCGTTTGTTAAATATTTTGAAATGTCAACTTATTCATTCTCAAAAACAAATTTTCCTAACATACATATTATTTATGTGTTTATTAAAATTGCAAGGTGACAAACTTTCGGGACACCTGATATGTACCCATTTATGTATTGTCTAATATGGGGTGGTTCTTTTTCGAGTTCAATTGTTGTTTGGATTATCATCATACCAATACGGTATAATTTTAATTTTATTAATCACCTATATAAATTTCGAAGTGATTTCCCACGTCACAAAATCTTAGTAATAAGAAAATATATATTAAAATTGATTGTTATTCAACACCACAAAAAATTTTGAAACCGTTGTATAGTCGGAATGATTTTTATGAAAATATTCTTTTTGACATACTTTTCTATTGACATAATAGAAATCATTTTATCTCGTCCCAACTATAATATACGAGTATGTTTTAAAACAATAATAAACAAATAATGAATTTTTATGATTGTTTAATTTTTTACACTGCAAAACTCAGGTAATTATGAATATTTATATTTATTTAGCTCGTATTGTCCTCCTAATCAAAATCCTCATCCACTATCTGATTCGTGTTTCATTGTTTTAGTCCCACCCAGTTAAATGCCAGAACTTTTCCCCAGGGTGCCGTACCACGGCGGGCAGCGGCGGTGTGCCTCTACAGGCCCCAGCTTGATAAAATACCTCCCTCTATAGAACGGGTTTGCATTACAATACGCTGTCTGGAGAAATCACATACGAAATTATAAAATTTAGTTTGTATTTTTCAACCTATTCTTATTTTTATTTTAAATAAATAACTATTTTTTATTGATATACAATTACGTATTATAAATACTAAAGTAACTTAAACGTTTGAGAATATTCTTAGAAAAGAAGAAATTAGCAAAAAAAATGTGATTATGAATATTACAATACTATACGTTAAACAAATTATAAATGTAATTACAAATTTACTAAATAAACGTGCAAAGCAAACAAACTAAAACTTTTAGATTAAGTATAAAAATTATTTTGGGTTATAATACTTTTATTTCTTACAAAGAAAATAATTAGTCTAATATGGTATTCAGAAACAGAGTGTTTTCATACGTTGAGTGTTTCGACAAATTTTATGTAATGAGCATTCTTCTACGAACCTATCAAATATTTATCTACAATGTTAAAAAAAAGGATACTTTACACTCATGAACTTTGCTTTGAAAAAAAAAATGAAATCAAGCGATTTGCTATTTAAGGATGATTGTTTTAGTTACCTGTCGATTCATACACGTTAATTTAATTTTGCTAACCAACTGCCACTATGAAATCAAATAGTTGCAAATACAATTAAGAAAGTTTTAAGATATATACAAGAATACGTTAGACAACCAAAATCATTTTTGTAAGTTAAATTAATATTTACATACTTAATATTAATATTTACATATTACATACTTATGTTTAATTCAGATAGTTGGTGATGTGCATCTATTTATGGTTAGGTATGGGAAAAAGTAATCCTAACATTCTATAAGTTCTATACTTACTACTGGTAATATACTATACCAACGTACTATAATCAAGTAATTTTATACTCTAATGCGAGTAGATTATGCCATGTACGATTGTATGTATAAACTCAGATTTCCATAACTGCTTTAACGATTTTCTTTATAGCTTGCAAATAACTTAGTTCTGAGATAAAAAAATTACATGAGTCTCTATGCTAGGAAAAATCTTATTTCGTCATTAACATGAACAGATTTTCAAAAAATTTTTTAATTGGTCGTGCGAAGTTTAAAATCAAAACAAAAGAGTTGCTGAAAACAGCTGACTCAACTGATAAATCAAGAAACCACGTGCTCCAGTATGAACATGTTATATTTTTCATTTTAGCCAATAAATGAATTAGAATGTGATGCTATAAACAAAATGTATTCGCTTTTTAAAACAGTACAATATAATTTACTTATTCACATTATTCTTAAAATAAGAAATAATAAATACTGGTGATTAAATAAAAGTAAAGGGGAAGAACAACAAAAAAATTTATATGTAAAATTGCAAAATTAAATTTAAAGAAAGATTGGGCAAAAAATTATGAAATCAGCTGTTAAAAGTATAAGTGAAATCCACATGTTACAATTTCAGCCAAATCATACCAGAGTGCACCACTTTTAGGCATACATTAAAACATCTTGAAAGGCGAATAAGCGAAGCAATTGAGCTCATCTTAAAAGGAAAATTAACATTTTAGCGTAGTCTGTAATTAATATTATTATGGCTACAAAGAATTTTTGTATGTTTACCGACCAAATACTTGGTTATTCCCACGTACTAAGTATAAAAACTACTCTACGTACTATATATAAAAATATACTATAAATAAAATATATAAAATAAATATATACATATATTGATATATAAATAAGCGTTGTGGTTAAATACAACGGTCTCTAGAAAATAGTACAAACTATATGATACTTGGCATGCTTTGCGATGCCAACCGAAAAATTGGTTTATTGTTTCCATGACAAAGCTTCAAGAGAGTCTTAAGCCCTAACTTGGGTATATTTTTGTCTTTCCTGGGGTAATACAAAATCTAATGGCTTACAACCATTATACATGAAATTTTTCATATATGTGTACCGAGATTCATGGCAAACGCTCCAGTGGTTTCCGAGTCCATTGATTACAAATACAGGTTGGTTGAAAAGTAACTTGCACCGCCCCCGTCCCCTTTACTTTTTAACTATTTGAGATATTTGAAATCGGTTTGTGGCAACCTTCTTTGATATGGGGGGCTACAATAATGATGGTTGGTTTTAAAATTTTTACCCTTAGGTGTAGTGGGGGTAGAGGGTAGCTCAAAATGTTCAAATAAGAAGTATGGTCGACTTTGATTTCTATTTATAGGTCTTGATCAAACAAAACAATTGACATATAGAAAATAAAAATGGACCACTAATAAAATAGTGCCCTTAAATTATTTAAATCTAACTAACCAGGATTACATTAATAATCTCTTCATTTAAAGAAGTCCATTAAGAAATGGTAAATTAATGTACCTTTTATTTTAGAAAATATTCAAATTTCTCTCCTTGTACCTCCATATAGTAGTACAATATCTGTTCATACGCGTTTCTTACATTTTGGAAAGTTTGATTATTTATTTCGTTTACTACCACAATACAATGCTGTAAGAAGCGGGATATTAAAAGTACTTTTTAGTTGCCATTTTGTTATGAGTGGTCCGATTTTTAATTTTCCTTATGTCAATTGATTTGTTTGATCAAGACCTATAAAATGATATCAAAGTCGACTATACTTCCTATTTAAAAATGTTGATATACCCCATACCCCACTACCCCTAAGGGTAAAAATTTTAAAACTAACCATCATTATTGTAGCCCCTCATACTAAAGAAGGTTGCTGCAAGCATATTTCAAATATCTCAAATAGTTAAAAAGTTAAGGGGAAAGGGGTGCAAGTTACTTTTCAACAACCCTGAATATATTATTTGTACAGTTCCCACGAAGGTGGGCTAAGTCCTGAAACATAAAGATGTAGTCATAAAAATAAAAGATAAATCCTGAAAGGGTGCTCTTGTAGATAATATGTATTATACAACTTATATTTGTACATATATATAGTACATAAAATATGCTATATTTCCTGTGAAATGCTTGAAAAATAGCTTGATTTATTTTCCAGAACAAAATTGTAAGAAAAACAAAATTTTAATACAGAAAGAAAATAAAAAAAATCAAATTTAACGTATTTATGTACAGTATATTTCTTTGTAAACAAAATTCTTTGTAAATGCATAATCTGATTTTTTAACAATCTCCCTTAATCTTTGCGAGGGATAATTTTAGCTGTAATGTCTTCAAGTAAAATTATTCATTTTGCACAAATTATGCATTTTTATAAAACAGTGATAAAAGGCAGCCAAAACCTGCGAACAAAATACTATAAACTTATAATTAAAACTGTTTTTAATATATTTCTTATAAAAAACATTTTATTTTTCATAGCACCATAAATCTAAAAAATCAATTGTGGATCTTAAACGGTCAATATGGATCGCGATATTTGGATTGTGATCCTGGAAATTCTAAATGGTGAAAAAATCGACTAAAGTAGACGGTGACATTCTGAAAGAGAATTATATTTCCTACAAATTGCTGGTCAGTGCAAAGACAGTGTGGTCAAATGTAAAGTGTATAAGGCTTACGTCTTGTTCAAGACAAGCTCGTTCGCACCGCTCACTCACCTCCACGACAAGCTCGTTCGCTTTGCTCACTCTCCTTTTAGACTGTTTCAATTTAGGCCTGCGGGTGTAGCACTCTGCGTCTATATGCAGGATATTCTTATCTTGTTCAGAAGATGAATTCCAGGAAGAAGAAGAGGTGTATGTCCAGGATGTAAAAACAAAATTTCGGAGTCCTGCCCTTATAGTAAAAAAGTTAAGTGAACCTAGGTCTTATTTGGTTAAAACAATAAGCAATAACAGTATTTTAAGAAGAAACTCGCATTACATCAAGAAAAAACATCCTGAATGTAGAATAAATGAAAGACAGTCCAAAATAGATGAATATCATTTTAAGCAGCCAAATATGAAAAACGACTTTAAAAGTGTCAGAAGATCATCGAGGATTCCAAAAAGCCCAAACAGATTTTATTAAAAGAACGAAAAAAAGGGAGATGTTTCATATGGTTTAAGGTAAGACAGCACCCAAAAATTTAAAAAAAAAAACTTTTTTTGTTTTTTATGTTTTTGTATTCTCCATTTTATGCTGAATTCATACATACTAAACACTGTTATGTAAAATTATTTTTTATATTACTTAGACTCATTTTACTAAATATATGCACCATCATTTCAAGGAAAATAAACTGAGTAAAAATATTAACACTAAAAACGCCGTAAGGCTAGGCTTTAAATTGACGTTCTAAAATAGCAAAACGGGTGTTGGTGTCAGTGCACAAATACATACAATATCAGGTCCTCCCTATATTTTAAAAGCATAGGCTTGCCTCACCGGAGCTTTCAGGGTTCCTGGCAGCTTGTGCCAGGAGCCTATCCCGAGGACGCCGATATCATATGCATTTGTGCACTGACACCAACTCCCCCCTCGGTGAACCGGGCGGGATTCGAACCCGCCCCAGGCGCTACCTTCTGGCCAGAAAGGTAACGCCTTAACCAACTGATCCACCGAGGCTGGTGGTCGAGGCGCTCCAATTGTCTTGTTGAGCCGCTAGCGCTGCAGGAGAGAAAACTGGAACTACGATGCCGCGCTACAATTGCTATCTCAGAAACGATGAAAGCAATCTTCGGCCTTAATTGTCGGGTTAATGCTGAATGCTTAAAAGCTATCTCAGGACGATGAATCTTTCGTCCTTGGCCTTAAAAAGGCTAATTTATAGGTTTTGTTTTTTTGCCGTTTTCCGAAAAACTTAATTTTTGATACTTCGGTACGATTATTCCCTTTATTTTTTAATAGATCTTCACAAAAATTGGTACAAATGACCATGGCAGGTTGCTAAGCAATAGTACGAATCAGAATCGAATGATCTCTTATGGTTTTAATTTTACAGCTTCTATTATGTATAAAATTTCATAAAAAATATATATAACTTTAAAAACTGTATAAAAACTAAATTTTTTTATATACAATAAAACCACTTCTTATTATTGTTGTGAAAGGTCACTAAAATAAATAGAACAAATTTCAGATTGATATCACAGTATTTGTGTAAGTTATGTGTACCTAAAGACACCTTATTTAACATGGCGGAGATAGGGAGTGCTGGATTACCTTAATTGTGTTTATTGTTGATTAAAAATCATATGTTTAGATTAGTTGTTTATAAATAGATGAAATGGTAAACATCTATATCTATAAAAGGCAAAGCCCTCACTCACTCACTGACTCACTCATCACTAATTCTCCAACTTTCCGACTAGCTACAGTACTGAAATTTTGTATACTCATTCTTTAGGCTTAAAATAGGAAAGTCTGACTATTTTCATATTAATGTTCACCAAGGGCTACGCCCTAGACGTCCTCAAAGTTACCATGTTATTCTTATGGGAGGAACATTTTTGTATTCTAACACATGATAATGGAAATTGAATTAGGTTTGTTTACATCTGCCACATGACGATTCATTAAAAAAAATGCTTATAAGCATAGAAGTAACCAGGTGTGAGATAATGTTTATTTATGTTTGTCATTGTCAAGATTAGAGTGATGTACTAATACTTTTAGTGTGGTGTACTTTTGTTGTATTAAGTGCAGTATACTTTATTCCATATTTTATTACTATATACATTTTTACTGTTCATAGGTACTAACAAACAGTTATGCAAATATAGTTTTTGAAGCACTTAAGAGCTCCGCCACACTGGATTTCAAAACTACTTTAGGGCATTCGCGGGGTTGAAATTTTTGACATGGACGTTCCTCTTTGCTCATGGGTGCTCACTAAGAAACTGTTTTACCATTATAGTTTTCGAAATTGTTTAGTGCTCTACCTCAAAAAAGCTGACAATTAATGTATAGCCTACGTGTTGAAATTTGAGAAGGACGATTCTCTTAGCTCATAGGTACTATCTATCTAATCTAAGAAAAGTTCTGCAAATATCGTTTTAAAGCCCTTTAGGTCTCCGCCCCACTGGACTTTCAAATTACTCTAGGGCCCACGGGGTTAAAATATGATGGAGGATTCCCTTTGCTCATGGGTACTCACTAAGAAAAGGGTTTGCAAATATAGTTTTTAAAGCACTTTACGGCTCTACCCCACTGCATTTCAAAATTACATTAGGGCCTTCGCGTTGTTGGAATTTGACATGGACATTCCTCTTTGCTCATAGGAAGGATGCTCACTAAGAAAAGGTTTTTCAAATATATATTTTGAAATTATTTAGGGCTCCGTCCCACAAGTCTTAAAAATTACTCTGGGCCCGCGGGGTTGAAAGTTGACATGGACGTTCCTCTTTGCTCATAGTTGCTCACTAAAAAACAATTTAGCAAATTTACTTTAGAGCTCCACCCCACAGAACCTCAAAATTACCATATATGTTAAGGGATTAAAATCTAATGTGGATGCTCCATTTTGCAAATAGGTTCTCACTTAGAAATGGGTTTTTAAATACAGTTTTAGAAGTTCTTTAGGGCTCTGCCCCATAGAAGTACAAAATTAATCCAGGGCTTCCACCCACAAATCCTCAAAATTGCCATAAATCCTACGGTGTGGAAATTAAACGTTTATGTTCCGTTTTGCTAATAGGTGTTTACTAAGAAACAGTTTTAGATATATTATAGTTTTCATGTTCTTTAGGGCTCAGCCCTACGTGATTTTAAAATGACTGTAGGGCCTACGGGGTTGAAATTTTACATGGTTGTTCTTTTTTGCTCAATGGTTCTCATTAAGAAAATGTTTTGCAAAGTTCCCTCAGAGCACAACACACAGTTGTTGTTTCAATGTCATACTTAAGGAAAAAGATTTTGTTGCTCTTTTAAAAATTTTATTACCTAAAAAATAAATTCAATCACGGGCGAAGCCGTGACGGGAAACAGCTAGTTGTTACTAAAATTATTTGAATAGTAAAAGTGCTTTTAAAATGAATAAAATAGTGGTTTTCATCACTAGGAGCAAAAGTGGGTCGTTTTAGTGCGCAATCGTGTTTTAAAAACGAGGCGCAGCCGAGTTTTTAAAAACGATTAAGCATCAAAAAGACACTTTTGCTCTGAGTGATGGACAACGTTTTTTTTATCATAATGCGAAACTTAGACTTTTGACAGTTAAAAATAATAACTATAAAGTTTTATTTTCGAGGTTATATTTACAAAGTAAGTAATATGCATTGTTTATATTTCTGTTATTTAAAAACAATACTTTTCATAACGTTTGAATTTCAAAGTTCTGCACATCAACATAAATAAATCAATAGTAAAATACTTGGCAAACAGCTGACTTTTCAGTACTAGGACCTAAAAAAATCTCCAGAGGATTTTTCAGTCCTAGGACAGAAGAGAATCGGTTTTGGTACTATTGAGAGAACAAAAAACTGGCTGATTTCGTGCAGAATGATAAAAAACCTTTTATACTTTTAAACATAAGGTATTTCTAATTTTACCAACACTACGAAAAATTGCTAATTAATTTTATAATAAATTGAAATACCCTAAAATTGTATATGATTTAAAATGTTATTCTATGTAATAAGCATTTTTATATAAGTGAGGTTATTTATTTGGATTGTAGTTTAAAAACTGACTATTTGTGGATAGCATAGGCTTGTGAAGAAGTAAAATTGGGAATACACAGAACAGTCGCAATGACGAATTTATTTAAGACACGAGCAAGATGAAATTCCATGAAGGATAAGTTATAGAGAAATGATAATGAATTTAGTGGCTGTTCAAAAGACTTTGGGAATCAAAGTGCACTAGATACAAGTGATTGTTAAACACTTGAGATGACGAGAAGAGCAAAGAGTGTAACTTCAAATGAACCAATTGTTCACCGTTTACCAGATTTTCTTTTGTTTCACAGGAAAAGTGCCGCCTGTTGCGTATGTTTTGTCAAGGAAGATCACTGAACACCACGACAAGGTGGTGGAGAAGGTATGCAGTTTGGGGGTGACTAACGGGGCCCCCATCACCTCTTGCCTCCCTTGCGACTGTTCAGAGAAGAAACATTAGCCCCATCGCTTGGCTGTGGAGGTTCAAGGGTCGGATACAATAAGAGAAAGTAAACATGTCAAACTGTATTGTATTGTGTGAAAATTGTTTATCCTGTATTGATACCCTAATAGCTAAATGACCGTGCTCTGCAATGGTAAAGGTTCTTATGCCAAAAGTGAGTTTATCCATAATTTACTCTTCCATGCTAAATGCTAACTACATTGCCCGGAAATTTGAGTTGCTATAGTATGTAAAACTAAGCACGATTTTAAATTTCAAAATATAGCGAACTCTACAAATCTTCACATCATTCCATGTAGTTCGACTCATAAATTATAAAAATCGGTTCGGTGGTCAATGAGACCATATCGTTTTAATAATTCATTATACAGGGTAATCAAATTTGTTAAGTAAAAAAATGAATGATTGCCATTTAATGTAATCTAGTGATCGCCTCCTGATCGAAATTCGATCAAATTTTTGTTGATCTGGGACCAAGAAGTTTAAAAACATTTTATAATTTAAACATCTGTGTTCTTTCTGCTTTTCTATCAGTTGTGTTTACAGCAACTTTCTAATGATTCAAACAATTCTCATTCCCCCATAAGATTAACATTTAAACTTCGTAAGCTTGTGGGGCGTAGCCCTGGAGTCCGGTGTGAATTAGAATGGAATTCTGCTCATCTACAGGAATATACCTTTCTAACGGTATGCGCAGATTTCTCCTAAGATGCACACGAGCTGAGAAAAAAGGAGGAAAAGAAAAATGCTGCCTATTTGTATATAGATATATTCCTCGGATTGGTAATGGGAAATGAAAAATCAAGTAGTAAAATAGTTACAATGAAAATAAGGATATTGTAAACTCCTTAACTTTTTGTCTTAAAACATGGTTGATCTACTGCTTGGTTCAATGTTTTGACTGTTATTAATTTATAACATTGTGTCCCAGATCACCGTTACACTGCTATTAAGGTTTACATAATTTATTGTAAACAAAACACAGTTGCGGAATTATAGGTAAACAGGTTGCGCTCTATCGTTTTAGAGTCATTACAATTTATAGGGTGTACAACTCCCACTTTTTATTACACTTTTGGATTCTCCATGTAGTTTTAAGACAACTTTACCATTTAATTTGTATCCATAATCCTGATGGTTAATAGATATTGGTGACTTTCCCATAATAATAACATGGAACAATTTTTCAACTCTATCATCACTGAACATTTTTTGGTTAGTCAAACATTTCCACAGCCCAACAATGTCTTAGACTCCCCTTTTAAATATTTTCCCTTCATAAATTATTAGTTTGTTATAAATTATTTGTTTTTTTTTTCCTTAACTTAACAATATAGCAGAGGTTATTAAATCTGCATGGGAAAGTACCACTAATTACGTAATAATCGATATTTTACGAGAGACTATAATTTAAAATTAGGTTCTTCAATATTTTCATGGTTAGACAGTTCTGTTTAATGTAAAATGCCTAGAGATAATAGATGTAAACTCTTTTTCATGTTATAATGGTGGTGAAAAAATTAAATTTTAACCGAAAATTATTTCCGAAGCAGTTTTGATTAGGTTTACCAATTAAATTGTTAATTTTATTAACATTAAGTATAGAATCTAAAAATGACATAAAAGGTGTGGTTTTGTATTTTAAAATTAGCGACTTCTGGTCTGGATAGAATATTTCTGGTACACCCTGTGCATTGATGTTTGTGTCAAGCAATAGAGATTTACCAAAACAGCACAGTTTGTTTTTGTGAAAAAATATATTTTTAAAATTTAAAAGGCGTGTACGTGTGGTCTGGGACACCAGGCATGTATGTAATTGCTGTTATCTAGTTTTAAGAATACGGATAATCAAGTCTCGAGGGGTGACATACATAACCATAATACTAGCAGCAGAGGACGCTTCAACGTACAATATGATAGACTGGAAAACAAAGTCCAGCCACAGAATAATTGGCTTAAATGTTTCATAGGCTGGCCAGGGAAGTCCGCTACCATTTAAAATTGTAAAGACTTTTTTTTTGTTTCTTGTTGAACACCCCTTTCTGCCACTTAAATAAGTTCATTACTTTTTCTCCTTTATAAATTTCAAGGTTATTAAACTCAATGTTATTTAGGCAGTAATATATAAGTTTCAGTTTTGTTTTAATGTCGTTTGTTAAATATTTTGAAATGTCAACTTATTCATTCTCAAAAACAAATTTTCCTAACATACATATTATTTATGTGTTTATTAAAATTGCAAGGTGACAAACTTTCGGGACACCTGATATGTACCCATTTATGTATTGTCTAATATGGGGTGGTTCTTTTTCGAGTTCAATTGTTGTTTGGATTATCATCATACCAATACGGTATAATTTTAATTTTATTAATCACCTATATAAATTTCGAAGTGATTTCCCACGTCACAAAATCTTAGTAATAAGAAAATATATATTAAAATTGATTGTTATTCAACACCACAAAAAATTTTGAAACCGTTGTATAGTCGGAATGATTTTTATGAAAATATTCTTTTTGACATACTTTTCTATTGACATAATAGAAATCATTTTATCTCGTCCCAACTATAATATACGAGTATGTTTTAAAACAATAATAAACAAATAATGAATTTTTATGATTGTTTAATTTTTTACACTGCAAAACTCAGGTAATTATGAATATTTATATTTATTTAGCTCGTATTGTCCTCCTAATCAAAATCCTCATCCACTATCTGATTCGTGTTTCATTGTTTTAGTCCCACCCAGTTAAATGCCAGAACTTTTCCCCAGGGTGCCGTACCACGGCGGGCAGCGGCGGTGTGCCTCTACAGGCCCCAGCTTGATAAAATACCTCCCTCTATAGAACGGGTTTGCATTACAATACGCTGTCTGGAGAAATCACATACGAAATTATAAAATTTAGTTTGTATTTTTCAACCTATTCTTATTTTTATTTTAAATAAATAACTATTTTTTATTGATATACAATTACGTATTATAAATACTAAAGTAACTTAAACGTTTGAGAATATTCTTAGAAAAGAAGAAATTAGCAAAAAAAATGTGATTATGAATATTACAATACTATACGTTAAACAAATTATAAATGTAATTACAAATTTACTAAATAAACGTGCAAAGCAAACAAACTAAAACTTTTAGATTAAGTATAAAAATTATTTTGGGTTATAATACTTTTATTTCTTACAAAGAAAATAATTAGTCTAATATGGTATTCAGAAACAGAGTGTTTTCATACGTTGAGTGTTTCGACAAATTTTATGTAATGAGCATTCTTCTACGAACCTATCAAATATTTATCTACAATGTTAAAAAAAAGGATACTTTACACTCATGAACTTTGCTTTGAAAAAAAAAATGAAATCAAGCGATTTGCTATTTAAGGATGATTGTTTTAGTTACCTGTCGATTCATACACGTTAATTTAATTTTGCTAACCAACTGCCACTATGAAATCAAATAGTTGCAAATACAATTAAGAAAGTTTTAAGATATATACAAGAATACGTTAGACAACCAAAATCATTTTTGTAAGTTAAATTAATATTTACATACTTAATATTAATATTTACATATTACATACTTATGTTTAATTCAGATAGTTGGTGATGTGCATCTATTTATGGTTAGGTATGGGAAAAAGTAATCCTAACATTCTATAAGTTCTATACTTACTACTGGTAATATACTATACCAACGTACTATAATCAAGTAATTTTATACTCTAATGCGAGTAGATTATGCCATGTACGATTGTATGTATAAACTCAGATTTCCATAACTGCTTTAACGATTTTCTTTATAGCTTGCAAATAACTTAGTTCTGAGATAAAAAAATTACATGAGTCTCTATGCTAGGAAAAATCTTATTTCGTCATTAACATGAACAGATTTTCAAAAAATTTTTTAATTGGTCGTGCGAAGTTTAAAATCAAAACAAAAGAGTTGCTGAAAACAGCTGACTCAACTGATAAATCAAGAAACCACGTGCTCCAGTATGAACATGTTATATTTTTCATTTTAGCCAATAAATGAATTAGAATGTGATGCTATAAACAAAATGTATTCGCTTTTTAAAACAGTACAATATAATTTACTTATTCACATTATTCTTAAAATAAGAAATAATAAATACTGGTGATTAAATAAAAGTAAAGGGGAAGAACAACAAAAAAATTTATATGTAAAATTGCAAAATTAAATTTAAAGAAAGATTGGGCAAAAAATTATGAAATCAGCTGTTAAAAGTATAAGTGAAATCCACATGTTACAATTTCAGCCAAATCATACCAGAGTGCACCACTTTTAGGCATACATTAAAACATCTTGAAAGGCGAATAAGCGAAGCAATTGAGCTCATCTTAAAAGGAAAATTAACATTTTAGCGTAGTCTGTAATTAATATTATTATGGCTACAAAGAATTTTTGTATGTTTACCGACCAAATACTTGGTTATTCCCACGTACTAAGTATAAAAACTACTCTACGTACTATATATAAAAATATACTATAAATAAAATATATAAAATAAATATATACATATATTGATATATAAATAAGCGTTGTGGTTAAATACAACGGTCTCTAGAAAATAGTACAAACTATATGATACTTGGCATGCTTTGCGATGCCAACCGAAAAATTGGTTTATTGTTTCCATGACAAAGCTTCAAGAGAGTCTTAAGCCCTAACTTGGGTATATTTTTGTCTTTCCTGGGGTAATACAAAATCTAATGGCTTACAACCATTATACATGAAATTTTTCATATATGTGTACCGAGATTCATGGCAAACGCTCCAGTGGTTTCCGAGTCCATTGATTACAAATACAGGTTGGTTGAAAAGTAACTTGCACCGCCCCCGTCCCCTTTACTTTTTAACTATTTGAGATATTTGAAATCGGTTTGTGGCAACCTTCTTTGATATGGGGGGCTACAATAATGATGGTTGGTTTTAAAATTTTTACCCTTAGGTGTAGTGGGGGTAGAGGGTAGCTCAAAATGTTCAAATAAGAAGTATGGTCGACTTTGATTTCTATTTATAGGTCTTGATCAAACAAAACAATTGACATATAGAAAATAAAAATGGACCACTAATAAAATAGTGCCCTTAAATTATTTAAATCTAACTAACCAGGATTACATTAATAATCTCTTCATTTAAAGAAGTCCATTAAGAAATGGTAAATTAATGTACCTTTTATTTTAGAAAATATTCAAATTTCTCTCCTTGTACCTCCATATAGTAGTACAATATCTGTTCATACGCGTTTCTTACATTTTGGAAAGTTTGATTATTTATTTCGTTTACTACCACAATACAATGCTGTAAGAAGCGGGATATTAAAAGTACTTTTTAGTTGCCATTTTGTTATGAGTGGTCCGATTTTTAATTTTCCTTATGTCAATTGATTTGTTTGATCAAGACCTATAAAATGATATCAAAGTCGACTATACTTCCTATTTAAAAATGTTGATATACCCCATACCCCACTACCCCTAAGGGTAAAAATTTTAAAACTAACCATCATTATTGTAGCCCCTCATACTAAAGAAGGTTGCTGCAAGCATATTTCAAATATCTCAAATAGTTAAAAAGTTAAGGGGAAAGGGGTGCAAGTTACTTTTCAACAACCCTGAATATATTATTTGTACAGTTCCCACGAAGGTGGGCTAAGTCCTGAAACATAAAGATGTAGTCATAAAAATAAAAGATAAATCCTGAAAGGGTGCTCTTGTAGATAATATGTATTATACAACTTATATTTGTACATATATATAGTACATAAAATATGCTATATTTCCTGTGAAATGCTTGAAAAATAGCTTGATTTATTTTCCAGAACAAAATTGTAAGAAAAACAAAATTTTAATACAGAAAGAAAATAAAAAAAATCAAATTTAACGTATTTATGTACAGTATATTTCTTTGTAAACAAAATTCTTTGTAAATGCATAATCTGATTTTTTAACAATCTCCCTTAATCTTTGCGAGGGATAATTTTAGCTGTAATGTCTTCAAGTAAAATTATTCATTTTGCACAAATTATGCATTTTTATAAAACAGTGATAAAAGGCAGCCAAAACCTGCGAACAAAATACTATAAACTTATAATTAAAACTGTTTTTAATATATTTCTTATAAAAAACATTTTATTTTTCATAGCACCATAAATCTAAAAAATCAATTGTGGATCTTAAACGGTCAATATGGATCGCGATATTTGGATTGTGATCCTGGAAATTCTAAATGGTGAAAAAATCGACTAAAGTAGACGGTGACATTCTGAAAGAGAATTATATTTCCTACAAATTGCTGGTCAGTGCAAAGACAGTGTGGTCAAATGTAAAGTGTATAAGGCTTACGTCTTGTTCAAGACAAGCTCGTTCGCACCGCTCACTCACCTCCACGACAAGCTCGTTCGCTTTGCTCACTCTCCTTTTAGACTGTTTCAATTTAGGCCTGCGGGTGTAGCACTCTGCGTCTATATGCAGGATATTCTTATCTTGTTACAGTGGGTTTTTACTCACGGTGGATAGATGTCTTCAAATTGAAAAACAAAAGTAGTACGTCTCTAATCGAAAAGTTCAAAGAGCTATTCTGTCGAAATGGAATCCCAAAATATCTTATAGCCGATAATCAACCATTTAATAGTTATGTAATGAAAAAATTTTCTCAACAGTGGAATTTCGACATCATTACATCTTGTCCTCACTATCCAAAGAACAATGGATTATCGGAGAAAGCAGTTGGTATTGTAAAGAATATGATTAAAAA
Source organism: Neoaliturus tenellus (assembly GCA_030545055.2). Lineage (NCBI taxonomy): Eukaryota > Metazoa > Arthropoda > Insecta > Hemiptera > Cicadellidae > Neoaliturus > Neoaliturus tenellus. The sequence continues at coordinate 72,604,936 of CM061536.1, read as the reverse complement.
ATGTACTGAAATCAATCAGAATTTTGGACTCTGCCTTTTGAATTACAGAAACTCACCGGTGGCAAATCTGGGTTACACTCCATCTCAACTTCTAAACAGTAGACACTTACGATCTAAATTACCTATACCCGAAAATCATCTTCAGCCTAAAACGGTCCCTCAAGCTGTATACAACGAGATGATGAAAAATAAGGAATATCAACAAGAGTGGTACAACAAAACAGCTCAAAAGACAGAAGATGAATTCCAGGAAGAAGAAGAGGTGTATGTCCAGGATGTAAAAACAAAATTTCGGAGTCCTGCCCTTATAGTAAAAAAGTTAAGTGAACCTAGGTCTTATTTTGTTAAAACAATAAGCAATAACAGTATTTTAAGAAGAAACTCGCATTACATCAAGAAAAAACATCCTGAATGTAGAATAAATGAAAGACAGTCCAAAATAGATGAATATCATTTTAAGCAGCCAAATATGAAAAATGACTTTAAAAGTGTCAGAAGATCATCGAGGATTCCAAAAAGCCCAAACAGATTTTATTAAAAGAACGAAAAAAAGGGAGATGTTTCATATGGTTTAATTGTGTTTATTGTTGATTAAAAATCATATGTTTAGATTAGTTGTTTATAAATAGATGAAATGGTAAACATCTATATCTATAAAAGGCAAAGCCCTCACTCACTCACTGACTCACTCATCACTAATTCTCCAACTTTCCGACTAGCTACAGTACTGAAATTTTGTATACTCATTCTTTAGGCTTAAAATAGGAAAGTCTGACTATTTTCATATTAATGTTCACCAAGGGCTACGCCCTAGACGTCCTCAAAGTTACCATGTTATTCTTATGGGAGGAACATTTTTGTATTCTAACACATGATAATGGAAATTGAATTAGGTTTGTTTACATCTGCCACATGACGATTCATTAAAAAAAATGCTTATAAGCATAGAAGTAACCAGGTGTGAGATAATGTTTATTTATGTTTGTCATTGTCAAGATTAGAGTGATGTACTAATACTTTTAGTGTGGTGTACTTTTGTTGTATTAAGTGCAGTATACTTTATTCCATATTTTATTACTATATACATTTTTACTGTTCATAGGTACTAACAAACAGTTATGCAAATATAGTTTTTGAAGCACTTAAGAGCTCCGCCACACTGGATTTCAAAACTACTTTAGGGCATTCGCGGGGTTGAAATTTTTGACATGGACGTTCCTCTTTGCTCATGGGTGCTCACTAAGAAACTGTTTTACCATTATAGTTTTCGAAATTGTTTAGTGCTCTACCTCAAAAAAGCTGACAATTAATGTATAGCCTACGTGTTGAAATTTGAGAAGGACGATTCTCTTAGCTCATAGGTACTATCTATCTAATCTAAGAAAAGTTCTGCAAATATCGTTTTAAAGCCCTTTAGGTCTCCGCCCCACTGGACTTTCAAATTACTCTAGGGCCCACGGGGTTAAAATATGATGGAGGATTCCCTTTGCTCATGGGTACTCACTAAGAAAAGGGTTTGCAAATATAGTTTTTAAAGCACTTTACGGCTCTACCCCACTGGATTTCAAAATTACATTAGGGCCTTCGCGTTGTTGGAATTTGACATGGACATTCCTCTTTGCTCATAGGAAGGATGCTCACTAAGAAAAGGTTTTTCAAATATATATTTTGAAATTATTTAGGGCTCCGTCCCACAAGTCTTAAAAATTACTCTGGGCCCGCGGGGTTGAAAGTTGACATGGACGTTCCTCTTTGCTCATAGTTGCTCACTAAAAAACAATTTAGCAAATTTACTTTAGAGCTCCACCCCACAGAACCTCAAAATTACCATATATGTTAAGGGATTAAAATCTAATGTGGATGCTCCATTTTGCAAATAGGTTCTCACTTAGAAATGGGTTTTTAAATACAGTTTTAGAAGTTCTTTAGGGCTCTGCCCCATAGAAGTACAAAATTAATCCAGGGCTTCCACCCACAAATCCTCAAAATTGCCATAAATCCTACGGTGTGGAAATTAAACGTTTATGTTCCGTTTTGCTAATAGGTGTTTACTAAGAAACAGTTTTAGATATATTATAGTTTTCATGTTCTTTAGGGCTCAGCCCTACGTGATTTTAAAATGACTGTAGGGCCTACGGGGTTGAAATTTTACATGGTTGTTCTTTTTTGCTCAATGGTTCTCATTAAGAAAATGTTTTGCAAAGTTCCCTCAGAGCACAACACACAGTTGTTGTTTCAATGTCATACTTAAGGAAAAAGATTTTGTTGCTCTTTTAAAAATTTTATTACCTAAAAAATAAATTCAATCACGGGCGAAGCCGTGACGGGAAACAGCTAGTTGTTACTAAAATTATTTGAATAGTAAAAGTGCTTTTAAAATGAATAAAATAGTGGTTTTCATCACTAGGAGCAAAAGTGGGTCGTTTTAGTGCGCAATCGTGTTTTAAAAACGAGGCGCAGCCGAGTTTTTAAAAACGATTAAGCATCAAAAAGACACTTTTGCTCTGAGTGATGGACAACGTTTTTTTTATCATAATGCGAAACTTAGACTTTTGACAGTTAAAAATAATAACTATAAAGTTTTATTTTCGAGGTTATATTTACAAAGTAAGTAATATGCATTGTTTATATTTCTGTTATTTAAAAACAATACTTTTCATAACGTTTGAATTTCAAAGTTCTGCACATCAACATAAATAAATCAATAGTAAAATACTTGGCAAACAGCTGACTTTTCAGTACTAGGACCTAAAAAAATCTCCAGAGGATTTTTCAGTCCTAGGACAGAAGAGAATCGGTTTTGGTACTATTGAGAGAACAAAAAACTGGCTGATTTCGTGCAGAATGATAAAAAACCTTTTATACTTTTAAACATAAGGTATTTCTAATTTTACCAACACTACGAAAAATTGCTAATTAATTTTATAATAAATTGAAATACCCTAAAATTGTATATGATTTAAAATGTTATTCTATGTAATAAGCATTTTTATATAAGTGAGGTTATTTATTTGGATTGTAGTTTAAAAACTGACTATTTGTGGATAGCATAGGCTTGTGAAGAAGTAAAATTGGGAATACACAGAACAGTCGCAATGACGAATTTATTTAAGACACGAGCAAGATGAAATTCCATGAAGGATAAGTTATAGAGAAATGATAATGAATTTAGTGGCTGTTCAAAAGACTTTGGGAATCAAAGTGCACTAGATACAAGTGATTGTTAAACACTTGAGATGACTAGAAGAGCAAAGAGTGTAACTTCAAATGAACCAATTGTTCACCGTTTACCAGATTTTCTTTTGTTTCACAGGAAAAGTGCCGCCTGTTGCGTATGTTTTGTCAAGGAAGATCACTGAACACCACGACAAGGTGGTGGAGAAGGTATGCAGTTTGGGGGTGACTAACGGGGCCCCCATCACCTCTTGCCTCCCTTGCGACTGTTCAGAGAAGAAACATTAGCCCCATCGCTTGGCTGTGGAGGTTCAAGGGTCGGATACAATAAGAGAAAGTAAACATGTCAAACTGTATTGTATTGTGTGAAAATTGTTTATCCTGTATTGATACCCTAATAGCTAAATGACCGTGCTCTGCAATGGTAAAGGTTCTTATGCCAAAAGTGAGTTTATCCATAATTTACTCTTCCATGCTAAATGCTAACTACATTGCCCGGAAATTTGAGTTGCTATAGTATGTAAAACTAAGCACGATTTTAAATTTCAAAATATAGCGAACTCTACAAATCTTCACATCATTCCATGTAGTTCGACTCATAAATTATAAAAATCGGTTCGGTGGTCAATGAGACCATATCGTTTTAATAATTCATTATACAGGGTAATCAAATTTGTTAAGTAAAAAAATGAATGATTGCCATTTAATGTAATCTAGTGATCGCCTCCTGATCGAAATTCGATCAAATTTTTGTTGATCTGGGACCAAGAAGTTTAAAAACATTTTATAATTTAAACATCTGTGTTCTTTCTGCTTTTCTATCAGTTGTGTTTACAGCAACTTTCTAATGATTCAAACAATTCTCATTCCCCCATAAGATTAACATTTAAACTTCGTAAGCTTGTGGGGCGTAGCCCTGGAGTCCGGTGTGAATTAGAATGGAATTCTGCTCATCTACAGGAATATACCTTTCTAACGGTATGCGCAGATTTCTCCTAAGATGCACACGAGCTGAGAAAAAAGGAGGAAAAGAAAAATGCTGCCTATTTGTATATAGATATATTCCTCGGATTGGTAATGGGAAATGAAAAATCAAGTAGTAAAATAGTTACAATGAAAATAAGGATATTGTAAACTCCTTAACTTTTTGTCTTAAAACATGGTTGATCTACTGCTTGGTTCAATGTTTTGACTGTTATTAATTTATAACATTGTGTCCCAGATCACCGTTACACTGCTATTAAGGTTTACATAATTTATTGTAAACAAAACACAGTTGCGGAATTATAGGTAAACAGGTTGCGCTCTATCGTTTTAGAGTCATTACAATTTATAGGGTGTACAACTCCCACTTTTTATTACACTTTTGGATTCTCCATGTAGTTTTAAGACAACTTTACCATTTAATTTGTATCCATAATCCTGATGGTTAATAGATATTGGTGACTTTCCCATAATAATAACATGGAACAATTTTTCAACTCTATCATCACTGAACATTTTTTGGTTAGTCAAACATTTCCACAGCCCAACAATGTCTTAGACTCCCCTTTTAAATATTTTCCCTTCATAAATTATTAGTTTGTTATAAATTATTTGTTTTTTTTTTCCTTAACTTAACAATATAGCAGAGGTTATTAAATCTGCATGGGAAAGTACCACTAATTACGTAATAATCGATATTTTACGAGAGACTATAATTTAAAATTAGGTTCTTCAATATTTTCATGGTTAGACAGTTCTGTTTAATGTAAAATGCCTAGAGATAATAGATGTAAACTCTTTTTCATGTTATAATGGTGGTGAAAAAATTAAATTTTAACCGAAAATTATTTCCGAAGCAGTTTTGATTAGGTTTACCAATTAAATTGTTAATTTTATTAACATTAAGTATAGAATCTAAAAATGACATAAAAGGTGTGGTTTTGTATTTTAAAATTAGCGACTTCTGGTCTGGATAGAATATTTCTGGTACACCCTGTGCATTGATGTTTGTGTCAAGCAATAGAGATTTACCAAAACAGCACAGTTTGTTTTTGTGAAAAAATATATTTTTAAAATTTAAAAGGCGTGTACGTGTGGTCTGGGACACCAGGCATGTATGTAATTGCTGTTATCTAGTTTTAAGAATACGGATAATCAAGTCTCGAGGGGTGACATACATAACCATAATACTAGCAGCAGAGGACGCTTCAACGTACAATATGATAGACTGGAAAACAAAGTCCAGCCACAGAATAATTGGCTTAAATGTTTCATAGGCTGGCCAGGGAAGTCCGCTACCATTTAAAATTGTAAAGACTTTTTTTTTGTTTCTTGTTGAACACCCCTTTCTGCCACTTAAATAAGTTCATTACTTTTTCTCCTTTATAAATTTCAAGGTTATTAAACTCAATGTTATTCAGGCAGTAATATATAAGTTTCAGTCTTGTTTTAATGTCGTTTGTTAAATATTTTGAAATGTCAACTTATTCATTCTCAAAAACAAATTTTCCTAACATACATATTATTTATGTGTTTATTAAAATTGCAAGGTGACAAACTTTCGGGACACCTGATATGTACCCATTTATGTATTGTCTAATACGGGGTGGTTCTTTTTCGAGTTCAATTGTTGTTTAGATTATCATCATACCAATACGGTATAATTTTAATTTTATTAATCACCTATATAAATTTCGAAGTGATTTCCCACGTCACAAAATCTTAGTAATAAGAAAATATATATTAAAATTGATTGTTATTCAACACCACAAAAAATTTTGAAACCGTTGTATAGTCGGAATGATTTTTATGAAAATATTCTTTTTGACATACTTTTCTATTGACATAATAGAAATCATTTTATCTCGTCCCAACTATAATATACGAGTATGTTTTGAAACAATAATAAACAAATAATGAATTTTTATGATTGTTTAATTTTTTACACTGCAAAACTAAGGTAATTATGAATATTTATATTTATTTAGCTCGTATTGTCCTCCTAATCAAAATCCTCATCCACTATCTGATTCGTGTTTCATTGTTTTAGTCCCACCCAGTTAAATGCCAGAACATTTCCCCAGGGTGCCGTACCATGGCGGGCAGCGGCGGTGTGCCTCTACAGGCCCCAGCTTGATAAAATACCTCCCTCTATAGAACGGGTTTGCATTACAATACGCTGTCTGGAGAAATCACATACGAAATTATAAAATTTAGTTTGTATTTTTCAACCTATTCTTATTTTTATTTTAAATAAATAACTATTTTTTATTGATATACAATTACGTATTATAAATACTAAAGTAACTTAAACGTTTGAGAATATTCTTAGAAAAGAAGAAATTAGTAAAAAAAATTGTGATTATGAATATTACAATACTATATGTTAAACAAATTATAAATGTAATTACAGTACAAATTTACTAAATAAACGTGCAAAGCAAACAAACTAAAACTTTTAGATTAAGTATAAAAATTATTTTGGGTTATAATACTTTTATTTCTTACAAAGAAAATAATTAGTCTAATATGGTATTCAGAAACAGAGTGTTTTCATACGTTGAGTGTTTCGACAAATTTTATGTAATGAGCATTCTTCTACGAACCTATCAAATATTTATCTACAATGTTAACAAAAAGGATACTTTACACTCATGAACTTTGCTTTGAAAAAAATGAAATCAAGCGATTTGTTATTTAAGGATGATTGTTTTAGTTACCTGTCGATTCATACACGTTAATTTAATTTTGCTAACCAACTGCCACTATGAAATCAAATAGTTGCAAATACAATTAAGAAAGTTTTAAGATATATACAAGAACTCGCCTACGGCTCGATGGGGGCTCCGCCCCCATGCCCCCTTAGGGGGTTGCCCTGAATTCGTTAATTTTTCTAAGTCTTAAGAACTGAACAGGCTAGTTGAGGTCTCCACCCCAACTCTATACTTATCTTCTCTGACTTAGTTTAATAGTTCAGGAAATCTAAAGCATTTAAGATATTCTCTTGATATTTAAAGTTCAAATTGATACTTTTGTTTTATATTTTATATTTAATGCTCAGGGTATGTGTGTGTAGCTAAATTACATTCATCTAAGTGTCATAACAATAAATAAAAAAATATTAAAATAACTCAATTTTTGTGAAAGAATATTGAAAATACGCCCCTTTTGGGGCGAAGAGAGTGAAATGCTACAAAATCTTAAGGCCCACCTTATAGAGATATCTAAAAAGAATATAATGCTGAAAAAAATATATCGGTATGGCCATATCTTTACCGGGTTCAACAAAATCACCAAAAACTGTACATATAAAGGTTAATAATTTAGTTTTTTTTCAGTTTGTTTACTAATCTTGGATTGAAATCGGCAAATGGCTGCTACTATAGTAAGAAATAGTGTGTATAGTAGTGTATATTCATAGTATACACAAAATTTGAGGCATGCATGTGTCATAAAAGTAAACGATAAATATTGAAATAGAGCAATTTTAGTGAAAGAATTACGATATTGTGAAAGTACGCCCCTCTTTACGAGTGAAGAAGGTGAGATACGGCAAAATTGCATAGGACCGAACTTGTAGAGCGGCAAAAATTGAATATAATACTAACAAAACAAATATCAATATTGAAGTATATTTGGCAGAATAAATTAATTTACAACACTTTACACGAAAAAATGTTAAGAATTTTGTGTTTTAAAAAGAATTTTAGACTTAATTATAATTGAAATTGGTCAATGGCTGCCGCTATGGTAAGATCTATTTGAGGTCATAATATGTACTAAAGTTCAAGCATCCGTGTGCAATATTAGTAAATAAAAAATATTAAAATAGCGAGATTTTGGTGAAAAAATTGGAAATGTTGAAAGTAAGCCCCTTTTTAAGGGTGAAGGGAGTGAGATACGGCAAAATTTCACAGGACTAAACTTGTAGAGTGTCTAATTCCTGACCATGAATTATACCTCAGATTCGAGATAGAACCTCTCGTTCAAAAGTTACAGCGTATTTAGAAAATGCCTTACATGGTGTAGATTTTACCATACAAAATTTTAGGGGGTTAAAATTTGAAAACTCAATGTTTTGCGATTTCCCCTTTGTATTAACCATACAAACTACGTGTGTACCAAATTTCAAGTTTCTAGCTCATCCGGACCAAAAATTACGATTTCTCTATTGTTCCAGAACCGGCAAAATCCCACTACTTATGTTCAAAAATCCGGAAAAAGTGAAAAATGTATTTTGTGAGTAAACGAGAGGAGATACGGTGAAATATGTAAAGATAAAAATTTTAGATATTTAACAGATCTATCAAAATTGTTATGTAAAAGTTTTTGTAGAACAAACCGTTTAGTCACTAGAGCCCGAAAACCGAAAACGGGGTTTCATTAAAAACGCTCTGGAGGCTTAACGGTGCGAGATGTGATAAAAAGTCACAGGACCAAAGTTGTAGATAATTAAATTCCCTATCGTAGTATTGTTCTCTGATTTTAGATAGGACGAAGCGTTTGGCCGCTAGAGCCAAAAAACTAAAATTAAAATTTCGGAAGTCCGCCATTTTGAATTTTTTTTAGTAGGTTAAAACAACAAATTTGCAAGTTTAAGATTTTATCCTTAGCATTGACCATTCAGGCTAGACGTATGCCAAATTTCAAGTCTCTAGCTTAAATAGTTACGTCAGAACTTCGTATCCCATATAAGTGAGTGAGTGAGTTACACATGGGGCCGTATATATTATAGATACGTTAGACAACCAAAATCATTTTTGTAAGTTAAATTAATATTTACATACTTAATATTAATATTTACATATTACATACTTATGTTTAATTCAGATAGTTGGTGATGTGCATCTATTTATGGTTAGGTATGGGAAAAAGTAATCCTAACATTCTATAAGTAGTACTATACTTACTACTGGTAATATACTATACCAACGTACTATAATCAAGTAATTTTATACTCTAATGCGAGTAGATTATGCCATGTACGATTGTATGTATAAACTCAGATTTCCATAACTGCTTTAACGATTTTCTTTATAGCTTGCAAATAACTTAGTTCTGAGATAAAAAAATTACATGACTCTATGCTAGGAAAAATCTTATTTCGTCATTAACATGAACAGATTTTCAAAAAATTTTTTAATTGGTCGTGCGAAGTTTAAAGTCAAAACAAAAGAGTTGCTGAAAACAGCTGACTCAACTGATAAATCAAGAAACCACGTGCTCCAGTATGAACATGTTATATTTTTCATTTTAGCCAATAAATGAATTAGAATGTGATGCTATAAACAAAATGTATTCGCTTTTTAAAACAGTACAATATAATTTACTTATTCACATTATTCTTAAAATAAGAAATAATAAATACTGGTGATTAAATAAAAGTAAAGGGGAAGAACAACAAAAAAATTTATATGTAAAATTGCAAAATTAAATTTAAAGAAAGATTGGGCAAAAAATTATGAAATCAGCTGTTAAAAGTATAAGTGAAATCCACATGTTACAATTTCAGCCAAATCATACCAGAGTGCACCACTTTTAGGCATACATTAAAACATCTTGAAAGGCGAATAAGCGAAGCAATTGAGCTCATCTTAAAAGGAAAATTAACATTTTAGCGTAGTCTGTAATTAATATTATTATGGCTACAAAGAATTTTTGTATGTTTACCGACCAAATACTTGGTTATTCCCACGTACTAAGTATAAAAACTACTCTACGTACTATATATAAAAATATACTATAAATAAAATATATAAAATAAATATATACATATATTGATATATAAATAAGCGTTGTGGTTAAATACAACGGTCTCTAGAAAATAGTACAAACTATATGATACTTGGCATGCTTTGCGATGCCAACCGAAAAATTGGTTTATTGTTTCCATGACAAAGCTTCAAGAGAGTCTTAAGCCCTAACTTGGGTATATTTTTGTCTTTCCTGGGGTAATACAAAATCTAATGGCTTACAACCATTATACATGAAATTTTTCATATATGTGTACCGAGATTCATGGCAAACGCTCCAGTGGTTTCCGAGTCCATTGATTACAAATACAGGTTGGTTGAAAAGTAACTTGCACCGCCCCCGTCCCCTTTACTTTTTAACTATTTGAGATATTTGAAATCGGTTTGTGGCAACCTTCTTTGATATGGGGGGCTACAATAATGATGGTTGGTTTTAAAATTTTTACCCTTAGGTGTAGTGGGGGTAGAGGGTAGCTCAAAATGTTCAAATAAGAAGTATGGTCGACTTTGATTTCTATTTATAGGTCTTGATCAAACAAAACAATTGACATATAGAAAATAAAAATGGACCACTAATAAAATAGTGCCCTTAAATTATTTAAATCTAACTAACCAGGATTACATTAATAATCTCTTCATTTAAAGAAGTCCATTAAGAAATGGTAAATTAATGTACCTTTTATTTTAGAAAATATTCAAATTTCTCTCCTTGTACCTCCATATAGTAGTACAATATCTGTTCATACGCGTTTCTTACATTTTGGAAAGTTTGATTATTTATTTCGTTTACTACCACAATACAATGCTGTAAGAAGCGGGATATTAAAAGTACTTTTTAGTTGCCATTTTGTTATGAGTGGTCCGATTTTTAATTTTCCTTATGTCAATTGATTTGTTTGATCAAGACCTATAAAATGATATCAAAGTCGACTATACTTCCTATTTAAAAATGTTGATATACCCCATACCCCACTACCCCTAAGGGTAAAAATTTTAAAACTAACCATCATTATTGTAGCCCCTCATACTAAAGAAGGTTGCTGCAAGCATATTTCAAATATCTCAAATAGTTAAAAAGTTAAGGGGAAAGGGGTGCAAGTTACTTTTCAACAACCCTGAATATATTATTTGTACAGTTCCCACGAAGGTGGGCTAAGTCCTGAAACATAAAGATGTAGTCATAAAAATAAAAGATAAATCCTGAAAGGGTGCTCTTGTAGATAATATGTATTATACAACTTATATTTGTACATATATATAGTACATAAAATATGCTATATTTCCTGTGAAATGCTTGAAAAATAGCTTGATTTATTTTCCAGAACAAAATTGTAAGAAAAACAAAATTTTAATACAGAAAGAAAATAAAAAAAATCAAATTTAACGTATTTATGTACAGTATATTTCTTTGTAAACAAAATTCTTTGTAAATGCATAATCTGATTTTTTAACAATCTCCCTTAATCTTTGCGAGGGATAATTTTAGCTGTAATGTCTTCAAGTAAAATTATTCATTTTGCACAAATTATGCATTTTTATAAAACAGTGATAAAAGGCAGCCAAAACCTGCGAACAAAATACTATAAACTTATAATTAAAACTGTTTTTAATATATTTCTTATAAAAAACATTTTATTTTTCATAGCACCATAAATCTAAAAAATCAATTGTGGATCTTAAACGGTCAATATGGATCGCGATATTTGGATTGTGATCCTGGAAATTCTAAATGGTGAAAAAATCGACTAAAGTAGACGGTGACATTCTGAAAGAGAATTATATTTCCTACAAATTGCTGGTCAGTGCAAAGACAGTGTGGTCAAATGTAAAGTGTATAAGGCTTACGTCTTGTTCAAGACAAGCTCGTTCGCACCGCTCACTCGCCTCCACGACAAGCTCGTTCGCTTTGCTCACTCTCCTTTTAGACTGTTTCAATTTAGGCCTGCGGGTGTAGCACTCTGCGTCTATATATAACATGTAGATTCTGTATCATGTTGATTCTAATAAATTAATTTACAGCTTTTTCACATTTTTTACTAATGCTTTTGTTTTTAAATTATTTAAATACAAGTTTAGAAATAATTGTTTTACACTTAAACATGACTTTTATTTATCTAAATATATCAGCAGAATGAAGAAAATTAAAAAATTACAAATAATTTTTATCATACAGTAGTGCTATTTACAATTTATTAACTTGCTGCCATGCAAAACCGCATTTTTGTACACGTGATCTGCACATTGACAGTTGAGTAAGCTGTTATTATTTCTTTATTTTGATTTTTAACTCCATAAGAATAATGTTAAAATTTAAAAATTCCAATAAAGATTATAAAGAAATATAGAGACTCGCCTACGGCTCGAAGGGGGCTCCGCCCCCATGCCCCCTAGAACCCCTAGGTATTGGTTTCATCGCACTTGTTAATTATTTTTAATAGAATAAAGTACTAGGGCTATGTCCCACTGCCCACCTACGTTGCCCTGAATAAACAGAACAACAATCAAAACTCAAAATTTGTCTTATGGCTGGCTACAAATCCCTTAAAATGTAAAATGTTTAAAATTATCTTTATTTTAACTACATTTAAAATATGTAGGCCTGTTTGAAAGGCGAAGCTAAATGTTGGAGAACAATAATAAAAAGAATAAAATAATTCTATACACGAATGGTTAAAGTTTCCATTTAAAACTAAATAAAGAAGTTTAAACAGTTAAGACGCCCTGCCCCCCTCAAAAAATATTCCTACTATTAGTAAGTAGAATTATCGTTACGGAGGGATGTTAATTATTTCGTAAAAAGGCAAATAGTACATAAAATACATTAAAATTGCACCATTTTTGAGAATGAAATTCGAAATTTTCAAAGTACACTTTTTTAAGAGTAAAGGTAATGGAGTTACGGCAAAATGTCATAGGGCCTAACATATAGAGCGTCTAAAAAAGAATGTAATAGCAGTAAAAATAAAAATATAGCTGTATATTTACCAGATTAAACTAAAATGTAAATACTATACATGAAAAAATAAATATTCTGTTTAAAGTTTCGTGTTTTGGTTTTTTTTAGCTAAACTTTCATTGAAATTGACCAATTGCTGCCGCTATGGTAGGACCTAGTCAAGGCCATAATATTTACTAAATTTCAAACATCCATGTGTCATAATAGTAGATAAAAATATTAAAATAGCGCAATTATTGTGAAAGATTTCTGAAATTTTGAAAGGACGCCCCTTTTAAGGGCGAAGGGGATGAGATGCTACAAAATCTCAAAGTTCCGAGATTGTGGAGCATCTAAAAAGAATATAATTCTGACAAAACATATATTGGCATTGCAGTATTTTTACCGGGGTAACAAATTCACACACAAAAATACATGAAAAATGCTAAGAACTTCGTGTTTTAACAGTTTTAGAGCTAATCTTAGATTGAAATGGCCAATGGGTGCTCCTAGAGTAAGACCTATATAATGGTTATAATATTTTAAAAATATTTTAGGCATCTATGTGCTATAACAGTAAACGCATTTGATATATTAAAATAGAGCAGGTTTTTTTTAGAATTTCGATATTGTTACAGTACGCCCTTTTTTAAGGGTGAAGGGGGTGAGATAGGGCACAATTGCATACAACCGAACTTTTAGAGGGTCTCAATAGTAGTTTTCATCACTAGGAGCAAAAGTGGGTCTTTTTGGTGCGCAATCGTGTTTTAAAAACGAGGCGCAGCCGAGTTTTTAAAAACGATTAAGCATCAAAAAGACACTTTTGCTCCTAGTGATGAACAACGTTTTTTTTATCATAATGCGAAATTAGACTTGTGATCATTAAAAATTATAACTATAGAGATGTAATTTTCGAGGTTATATTTACAAAGTTAGTAATATGCAGTGTTTACATTTATGTTATTTACAAACAATGCTCTTTATAACGTTTGAATTTAAAAATTCTGCTCCTCAACATTAATAAATGAATAATAATATACATAGCAAACAGCTGACTTTTCAGTACTAGGACCTAAAAAATTCTCCAGATGATTTTTCAGTCCTAGGACAATAAAGAATCGGTTTTGGTACAGTTGAGAGAACAAAAAACAGGCTGATTTCGTGCAGAATGATAAAAATAGAATATAATAATGGCCAGACATGTATCGATATACCAGTAATATTTACCAGGATTCACTGAATTACAAAAACTACGCATGAAAAACTTTAAGAATTCCGTGTTTTTACAATTTTTAGGACTAAACTTAGAAGGATATTGATCAATGGCTGCTCTTGTAGTAAGAACTAGTCACAATGTTAAAATATCTACTAATTTTCAGGCCCCTTTGTGTCATTAGAGTAAATTAAACATATTGAAATAGAACATTTTTACGAAAGAAATTCAAAATTTTTTAAGTACGCCCCTTTTTATGGGTGTTGGGGGTGAGATACGGTAAAAATGCGAAGGACTAAGATTTAGAGCTTCTAAAATGAAATATAATACTGGCAAAACATATATCAATATTGCAGTAGGCCTATGTGTGACAGAAAAAAGTAATTTACAAACACTTTCCAAGTAAAGATTTCAGAATTGCGAGTTTTTTCCTATTTTTTGGACTTAACTTTGATTAAAACTGAAGAATTCTTCCCACTATGGTAAGACCTAGTTAAGGCCATAATATGTACTAAATTTCTGGCACTTGTTTTTCATAATTTGAAATAAAAAATATTGAAATAATGAAATCTTTGTTGAAGAACTTTGAAATTTTCAAAGTACGCCCCTTTTTAAGGGGAAGGGGATGAGATATGCCAAAATGTTAAAGGACCAAACTTGAAGAGGGTCTATAATGGAACATAAAAATTTTAAAATGTATATCGATATAGCAGTATATTTACCGGGTTAAAGTGAATTACAAACACTTTACATAAACATTTTTAAAGGATATTGGGTTGTTATTTATTTATTTATTTTTATTAAACTTTGATTGAAATTGGCAATCTGCTACTACTAAAGAAATAACTGGTTAATGTAATAATATGTACAGAATTTCACGCATCTATATTTTATATAAGTAAATATAGAATATATAAATAGTGCAATTTTTGTGAAAAGATTTTGATAGTTTGAAAGTAAGTCATTTTAGACGGTGAAGGGAATGAGATACGACAAAACGTCATAGTAGTGAACTTGTAGAGCGTCTAATTCCTGACCGGGACTTATCCCTCAGATTCGAGATAAGACTCCTCGCTCAAACGTTACAGCAAAAACAAAAAACCCTTACAAATTCAAATTACCGATCTCCACCCTTTTAATTTTTTTATTGGGTTAAAATTAAAAAAAAAATGATGTTTGCAATTTGTCTGTTGTATTGACCATACAACAGAAACAACATCTATTACAACAGAAACAACGTAGCCTACATAAAAAATTTAATGTTGGTGTTTACATGCTTACATGTTTACATGTTTAATGTTGGTGTTACACATGCGGCTGTATAATTATAGAGATAATTTTTTTGTGGCATAGAGACATGTATTTATATTAAAGTTATTTAAAAAGTCTGAAGAAAATTGTTCGAGTCGTTCTTGAGACCCATGTGCAAACATACCTACATAGTACCTACATACATTCATACATACATACATAAAATAGAGTACACCTTACACGTATTAGAGTATAGGATATCTCAAATTCGGTAGTTTTTCACAGTTATAAATTCGGAAGTTGTCAAGATTTTTGCACATAACTTTTAAGTGACGAGAAAAATAGGCCAAATTTGATGGTAATATTCTGAAAGAGGATAAAATTTCCTCCGATATACGACTACACATTTCTTGAGAATAGTCAATAAAGGCCAAAATTTGCCTCCAAGTAAAAAATGTAAAACCCCCGTATTTATTCTGGAAAATACGGTTTCCTTTATTTTCACCATAAATAATAACAAAAACAAAGTTTCATAATAATTTGCAAATCGTTGGGGATGACAGAGCTCTCCGATGATCCTTTAATTAATAAAATCCAGTACAACTTAAGATTTTTTTTGTCTACGGAGCTTTAAAACTGAATTATATAAAAATATATATGAGTACACATACTATAATTAATTACTATAAGTTCTAATTACTAATATGTATACAATAGGTTTGCAAGTATGGTAAGTATACTTAAGTATGCATACTTTGTTAAGTATGCTGACAACTAACTCACACCATGCAGTCATAAACGCTGATCTAGACACGGTGCTATTCTTACATTTGCTCTAACGGCTTTTGCACTATGCTCAATTTCATACTACTGTAATAATTTCTTGGAACTAATGAAACAATGCGCAGAAATAAAGAGACTAATATATAAGAATGGTAATTCAAATAACGTGAATAGAGTTTTAAAAGGCAACAGGGTAAGTATTACTTGAGGTAGGCTTATTGATAAGTTGTAAGTACGTAAATTAAAGGGTTATAAGTCGTCAAAAGGTCGTAGTTTACCTTGAGAGATGTTTTGTTTTTAAATACTAATTTAATGCAGTAATGTGTCATGAGCAAATTTTCTGATTGCCACAGTTAAATAATTTAATTGAACTTGAATGTTCCTATAACAGTTTTGCTTTTAATTTGACGTTTAAGTTGTTTAAACACATTTTTTTTTATTTTCCTCTGTAAATTCTGTAGCAGCTAAGCACAATATTTCGTAATCAGTGTGGTACGGATGTTACTTAGAAGCCATTGAGTAGTTAAGGATAACGCTTTCCAGTGTAAAAAAAGAAGAAAAAACATGTCATTAGTAATTATAGTTTGTGTACAAGTAGGATTGATATTCTCATGTAACTTACTATTATAAATTAAAACTAATGTTGCCATAACAATATATTTTGCATGAGGTATTTTCAATAGCTAAAAACATTTTTAGAAGGAATATTGCTTCTACAAACCCTATTTTAATTTTAAATTTGTTATGAATATGTTTCAGTTACCCGGTGCTAAATGACGTAACTCCATGAAATGATAAACTCTAAAATGATTTGAATACTATTTAAATAAATACACAATAGGTTGTTCTTGCATTTGTTAAAATTTAGTAGTTCCTTGTAGAAGCTGAACATTATAAATTGGATTTTTTTACAAATCACTAATTTATAGAAAATGGGATGGTCCCATAGACACCTTTTTTCATTATCATACATAATTAGTTAAGTAATTTGTCCTAACAAACTAGCACAACAATCCACATTAAAGGGTCTAGTGTAATTACTGTTATACACCGATGATAATTTATCAATCATCATTTTCCATGGAACACAATATGGGAAGGTTGATAATGAAACTGAAGCAAAGAAAGAGTAGGATTATTTGTTTGTTTGAAAAAATAAATATTTTTTTTATACAGAACAATGTTTTATGAGATTTCAAGTTGTAAAGAGTTTCTTGTTTCTCTTTAATTTGCATTCCACTGAGAGGAATTCCGGTCAATTTTATTGTCTTTTCTACATTGCTGAATTCCATATTAATTTATGGATTTTTAACATAGAATATTTTTACTACTAACGTATCCAACGCATTAAACAACTCAATAAGAAGTTAGACATCATGAGAAGATCATTGTGTTACAAGTTATCTTGTTAATCCCTTCGAAATCGTTCAATATTTTATAATCCCTATCTTTTTACACAATCCGAGTGTAGGAATCCGAGAAAGGACGGAAGCGAAACATTTTATTTTTGTACTTTAAATCTATTACTGTATTACAGTCGAAGTAAAATAATTTGTAAAGTGTGTCATAAATTCTATGTGACCATGAGTTAAATTCTTCACTGTGTCCCCTAGAAAGAAAAAAATTATATTTATTTTAAGTTTATAAAAAAAACTATATTCAAATGGAAAGTTAAATTTATTAATATATCATGTTTCAGATGGAACTGATGTACTTTTCATTATTTGTTCTATTTTTCTCCGTTGCTCATGTCACTGGAACCTGTCATGACGACCCTATATACAAGGAATATTCAAAGAAAATCACTACTAAACCTTCAGATGTTTTAAAATGTGTAAGTAAAAATTTTTAAATAATTGCTGAGCAGGGAAACTTTCTAGTATATTTAATCTTTTACAATAGTTTTGTTTCTAAGGCCAACATTGGTAGTGTTATGCTAGTAGTGTCTTTTGGTTACTCCTGGCCCAGTTCAAGGTCAGCGGTTGGAAGTGGCAGGTGTGGGGTTGGAAGTGTGGGGTGGGGGTGACAGTGATGGATTGGTTTGGGAAGTGGGTCAAGGTCATCCGGAGGGGGTTTTAAAAAAGTGGTAGCCGCAGGGGCTCGGTGGGATTTGGGAGGGGTGGGGCGGCGCCGGGGTTGGAGGTTTTAGTTTATTTTTAAAATTAAATCAAAGTCGTGTTCTTGTGCAGAGAGGTGTTGGAGTGTCGTCCACTGGTGAGGGAGTGGTAGACGCCGAAGGTAGTGGCGAAGAGAAGGTAGATGCACAACATGCACAGTACGCATTTGAACAGTTGCAGCAGGCGAACCATCCCTTGTTGATTTTCCGTTTCTAATTGCAGCCTGTTGATCTCTAGTTTGAGTCTGTCCTCTTCCAATTGTGTTTTAAGTGAAAAATCATCCATCATGTTTGTGTGCTTGTTTTAATTTCTGTTGGTGAAACGGGAGCGGTGTTGACGGTCGGAAAGTTGGCGATGAAATGAGAAACGAAGATGAGGACAGGGCTTATTTACTGGAAAGTGGTGGAGGGTTAAGAAAAACAGTTGTGTGTCCGATCAAACGTCATCGTCAGCTGTTGGTGTATGTTTGGATGATGCAGGAGTGAGTTCTAGCAAACCATCTTCATCTTCACTCTTAACTCTATCGCATGTTGGACAACCGTAAACAAGTTCCAAATTCATAGTGATGCAGTGGAATTTGTCTATAATATCTTCTAAAGTTTCCATTAAATCTTTTAAATCATGTCTTGTTATAATTATAAAAGTAGATTTCATATGTGGTAGCGAATCGTTGTTCATCGTACGGGAGTTGGGAAACAAATGGCGAGCGTCAGTCAGCGGCTCGCTTATATGCGGGCAAGGGCGGTGGAGGGGGAAGTGGAGGGGTGGTGGCGTGGTGGGGGAAGTGGAGGGGTGGTGGCGTGGTGGGGGAAGGGTGATATACCCCCATGCGAACCGTTGGCCAGCGCATTTCGCAGCGAAACGCCGTTCGGGTAGGTAGTAGGAGGTGTACTAAGATAACCATTAGTTGTATTTTTAAGTTAGGAATACTAATAATGTTTGTAAATTAAATATTAAATATTAGATTTATATTTAACCAGAGCTTGCATTTCTTGTTCCTCGTCGTTTAATTCAACAATTTTAACACCATTAGTTGTCTGTTCCTCTTCCTCTGCACTTTGCGACGATGAAGACATGGAGGTGCCAGAAGAAGATGATGAGGATTAAAATATTTTGGTAGGATTGACGTATTGCACTGTGATGTTGATCCATCTTAAAGGATAGTTATATCAATGAGTGTGAGTAAGTTTTGGAATAGTTCTTCCATCTCTTCTCTGTCGGTAGTTAAATGTTGAAAGGAAATGAATTTATCATCCATGTTGTTGTCAGTGCGAGTAATGAAATAAGAATGAGAAGCGTATCGAATGATCCGCAGAATATATGTTGTAAAAAATAAGTGGTGGGGGTAATCTCAAGGTCAATCAAATGGAGTTTTAAAAAAGGGCTGCAGTCAGTGACTACAGCTATACATCTGAAGCTTCAACAGGATCAGTAGACCAATCTGATCTGTACTTGCACGCACTTATGATACATGTACAAAAGTCGTCTTTATAATATGCATTGCACTCTCGACAATTGACAAGTTTTTCCGGATGAAATTTGATACACCTCTGGGGACAGCAAGTGTGGAAGTATCGTGATTTATAAATCTTGATGGTTCGCAATTCCGGTGGTGGTAGTTGCTTTGTCTTGCATTTGCAGTAACAGGATCCGAAGAATTCACACTTTGTACAAGCTAATCCGTCTACCATCCATCTTCCTAAATCGGTGCATTTTTGTTCACAACAGTAGCGCGGTGCGTCCTCGTTTTTCTTCTCTTCCATGTTGGCACTTCTAAGTGTTGGCAAGAAATGAAGTTGTATAGTGTAGGAAACCGTGTTTTATAGACTAGGAAAAGTGGTGGGGGGGGGGGGGTAATCTCAAGGTCATCCAAATGGAGTTTTAAAAAAGATCATCTTACAAGTGTAAGATGTATTTATTTAAGATAATGAGTTTTCATCTTCTTTTTCTTTCTTTACATCTTGTTTGTATTTTTCTTTTTCTTCTTTAGCCATAGCGATGAGATCTTCAGTGGATAGTGGATGTACTTCAGGAAATTTTAGAATTAATTTTGGTTGGAATCCCTCTTTAGTTAATACTTGAAGATCGGACGTCATTTGTTCTGCACTTTGATAGTCCTTTCCGTAGATTTTCCCATTAAATTCAATCATCATTCTGTACAACATGGTATTAATAGTTGTTTTCGCTGCGTCAGTTGGAGAGCAAATGATGATTCTGTTAGGTTACACGTTCCTTTTATAGATGCTACAGCGACCACTTGATATTATTTAATATTAGTAATATTTCTGGAACTTAACATTACTTTGAGTAGATGGTGTTGTAGTTGAAGGTTGTGTGGAAACGAATACTTCTTCATTGCAGAACTTTTGTTTAGGAAACATCCTCATGTTGTTAGCGTAAACATCAATATTTAAACGATAACCACCAGCAAGTAACACTCGCAGTTCATTAGTGAAATCATCGAGTTCTTCAAAAGTTGTAATGGTGGTGGTATCATATGATGCACACTTAACATTAAGAGACATGTTGTTATTCGTAATAACTGGAGAGCCAACAGAGATGTGTACAGCACGAAAGGTAGTCGTAGACTGATGAGATCCTCAAGAAAATTACGGCCTTTATATACCCTCAAAACTAGGTCAAGGTCATCCAAACGTGTTTTTAAAAAAGCAACATATCAATAGTGCAGAAACACTATCGATATGTTGCCTTTTTCTTATTTTTCTTATTTTTTTCATTTTTATTTATTTAAAATCAGTTACACACATGTACAACAGCATATATAAATTACAGACTAGTTGCTAATAGGCATAACATGAAGTGTAAGTTCAGTAGAGTTGGTTCCGCTAGGACCGTGGGATGCCAAATAGAGTGCGCCGGGGTGAATCAGTCGTAAATCTTCATTCTGGAGCAGTTGAACAAAGCGTTTGGGAAGAAATACTTGAAATTTCGGTTCACCACCAGGTGTATAGGGTGCTTCACTCAATGTGCAATTGATGGCGTCTCCAATTGATGTTTCCATCTTCTAATAGTGTGAATAATGTAATGTTTTTCTTCCTTCAATTCTGAACATTTCTTTGTTGGTAGTATTGTAGATTTAGAATGTTTGTTGAATTGATCAACAAGTGACTGTAGAAAAGTTTGCGATGCCATTATTTTCTTCTTACTATTGTTCGTCTTCTTCTTCTTGTGCTTGCGCGTCAGAGGTGTTGACTCCTCGGAGGTTAGAGTAATACTCATGCATTGTCATAGTGCCGCTCTCGCTTTTATACCCATCGCTTTCCCCACCACTTTGCTGGAGATAGACATTCAAACGATATGCGTTCTTTAAAGCACATTGTGACTGTCGATGTTTAAAGTTTTTAGATGAAACACAGATGTTAGCAAAGTAGCAATAAAAATCTTTCTCCATTTGCACATTTATCACTTCATGGTTTGTATATGCTTGTATCCAATTTGCTTTTTCCAATCCTCTTGTAAAAATAGTTTTGAACTCTTTGCAGAAATGATTCATAATGTGTGGCATCATATTGTAGGTTATAAAACCTTCATCCCATCTTAGATTATGAAAATGTTTCATCAACCATTTGTTTGTTACTTTAGCTTTGGTTGTTAATCTGTTGAACGGCAAAGGAGGCATGAATAAAAAATGATAAACAACAGATGTTATCATATCTAGTACCACTAACTCTTTGATTATAAAATTTCCATCATTACCACGGAATGCCTGAAACTCTATGATACCTCGCTTTACTTCCATTATTTCCGTCTTCTTAGAGAATGAAACTCGTTTATCCATGATGACGTTCAGTAGACAACTGGTATGTCAATGCGGATTGACAGCCTTTTATACTCCAACATTCTTCTTCTTCTTCTTCTTACTTACAATATTCCTTATCTGTTTAATTTGTTGTTGATTGTTGATTGTTAAAACGTGATTCGTTTTCCTTGTTTTCTTGATTTTCTTCTTCATTTAAATTAAAGTTGGTTTGATTGTGGTGTAACTGTCTCCACATCTCTACTTCATGCGGTATCCTATTGAAGATTGAAGTATCTACTGGACCGTATAGGATTGGAACATATGGTTGTCTACCCAATGCATCAATTAAATAATCTTTGATAATTTACTTGAGAATATTAGCTGTTTTAAATATCTTGTTATAGGACCAGTAGCACAAGTTAAAGTGTAAAACTCTTCTTTTGTCAAATGTATTTTTATATTATATTTAGTTAAATCTCTAAATCGAAATAGTTGTTGACCACGTGTTTAACAATATCGATTTCAATATTTGATTCGAACAAACCTAGTTTTGTTTTTCTTCCAAACGTATTGTTACTCAAATAGCATTCCAAAAGATGTATATGTTTCATAAAAGATTCCCAAGAAGATTCAGTAAAGGTTACCATTTTAGATCCGTGATTCAAAATAACAGTTGGAGAGTAATCCAATGATTTCATTACTCCAGCAGACACAGTCTTTGTCATACAAGAAGAAATAGGATAAAATATTCGAAGAAATACCTCCATTAAGATGTTGGTAGAAATGTTATCTTCAATTTTCCTTTTCTTTATTTCTTTTTCAACTTCCTCTTCGTTTGTCTTCTTATGTTTAAACTTGAGGAACTCTTCCATTTCCTGTTCAACTTGTCTTTCTATATCTAAACTATTGTCAGCCATAAGAGGTGTAGTTTCTTCATTAGCACTTGATGTAGTAGAACTCATCTTGCGGACGATGTTACCCATACGACAATCAAAGATGAAATGAATTTCCAGCTCTTCTTTCTCGCTTTTATACTTGCAGATGACCTAGATATTGTTGATCTTTTGTAAAAACCTTACAAATCGTGCAGATGTTGTATCAATCCTTTTTAAAGTACATTCTTCACAATTCCTGTCAGCGGTGTGTAAGTAACTATTTTGTCATGTAGAATTAAACAGTATGCTGAAGTTCCATCTGGTATTTTATCTTCAAATTCCATTTCTATTTTTATATCTACACTTGAAGATTTCACAGATTCATTTTGTTTTGAACAATCGATTACAACAATTGGAGCTTTTGAATAAAATTGTTCTGGTGATAGTAGTGGTGTATTTGGCTTACCATAATATGACGATTGAAATCTTGCATACATGTCATATAGAATGGAATAACGTTTCTTGTCAAATGAAACATTTAAACTGTCATATGGAAAGAACTGAGAGTTTAGAAAAACTTTGCAATTCTTTATCTTGCAATGGTCAAATTGACCAGCGTGCGCAGTTATAAAATCTTTTCGTTTAGTCTGAAAACCGACTATTATGTACCTTGCTCGTTCTAAATAAGTAGAGGTTTTAACAGTCCATGTTTGTCTTTCTGTTTGAGGCAATATGGGGTATTCATGAAATTCCCAACTTCTAAATGGTATTACAATATCACGGTCAGATTTTAATTTTTTCAATAATAATACTCGATGTTCATCCGCCAATCTGACCTGTGGTACTCTCCATACAACTTTATCCAATTGAAGTTGCCATTCCAAATCGGCATCTTTTGTTCCACTTGGCGCTTGTATTACATCCTTATTCGTTGAAGATCTGAGCAGTACCAGTTCTTGCTTTACATTTATTATTATTCTCTTGTAATCTTCTGCGAATCCCAAAAGCAATCGTAAAGGCACATTAAAATCAAAGTAACTTTTTGAATTAGGAGTAATAGTGTCTATATCAGGAGTCACCCATCCAGCCGAGATTAAAGAATTCTTTTCATGAGGTGTTATTGAAGTCAATCCTTTTAAAGTTGTTGATATACCAAATTTTTTTGTTGAATCAACTGTTACTCCAGATATCTCATATCTAATTTCATCAAACAGATATGCCATAGGGTTATTTATAAAAGGAACAGTTGAACCAGATTTTCCATCCAATGTTGTTACTCTTCCTTCGATATATAAATAACTTTCACATGGTAATGTGTAGATATCTTTTTTGTTGAATGAGAATTCTTATTTCATCATTATTATTTAATTTTGATGAAGTGTAAGGGTTGTGAGTGTGATATTCCTTCTCCCATAGGGTTTCGTCGAATGTCGGTCCTTGCGCTATATCCAGTATATCCATGGTTGACAAGTTTTAGTCCGATCTTCTGTAGGAAGTGTATGTTGTCCGGTGTTAACTCGTCGAATGTTGAGGAGCTACTGAGCTCCCGACTCTTCCGTTGTGGTTTAAATGATAATCCCATGTTGACTTTATGTTGCCGCTCTGATATGTAACCGTATAGTTATTGTTTCTCCTCTAAAGTCAACACTAATGCCGTCTTGATCCAATATGTTCAGTACGATGTCTGAAATGAAACTGGTGTTTAACGGTAGGTATATCAGGTTTTGTGGCTTCTCAACTATTTTAAAACCAGGAGCTACTGTGGGGTAAAATGTATGTAATATGTGTTGATTTACTCCATCTCTATATGATCCGTGTATAATATTACATGTTACATCAATACTGTTCACCTTTAATATTGTTACTGTTGTATCGCCAGTATAATCATTTCCAGGGGCTAAAATTCCTTTCTTCTTTGAAAATCCGAGCAAATTGCCGATTGAGTGGTCTAAGCTAAAATCTATATAATACTTTGAAGTTATTTCTGCTTTTAATGTATTATTATTACCTTTTATAGAAATATTTTCTTCTCCAAGTTTCTTTTGTAATACTTGGTTTATATCGTCTATTTCATATGCTCCTGTAGATAATGGAATTATTTTTAATTGTGAATAATTTCCTTTTTCATCTTTACTCTCATAATAATGTAGTAAATTGTTTTTTCCTTCTGTAACATTGGAATTGAATTGTATGTAGTCAAATCCAATAATGCTGCTTCCCATAGTTTGTCCGTAGATAATATTCATTTTTATATTTAAGTAACTGGGAAAAGTGTACTTTTCAATGTTGACGAATTTCCACTCAGCGACACTGTATACGATGACATCTTAAAGCTGACTGACGCTCTTCGCTAGGAACTCCAAACATAAATGTCCGCATATTTCCGTATTGCTAGGTTGCTCTCTTTTATAGTTGTAGAATATATTCTTGGAATCCCGAAAATAATGTTGAAGTTCTTTTGGTGGCGGTAAATTTCCAAAACTATCAAAGTAGTAAACATTTTCTCCAAGTTTTTTATAACATATCCAATGAGTACCTGGTCCATAATTAGAGTCTAAATTTACTATTCCAGTTTCATTTTTCCACACTCTATTTGGTAATGTATCTTTCATAAAAACTCCTCTGAAGAATGGCATTTTTAAACATTTCACATATTTTGACAATTGATAGTTTGTTAATGCTTCATTTGGAATTATCAATTTATTCTTCTCATTTAATACACACGGTAGGGTCTTAAGTAAAGACCCGATCCGTTTTTTACCATTGACCATATGGATGTTTTCTTGACTTTTCTTTTAGGGTTAGTGCGACGTCTTCTTTTGATGTTCCCGCCTGTTTTTGCAGCTTCTTTTTTGCTAGGTTTTCTCCCGCGTCGTCTTCCACCACCAAACTTAGCTTTCGTCTTCATGGCTGTAGTAACTGCCCAAGCGGCTGCTTTTTCTGCAATACTCGCGTCACTTGATTTGACTCTTTGCCAAGCTTTTTCCGCTAGCACTCTATCCGCTATCGATCTATTTGTTGAATCTGCAAACTTGGAATACGCTATATCGTGTTCTTTGCAGGCTTGATCCAATTTATTAATTCCAGGATCTCCTCTTGCTAAACGTTTTTCCAACTTAGTTCCGGGTCCACAATATTGATAACCTCCGGGCAGATGAAATTCGTATGGTAGAGCGTCTATCGCTCGATTTAGAACAGCACCAACAGGAATCCGTCTGAGCAGGGATAACGCGGCTGATGTTATACCACGTCCTTTCTTGACGCTGTCTTGACGACGACTGAGCAGTGCGGTCTTCATTGTCTCGTCTTATATAACCGGCGTGTTTACTCTACGAGATGCTTTACATGAATGAATAATTTGTGCACAATTTTTATATTTAAATACTTAATTATTCAAATTAATTATATACTGATTTATGATTCTATTTTTAATCCACGCTTCTCGTTCATCGGGTTGAATCAGCACATGACTCGTTGTACTAGCTATATGATTGTGGGTATCAATAATTAAATTGCCCACTAATTTTACTAAACAATCTAAAGTTACAGCATCTTTTGGATGTTGAGGATCGTGTAACTGCATAATACGTTTATCATTACACGTGTAAGCGGTTGAATCACTTTTTGATGTTGTTATGACTTGTCCAATAGTAGCAGCATCATTGAAATCTTCACCTGGTGAAACATTATTTATTTTCTTCATTTTAGCATCAAATTTGGTTCCATTGCGTTCATTCCAAGTTATTGTTTGTTTCACTGTAACACAATCATCTTCTTCATAACCAGGTACAATATTTTTTATTCTTCTAT